>JAMRYA010000177.1:0-330776 GCA_024447215.1 Panagrolaimus sp. LJ2400
TCGACATTCTGAAAATCATTAAAGTTGAAAATAGCATTTTCTGATTATTTTCTCTTAAAAAGAGATGATCAATCACTTCTTTACATAGTTGAAAAGTCAATAATTTTTAGATTCATGCGTGGAAAAAGCTTATTGAACGTCCTATTCTTATGCATAATGGTTACAAACCTAAAAAACACATCCATATTCTTAAATATGCAAATAACTATGCTTTTGAGACCCCAAATCTGTTTACAAAAACCAACTGGAAATATTATAAGCAATATTCTAGTAGGAAAAAAATTTGATTTCAGTATTCTATTTAAATGAATTTTTAGCAGCTCCTGCTTCTAAAAAGTTATGTTTTAAATACAAAAAATCGCTAAATATGTTAGAGGAATTTGAAAGCTCAAAACATGAAATTGGAAAATGGTTGAACCATCTTTTAACGTTTGATGACGATAAGTTTATTATTCAGAATATTGAATTTAAATTGGGCGAAACTCCGTGGAACCAAAAAATATGGCAATTTTGAATATCTAAGCGGAAAAAACTTTTATGAGGTATGCAAATGATCATTCATTTATATATTTTTTGTTTGCAATAATACAATATACTTTGTAGTGGTTATTAAATTTATATTTACGATACTGCCGGCTTTTTATCGATGATGTTGAAATGAGAAAAAAATACCGAAATGAAATTATGCGGATTGAGAGGCTGAAGTTGAATGTATTAAAATGGAAAATTGATTGCATTAAATTCGAAAGAGACTTTAATTCCAACCCAGCAGCAATGATGTTAATGAAAATGTTTTTTGATGACAAAAATATAACAACAGAAAATTTTAATTCTCTTTTGAAATCGATGGAAAAAGAGATACCTAAAAGTATTCAACGCTATCCTAGTTATGCGACTGAAGAACTTTATATAAAATCATGTTACACAAATCCATTGGCATTCAAAACTATGTTGTACCAAATTTTTGCTTTTCAAAAACCGCTGATTAATTACCTGCTTGGAAGAGCTAATCATAAAACTTTATCAAAATTATATGCAACTTGCAAGCTGTTATATTGCTTAATGAAAATTCCTATTTGTTATCAAATGGAACTTGGAAGTTTCGACGCAACAATAGCTTATCAACAGTCGATTTTTGTTTCATCTCATGAACCAAACCTATCAAACATTAAACAGCTTTATTTAACCAATTCGTTATTTGTACGAGATTTTTTTGATCAATATGCGATTTCTAAAATACTTCCAAAAATTTATAAATCTGACATTCAATACTTTTCTTGTAATTCTCAGATACTGACAGTGGAAGAATTTAAATTTATTTGCGGTAATGTCAAATATGCTACATTTCTTTTTGCATCTTATATTAGTGATGGAGAAAGAACAGTGTCACTTTTTGAAATAATCACATTTATGCCTTTTATTAAAAAGCTAAGTTTTAATAAACAGCTTCCATTGTTTCCACCAAACAGTCAGCGCAAGAATGTTGATAGCACAAAAACCATAAACATCAAAGAACTATACATTCCTTCTTTATGTGATGTGAATGAACCTGAGTTGGCGTATGAATTTTTTATCGTAAGTATTTTTTTAGACCTATAAACTATACTGCAGTAATTAAATTTATCGGCAGAATAATGTGTTCTCAAAATTTGCAAATTTTTAGTGAAATCTAAAAGACCCTGTGCTTAACACATTTCTATTACAAACAAGCATAAAAAACTTATTATTAATACACGAATGTTGTATAATTTATTGACATTTTTGCAAAAACAAAGAAAAATGCAAACATTTATAAATTGTTTTTATTTAAACACAAATTTTTAAAGAACTTTTAAAAAACATGCAATTTTTGAAAATTATAACATAATTTTAAAATTCAAACTGTCGTCACCGCTATTCTATGCAAATAAATCCATTTGAGATGAAAAAAATCTAGTTTAGAGTTTCATTTAGCTATTTAACTGTGGTTTATAAAAGTTTTTTATTTTTTAGAACATTGCTGCACCAAAATCGCTTTTATCCTTTCGAATTTTGCATAATGATGACAACAAAGAAATTTTGAAGAATTTTCTAACAAATCATTTATGGGTCCCTGAAGATCACAAACCTGATTTTCATTTGTTTTAAATAAATGAACTAATTTTGAAACTGTTTGTTGATGTCTTTTTTATTTATGCATTATCAATTGTTTGTTATTAATGCATAAATAAAAAAGAGTCTTTTACTTTTTCGATCAAAACTACATTTATTTTTTTTTGTTTATTTACGTGCCCGAAGCACATTGAACACATTACAATTAAATTACAGTATAAATACAATTAAAATAATAATAACTAATTACAATAAATTCTTTACAATAAAACTAATTACAAATAAAAAGACTCAATAAAATAAGAAAGTCCTTGTTGAAGAGAAAGTGATTTTTCATTTTATGAAATTATAAACGATAATCTTTTAAACTTTGTTAGCGAATATATTACAAAATCAAAAATTGCGTTAAATATCTGAGGGTACGGATAATTATTACTAAATTAACTTGCCTTATTCTTGCCTTATTTTTTTTACAAAATCGACGCAAATTTATTTATTTTTTAAAAATTTATTTAAATTTGTTGCTAATTTGCATAAAAGCAAATTAATATCCAAAATTTAATTACAAGTTGGCGGAGTAGGGATCCGTCGATCCCCGCCACACAGACCCAACATGGGAAATAATCCAAAAAACGGATAACGCTTTGCACTTTTATGTTAAAAAGGAAACCCTCAAAAGACGAGTTTCACTTCGGTGCTAGAGAACGAAAGACTTTTGTTAATTCAAGATTAAGGTAAAATCCTGGCAGGATTTCTTACTCTAATTACTCTTGCCTTAGATTACCTTGAGCCTGGCTGGGATTTACCTTAATTGTGCGCTTTCCTGTAGCATGCCTTATTCCTACCAGCGTTGTTACATCGGGAACGCTCTTTATTCAAAACATTATTTCTAACTAAAAATTATTTTTGTTTAAAATTCATTCTTTTTCTTATCTTTTAAAATTATTTTAACTGACATTTCATGGAACTAAAAATATTTAAAACATTATTTCTGTTTAAAATTTGTTAACATTTTTTTATCTTATTTAATAAAATTATTTTAACTGCCATTTCATAGAACTAAAAAATCAAATATTTAAACACAGGCTCATTTTCAATTCAATATTTAAACCGAGGTTTTTAAACGATAATCAAAAAACTTACGATGTCTTGAATCTGCTCGCTGTGAATAAAGTCGACAACCAAATGTCAGCAAAAATACTGCAAAAAATATTCTTATTATTATACCTGCAGCTTGACCGGATGTTATAGATACATGCTCTAAAATATTATTTAATTAATAAACTGTTGAATACTTTCATCTTCTAATTAATTTTCTATCTTGCATTTCATGTGCATAATATTTATCCCATGAAATTGGTTTATTGCTTTGATATGGCCACATTATTGCAGATGTTTTGTTTTTTGAAAATGAATCTACTAAATTTGCTGCAAGTTGTGATGATGGATTGGGATTGGCGGTATGCGATTTCTGTACAGCTTGTCTGCGTATACTGTAATAATTCAATGTCTTTTTTTTTCAGCTTATCTTCAATCGAACTGTTCTTCTCAAAGAAGATGCTGGTAAATAGATTCATATTGTTTTGTTGGTTTCTTTGTTTTTGATTTATATTGAGCGTTATTTGAAATATATAATTTTATCGTGCATTGCAAAACCATTGATGTTGTTTTAATTATTTAATATTATTTTTTAATAAATATTTGTTATTGATTTGGATTCTGTATTGTTTTTATGAAATGTAGTTTTATTGAACAAGAAAAGTTACAATTGATTTAGAATTCAGTTGATTGAACATGGATACTTTTATTAAAGTATATTTTTTGCTATTTTTATCCTTTGAATGAAATGTATTTGGTATTGCTACTGATATCAGAAGCAACAACCATTTCCGGAAAAATAAAAAAAATTGATAACAGTGTTGTTTTTGGGTTTCAATTGTCCGCAAAAAAGGTTTTTGTTTTATCTTTGGCGCTATGCAAATGCAAAACATAACTGTTGTTTAGATTTGTTTAAGAAATTTACAGTAATTTATATTTTTCAATCAAAAAAATCCTGGAAGTTTTTTCCAAATGAATGTGATACAAAATTGGACAGAATAAATTTATCTTTGTTTAAAGTGATAATCAAAAATAGCAAAGAATATTGCAGAATAAATGTGCAAAAAATAATCAAAAGAAAGTGATATCATGCTTTTTTGATAGACAAGAAGATATCGTTTGATGTTGATACTGATACACCACCTACACGGAAAAAAGGGAGTAAGACGGAAACAAAAGCAAATTGCAAATACAACTTTAAAGTAGCAAAACAATGAAGCTAAATTTAGCTGTGTTGTTGTTAATTACCGGATCTGCGAAAGTCAAATAAAATTTTCAGATGACATCATGTTACAGTTTTGGTTCAAAGTGTATTACTGTATTTAAGCGCTTTACTGCAAAATATCAGCTGCCCTTTTGAGTATTTACATATTTAAGTCTATCAAATATACTAGAAAAATTTGTTTATTACTGCTCATCATTGCTATAATTTAGAAAAAAAACTGATCTCCTTTTTCGACAACAAAGTTCTTTCAAAAGTTCTCTTTAATTTGAATCATTTCTATTATTTTGCCCTTTTATTCTTAAATTTTTTACATAAAACTGTTCTATTTTTAACATCGTGGATATTAAAATATCCTTTCCCAAAAAATCCTTAGAAACATCATCATCATCGTAGCAGCAGTCAGTAATAATTAATTAAATGCAAATTAAATAATAATAAAAAAGTTTGTTTCCCATAGAAGTGCCCCCTCTTCTTTAAAGCTTTAAAAAGAAAAAAAGGATTCAAAATTAAAGATTTTCTCAGACTTTTTTGTTTCATTTTTAACGCAAAAGAAAAAGAAATAGCTCAAATTTGCAATATGAGATAATATTTATAAAAAAGACATCATCTTTTATTTTTAGTATTTTTTTTATTTTACAGATACTTTTTTTTAAAACATGGTTTTTAAAATTAGAAGATTTGGAATAAAAATGGTCTCATAATTTAAAAAATTTTTTGTTACGATAACTAAAATTGAAGATAATATTAAACATTTTTTGTTAAATATATTCTAAACTGCAGCCGTCAAACATTTAGAATCGTTTACTGTATATTTTTAATTAACTGCTAAACTGTAATATCCATTTTTACTGTTGAAACTGAAACTTGATGATTTTTTGCGCCATTTTTTGCTGCTGTCTTTTTTCTTTCTAGAATTTTTTACATCGTCTGCTTTTCCACTTGCTTTCTTTTTGCATAAAACATTTGATTGCAAAAATTGTTTCACAGCTGTCCTGTCCCAATGGATCAATGGTTATGATCAAAAGATTGTAACCAGCGACTCAAAGGGGCAGTTCACCCCCGCTGCCTGGGGGTTAAAATGCTGTTCAAGTAGCTGGTGATGATTTCCCGGATGCGAACATTCGTGTTCACTGATTGAAATAAATCAGCAGTCATCCAAGGGACAAAAATTTTTTGTTACTTTTATGTAGTAATAATCAAAATTGGACAATATTCTATGCTTTTGTGGACATCGTCTACTACTAGAAATTGCCTTGGAAACATTTTTAATATGAAATTGTTCTTGCTAAAGATCGGAAAATGCAAGTACTATTACATTTTTATAAAGATTGTTATGTTTATTGTTATTAAGTCTCTAATTAACTGCCCATTATTATTGAAAAAAGTTATATTTATTTATTTTAAACTGCTTCTTCTGTTCCAACAAAGTAAAAATTACGTGTTTAAATTATATTTAATTTAAAATTAAACTGGTACGTAATGGTTAAAAGTATTTTAGCTGTTGTAATTAGAAATTTTTTTTTAAAACTGTATAAGTGTATTTCTTCACATTGCATAGGATTTATTTTGACCTTTTTTTTTAAAGTTTTTAAGAAAAAATTCAAAGCTGTTATCATGATAATTATTTGCTATTTCCTTTTATAATGATTTTTATTTATTAAACTGCCACCTTCTATTGAACAATTAGCTTAGTCATTCTCTAATTAACTGCCCGTTAAAAATGCATACTTAAATTTGGTTAAAATTGCTCTATATTTAAGTAAAAATTAAACTGTTACGTAATGATTAAACTCTTCAAGTTTTTTAAATTAAATTTTTTTTAAAACTGTAAAAGTGCATTTCTTTACATTGCGAAGGAATTATTTTGTTGCAATATAATCTTTTTCTAAATTGTTTATAAATAGAAAATTCGAAACTGTATGTTGTCAATCATTTACTAATTCATTTTATAACGATTTTTATTTATTAAACTGGCAACTGTTTCTTCTGTTATTAAAAATAGAACTAGGAATGTCGCGGCACAAACTTATCTAGAAACTATTTTTAAAACTGTTTACGTTATTTCTTGTTCTATATTTAATGTCGTCATCTTTTAAAATTATTTTTAAACTGTTTGGATTTATAATATTCTTTTTCGCTATATCATTTTTTTATTAACTGACTTTTTGATGCCTTTGCCTTTGCTTTTTAATTGCTGTCTTTTTTTTTTGAAGTTGTGATCTATTTAAAACTGCCAAGAAAAATTGGATCAACAAACATTTTTGAAGTTATCCTTAATATTTTAACTGTTTTTTAGATATTTTAATTTTAAAAATTTTGTTAAAACTGAACACAGCGTGTGATGAAACTTTTTTGTAATATTTCTGCTAGAAACATACTATATTTTGCTTAATGACTCATCGTGACAATAATTTATGATATTTTTAAACTGTTTGGTGTAATATTACCTTTCATTTTCGCTATAGCATTTTTTGATTAACATACTTTGATATGCCCTTTAATTGCATTTTTGTACCATAGAAATTTTAACTGCCTTTTTTGAAGTCGGTGTTGAAAATGCAACAAAAATTTGTTTTTATATAAATTTGATTTCAACTGCGGTTTCCAGAATTTTTGGCAACATAAAGATATTTTGAGGCAAATGAAGGTTTGCGTTATATTTTACTTTTTAAACTGAATGTGGCATATTTTTTTGTTAAATAAGTATTAAAAACAGCGACTACTTTCTTACATCCAGAATTTCATAACTGACTAATGAAATAGTGTTTTGTCTTCAAATTAAGAAATCTCACACTTTGCTCCTCTTTCTGCCAATTGCCAATTCTCAACAATCACTGTTTTTGCGCTATTTTTTCTTTTTCTACACCCAATTTTTTTTCTTGCATTTTTCTTACCGTAACTTTTTTCTTCTTATCTGGCGCCATAAAGCTTTTGAAAAAAAAAGTTTTATTTCACTTTTTTCTTTAAAGCTTTTAAAACTTATTTTTACTGCTCCCTCTAAACAATACCCATTGTTTGCAACAGATTTTCCGTTAATTCTACACATATTTTTGCAGTAAAAAAAGCTATAATTCTACAGTATACTGCTTTTTAAGTGCCCTAATAAATGTAAGATTGGCCTAAAAATAGGTATTTCGCAGCTATAAAAACTTTTGCATTAAAACTGCAATTCTACCGTATACTTTTTGATTAACTAAAATAGCTAAAAAATATTTTCACTGTTAATGTACTAAGATTAACCTAAAAGTAGATATCTTGTTATTTTTTTACTTTTCAATGACTTATCATTTTTGTTGTTTATGATAAAACCCGGAATTCCGGAAATGACCAAAATCTATTTATTGTCATTTATTGACCTCTTTTATATTTTAATCAGCTTTTTTTTGGAAAGAAAAACACTATCAAAAACAATGATGATGATTCCTTCTTTTTGTTGGACGTCAAACAAAAAAAGGTTTTTAGTTTTAAAAAAAGACGTTTATTTAATTTTTTATCAGTGATAATGATAACCTTTGACGCGTATGCCCTTGCACAGTCACTCATAAAACGTGAGGCCATCAAGCATGCATGCTAGCTTGAGCCTATCAATGACCTGTCAATGTGATACTGAACTTTGACACTACCCTGGAAAGCAACAAGGCGAAAGCAAAAAATTCTGATTCATCAAAAAAATTTTAGCAGCTTTTTTTAATATGCGTAGGTGGGGGAATTCTCTCTCTTTTTATATTCTGTAGCGTGTTTATATTTTGATACTTCCCTTTCTTCCTTGCTGCCTGCTTGCTGCTGCAAGACTATAAACAAAAAACTGAGCAAAAAATAAAACAAAAAACACGCTAATAAACGCTAATATAACTGATAGAATTTGATAAGAATTTTGGCGACATAAAAATAAAAGGTGAATAAGAGTTTTATTTCCGGTAAAAGTACAAAAGTTCTTCTCTTAATTAATGAATGAAAATAAACCAAAAAACATCAGTGGCGGCAATGAACAAACAAATTAAAAGAACTTCCTTTGAGGAAGCATGTTCTTTAAATGATTAGTACAAAGTGGTAATGGTTTTATCACTTTTGCTGCAAAAATAGAAAATTGTTTATTTGACAGCTTTTTAAGGATAAAAATTAGTCAAAATTAAAACTGAGTTAAACGCTGAAGTTTGAAAGTGCCGTAAATGAGCCATGTGGCTATTTTAAGTTTTAAAAAAAATTAATATAGTAGCTCAAAAAATATTCTTAACTGTAATTGGAAAAATTTTGTTTATTAGCCTAAAAATTTTCGATAAATATTTTAAAAAATTTATTAACTGATATTGAAAGCCTTGCAATAGGGAGCTTACTAGAAGCTAAAAAAGACCAAAAATCAAATGTTTTTTGCCGTAATTTATCACGTCATGCTGTATTCGAAAGAACGTGCAAAGCTTTGTTTTATTGGTACAACGTGATAATTTTTATCACTTTTACTTTCTAACAAAATGTGACGTTTGTTGTATATAGTGTCTTTCTTTATGTAAGAAAAGTATGGGTAAAAACTGGGAGCATTGTAACCTTGATGGTTAAATAGTTGTAACACTGTAAAGAGAAAATTAATTTGAATCAAATATTAATTTAAATTAATATTTGTAATTCTTGAAAACTAATACAGGGCTTTTGCTCATGTTTATCAGAGTCGTTAAAAATTTGGAAAAAACTGCTTACAAAATTATCTGTTTTACGGAATTACATAATGTTTTATAGTGAAATTTTTTATAGCAAAAAAGTAATGATTATAACTGTTTCATATATTTATCTAGTTAAAATCAAAGTAATTTGGTAGCATTTTTTTTAATTTTAAAATTAAAACTGAGTTGAATGAGTGCTTCTACTTTGAAACTGCCATCCTTGCACCATTTAGCTATTTTATGTTTAAATAAATTTGAGATAAATGATTTCAAAAAATGTATGGTAAACTTAAGTTTTTGATAGCCTAAAAACTTTTAATAAATATTTTGAAAAATTTAATAACTGATACTTTTCAAATTGAATATTGTGCAAGATCAAAAAGTCAAATCTGTTTTTGCACGTCATGCTATTTCTAAAAAACGTGCAAAGCTTCCCTTTATTATGTGATAATTTTTTATCATTCGTTTCGTTCAACTTCAAAATAAAATATGACGTTTAGTGAATATAGTATCTTTTTGGGTAAATAATATTTGGGTAAAAACTGGGGACATTACAATATTGATGGTTAAACTTTGGTATAACAGTTACAACTGAATTAGTTAATTATTTAGTTAAATACTAATAAAATTAATTTTTGTAAATCTAAAAAACTGAAATTCATACCGGGCTCATGTGTAATCGTGCATATTATCAAAATAATTAAACATTTGAAAAAACTGTTGAGAAAATTACCAATCTTTATGAATTTACATAATCTTTTATAGTGAAATCTTTTGTAATAAAAAAGTAATAATTATAATTGTACTCCAGATATTCTTTATCAGATGAAAGTAACTGATTGATTGATAGCACTTTAGATTTGCTAGCATGAGCAAAAAGAATTTTAACTGGTTTAGTGTGCTTTCAAATAGAGTGTTTTTAAAAATTTCGTTTTTATTTTTGTATTTGCGACAATTTAAATTTCATGGATGACGTTAATAGAAATAAGTTAGCTAGAAACGTTAAAATATCGTGAAATTAAATTTTTTTATATAACTGTTATTGAGATAATATTTAAATCATAGCAACATAAATTTTTTTTGAAATGTCATGCTAAAATAATTAAAAACAAAACTGGGACCTTCTGCTATTTGATTAATTTCTATGAAATCTTACAGATAGTTATAATTAGACTGAAATTGATCAAAGCCACATTTATGGCTGATAGTGGATGATGGTTAGTAGCAAAACGGTATCTTATTAGAAACAATTATTTAAAAAAAACTGACAAAGTATGCACCCTTCATTAAGGGAACAATGTTTGCAAAGCCAATAGCTCTTAACTTTGCAAATTTTTGCCATCTCAAATTACAGCACTTAAAAACGACTATTAATTGGTATATCACTTTCGCGCATAAACATAACTGTCTTCTTCCTTATTTTCAAGTGCCGTTTTTCGACACTTGTTGAACAGAACTGCCTAATTCTGGCAATAAATAACAATTATAATAGCTTCTTTCCCACAAGAACCCAAAAAGCAAGCATTGCAAAAAACTTTTTCTTTCTATGCGCAAACTGTTTTTTGCTGCGCTGCTTCTTCTTCGTTTTTATTACAGTGCAAACATATAACTTTCCTACCGTGATTTTCTTACAAACTGTTTTTTTCTGAAGCTGTTTCAATGCCCCCTTTTTGGGTAAATAGGAAGTATTAAATATTTGTGGGAGTTTGAATGAATGGATGTATGATGACTAAACAAAAATCCCTTCTTTCACTTTTAGTGTTTATTTATGTTTTTTTCCCTTATCTATTTTTTAACAAAGAAAAAAAACACAACAAAAATTTTTAACACTATTTTTAGGAAAAGAAATCATCAGTTTTTACCTGCAACAAAAAAAAGTTTTTTATGAGTCATTATTTGTCGGTACAAGTTTTGAATTGCAAATAGGAAAAGCAAAAACATGGGACTTAAAAACTGAAGGTTATATAAGCGAAGAAAAGGGGGTACTGTAATTGAAATTGCAGGTGTTGATTTTTTGTATAACTTTAAAACTGACCATCTTTGAATTATCTTTGTTTTTTTTCATCAATAAAAACTGTACATGTTGCTGACGCTATTTTCGTGTTAAGTTGGTACTGTCTTTTAATTTAAAAGTAATTTTGTGCTTCTAATTATACTTAAAAGTTTTGTGAATGAGTATTGCAATTACTGCAAAAAAATTTAAATTCAGCTAACAGAAAAAATTAAGACTCTATGTAACGTTTTTCGATGTGTATTAAAATAGAAAAATATTGCTGTAGTAAAGATGTTGCCTCTTTAAAACTCATAATAAATTATAAGTTCTAGAATAAATTTAAAACTGTAATCGTCGAAATTTTTAAAAATTTATAGAAACTGATCCTCCATAAATTTCAATAGTAATTTTTTGTTATAACTATTTTGTAGTAACTTCTTTTACATGATAAAAATTCTCAAAAAACTTTTAGTTAAATTAAGTTTTAAATAAACTGATGCGTATTCAGCAATTTCAATACTGTAAATATTGTAGAAAATAGTGTAACTGCCATTATATAATTTGTTATTAATTTTTGCATAGTTTTAAAACTGTTGACGAGGGCTATATATTACTTTTTTTCATTGATAAAAAACTGGCTTCAAGGAATTTAACAGTTTGATAAAGCAATTTTACTTCATTATTATGTTGAAAAAAAAACTGATGTTTCACAATTAAGAATACAAATTCCGATCTATTTTGACATCATTAAAAATTTGTTTTTATGTTTTGTTAAAAAAAATCGAGAAAAGCTTAACAAATTTGCAATCAAAATATTTTTGTTTAAAAAAAAGAAGGTTGTGAAAATTTTATATTATTTTTTTGAGTGCCACACCTTGTTTAGTTTTGTGACACTTTTTTTTTGTGATAAAAACTGGAGTGAAGTTTTTGAGGTTGAAATTTTGGGTTATTTTAGATGGGGTACTGTAATTGGTGTAAAAGAAATATAACAGAAGTTTGAAATAACTGAGTCATTTGATCTTGTAGTTAATGTAACAATTAATTTAATAAAATTATTAAATAAAACTGACCAAGCAAACTATCAACTTGAAATCTAACATCACCATTTTTCCTGATGTGTAAAATAACTGATTCAATTGATGCCGTAGTTAATGAAAACTGAGAAAGTAACTATCAACATGAAATCTAATTCAAACCAAAGATCTGCTTTGTCTCTAATTCAAGGTGTGAAAAAAAAACTGAATTTAAACCAATCATCCTTCTTTAAAAGCTTTTTATGGTTTTTTAAAAATTTTTTAACTGATCTTTTCTTTCAAATATTTTACCCCACTAAAAACCTCATCAAATTTTCATTATGACGGCAAAGGCCTTTTCTTCTTCTTCTCTTTTCATCAACTCTTTAACTCTCCAACTAACTAACCTCATCATCTACCACAAGAAAGAAAGAAAAAAAATTTTAACAAAGAAATTCCCATCGAAAAAAAATTCATATTATTTTTGAATAATAATATTATTATTACTATTATTTATATATTTTTTGGCGCCAATAGTTTTTTCTCTTTCTTTTATTGCCACAAGCATCACCCTCCAAAAAGCTGCATTCTCGAATTCCGTCAGTGTCGCTTTTTTCTTCAAAGTCTTTTTTTTCAACACCTCGTAAAAAACTTCTCTGTCGACTCTTTTTTCTTCTTTCCCTATTGTATTTACCGTTTCCATGATATTAATATGAGTCGTCTCCTTTTTTTGGCAAGCATTGAAAGTGAAAAAAGTTTTTTTTGGGCTTGAATAAAATAGGGTGATAGTTTTTATTTGGTTTTAAAAGGAAACAAAAAAATTTTCTTAAGGATTTGAACCTGGGATCTAGCTGCACGTTAGCAAGCAGCGTTAACCCCTGAGCTACAGCTGCTGCAAGGAAAAGAAAGCTTCAAAAAAAAGGAAAATAAGTTTTTGAAAGCCAAACCTAGGTCAAAAGAAAAAAAAAGACTAGATTAAATTTTTGTTTTCTTTTTTTCAAGTTTTGCTTTTGTTGTAGCTATGGCGCAGTGGCTAACACCATAGGCTGACGTGCAATTAGAACCAGGTTTGAATCCTTGTACAATTCTTTAAAACAAATACAATGTTCTTTTCAGACCCTCTTTTTTTCTACCATAAAAATCTCACTTTCATTTTTTTGCAAGAAAAATAAAAGAAGGCGGAGTTTCAAGGTGTTGCAAAAAATAAGTAAAACTATGAGTCAAAAGAAAAACTAGAAGTGATAAAAAAAAGTTGATGAATCCTCCTCCAATAAAGTTGACCCTAAAAGAAGACACTCCCCACCCACAAAACTTTTTTGATGATTTAAGATTCAAGAATACATACAAAAACTAAAAATATAATCGTCTTATATTATTACCATTGATTCACACTTTTTTCCTTGGCTTTGACGTACGTACAAACAGATTGTCTCTCTTTTTTGACATCTTCTTCTCCTTCTAAGGCATTGATGAATAATCATTGTTGCTACGGGTATTCCTTATCAATGATAACCATGATTATTGTTTGAGTAAAAGACGTCAAGACAGCAGAATAACGTATATAAAAGGAATTGATGGGTTATAACTTTAACATCACTTTTTAGTGATTGTTGTTTCTCAGTTAGGTGCAAAAAGCAAGACATCATGCATTGATCAAAAATTGACAGAAAAATTTAGCATTTTTTCTTAGAGGGCATTTTTAGGACTTTAAGTAGCCTTTGATGTCTTTTCATGGAAATATGCAAATTTTCGTCTTTAATTGATTTTGATATCCGAAATTTAACTCACCTGGATATTTGAAATTTCCCTTTCTCTTCTATGGCATCTTGATCGCATGTATTTGGCTTTGAATCTCCTTCAAACTTTTGTCATGAACTTATGCAAATTTCTGCATTTCTTCATCAAAGCTGATTTTGGTATCTTATATCCGCTTTCTTTGGATATCTCAAATCCCCTTCCATCTATGCCATTTATGACTGCATGCTTACAAGTAATCGTTTAGCACCTTGCCAGACACAAAATTATGCACATGTTTGTCGATCTTCAAAATAGCTGATTTTTATATCCAATATTTATCTTTTTCTGGATATCTGATATCCTCCTTTCATATCTACAGCATCGGGATTACATGTGTATCGCATTATGTAACCTTTTATAGCCCACTAAAAATATGCAAATTTTAAGTTTTTTCAATGAGCTGATTTTGGTGCCTAATATCCATCCGGATATCTTCCTTCCCCATTTACTACAAATCCTCAGTTTAACCTTTTTATCGCTAACGTTTGCATTCCAAAGAACAACGTTTAAAAAAATGTTGCACAAAAAATATTTCATAACTTTTTTTCCTCTCTTCTTTTAATTTTGTTTTGATCTCTTTCTTTCTCTTTCTCTTTTGATTTTGTTTGCAACAGCAGCAGAGTTAGTTATGTGCTTTGTTTTGTTTTCCTGTTGTTATGAAATCGAATGGGTCGCTCGTTTTGATACTAGTTTTTTTAACCTTTTTCACTTTTTTTTTAAAAAAAGAACAAGGGAGCTCCCTTCAGAGAGGTCATTTCGTGTTAACGAGGCCGCACCTTAATTTTGAGACTACAAAAAGGCGAGAGAAAAACGTGAAAAAATTTAGTGTAGTAGCCGTTAGCCAGAAGAAAAAAAGGAGCGGTAATTGAGGGTGGCCAAAAAGGCTTTGTTTTTTTATTTAAAAATAATGTAGGGTGGCATAAAAAATTTTGCAAATTGTTGAACAAAGTTTTTTAGCACTTCAAAGATCCCTCTTTCTTCCCCTCTCTCGGGCACCTCCCTTATTTGCACATGCATTTTTTAGAAAAAGTTCAATTTAAGCTTAATCTTTTTTTCCTTAAACATGCTTAAAACTTATTTACATTATACATATTTCGCTTACCACTTACCAACAATTACCCCTTTTAAAAATATTTGATGGAATTTTCCAACTTTAATTCTTTTTTGACTGAAAAAAATGATGGGTGCAAAATCCATAATTTTATTTCTTTTCTTTGAAAACCCGACTTTTTTTTGTCAAGCTTATCACTTTTTTTTTTCTTACTTTTTCGTCTTTTCTCCTCTCTTCCTTGAACCACAATTTTTTTTATTGCTTTCTTTTCTTTTCTTTTTTTCTATCAAACAACAAAAAAGGTAAGATCAAAGTTATCAAGATTGTCGGAAATAAGGGTATTCATGGTTCATAAAATTTTAAACTTGTAAATATTACTTGTTGGCGAAACAAGAGAGAGAGAGTAATGAGAGTTTGTGTTACTATCATTTTTTGAGAGTAAAAAATGGATTTCTCTCTTCTGAAAGTAACAAAATTTTGTGTTACTATTTTTGTGAGAGAAAGTAGCACGAAAGTGGATTATTGTCAAAAAATTGTTAACTATCATTTTTGAAAGTAACACCTATTTTGTTACTACCAATAAAAATAACGCTTGTTTATGTTACTATCATTTAATAGTAAGTTGTTTTTTGTGAATTCTTTTGAGTGATAATGACTCCTCCAAAAACAAAAATTCTCAGTTTTTCAAGAACCATGACTCATTTTTATCATCACAATATCTCGCGCCTACGTATTTTCTTGATGGCATTGGCGATGATGATGTTGATGAGTGATGATCAAGCTCATAACTATTTTCCATTGCTTAAACATTTTTCGTTCATCCTTGTCATCAATGTCCCAGGATGGAAAAAGAAAAAGAAGAAAAAAAACATACAACAAACACACGCGCCATAAAAAAAGTTTCATCTGTATTTTTTTGCTGCACAAACTTTTCTCACACTATCTTCTTTCTCTTCCTTATTTTTTAAGCTCTTTTTTGCTTACAAAAATGTGTCTTCTTCCTTCTTATTTTCCTCAAAAAATGGAATGTAAGAAAGTGAAATAAGAAGAAGAAGAAGATGTAAATAAGCAAAGCATGAAGAGCCCCCCAGGAAGGACCTATCTTCATCGATGAATCATAACAAAAAACTTTTTTCCTTAAAATATCACTTTTTTAAAGCTATTTTTTTGAAAACTTTTTTTTATTGTCACAGAAATAAATTTTTTTTTGCGGAGTCTCGGTAAACATCTTCCTTTCCCTTTATTTGGGGGGACGAGACAAAAAAAAACGACGGAAAAGAGAGATCACGTCGGAAACAAAAGAGGCGGAGTTTCTTTTTTGATTTGACTTTTTTGGCAAAATTTTTTTGGAAATACTGTTGAGGGTTCTTTTATTGTCTCTTTGTTTATTGTTGCTTTTTTGGTAGTGTTGAGTTGGTGGAAATAGGTTACTGTAAGTGGTAGTAATAAGTTGTTGAATTAGTATCATTGATAGTAACGATGATGTGGATTACTGTCAATGATAGTAACAACTTTTTGCACTTTTTACTGTCTTTTGTTTACTATCAATGACATTAATTCAGTTCATCGTTATTGTCAATGAGAGTAACACTTTACTTTGTTACTAGCAACTTGTAGATTTACTATCAATGATCCAAGTCACCATTACTTTTAAGGATAGTAATTTCTCTGAAACATTACTATCATTGATAGTAACACTTTTAGTCGTTTTTATGAAAAATGCCGTTACTATCGTTGGTAGTAATTTTTCCCAAAACCATTAATTGACATCACTTTTATATTTCCGTCTGATAGGTGTAAGCAAAGTTCAACTATCAACCTTTTCTTCTTTCCTTTCTACCCTCACCTCTACATTTCCCCTCAAATTTGATACATTTTTGTACCTTTTTTAATGGTGATAAATTTTTACATTTTTATTCCCTGCCCTATTGCTTTTTCAATAATGTACCAGAAAAAATATATATAAAAAGACTTTAAGCTTTTCACCTTTTCTTTCAACTTTTTCTTCTTATTCTTATCAAATTCATCCTCTTCTTCTCCCTCTCTCTCTTTTTTCTTAACATTTTGATGGAACGTGTAAAATTGGAATCAATCCTTCTCTCTTTTTTCTTCTTCTAAAAACGTCGCCTTAAATGATGATGATAGGCAAAGCCTCTTCTCTAAAAAACTTTTTTTATAGTTATTTCGCGCTTTTTTTTATTTTGTTTGTTTCTTTTCTTTGGAAAAAGGAATTTTATTTTTCTTGTTTCTTGATAATATTCTTCTTTAAAGTGTTGTTACATAATATTGTGTTTAAACATTTTAAATATTTTTAAGACTATGCAAGTTATGCATATGCAAATGTCTTCCATGCAAATGTATCGCCCACAAACTGATTTATTAGTAGATGGAGAAATTCGCGATTCTTTAAAACTTGTTGAAGAATATTGCCCAACTGAAAGTAAGTGATTTTTAGATGTTTATGGAGAAAAAAGTTACTGTGATAGTAACATCAAAAATAACACATTTTTGTTACTGTCAATGATAGCAACACAAAAATTCAACTTTTCCCAAAAAAAAGTCACTGTCAGTAACACAAAGATTTAAAACTTTCAAAAAAAATTTACTTTTATTAACAATTGATAGTAACACGAAATTTACCTTTTTCTGAAAAAATTTTACTATCAATGATAGTAACACAAAAATTTAACTTTTTCCAAAAAAAAGTTACTATCATTAATTCTTTGACAGTAATTTTTTTATGAATTCTTTCGCACTTCACTAACACAAAAAAACTATCATTTCGAAACATCCCTAAAACCCCTTTCTCTTCCGGTTACTGTATGTACATTTCATTGTTTCCAAAAAAGCATCTTTCAAGTGAAAGTTTTTCAAACATATTTTTTTTTACAAAAAAAAAGTTATCGTTTTTTATTTCTTTTCACTTTTTTTTCTTTCAACAAACATACACATTCAGGAAGAGCTGAGTTGTGTCGTCTTCAGAATTTTTTTTATTGCTTGTTTACACTTGCGCAATTCTTCTTCTTTCTTCCTTTTATGTGTTGAATCATTCAATACATAAATATTATTATATATGATAGGCAAATTTTTTTATATTTAATATCATAATTTCACAAAAACGAAAGTGAAGAAAAAAAGCTATCAAAAGCTTGCTTTTTTTTCGATTGTAAAAACTTTTTTTGGTTGTTTTGTGATTTTTTTGAAAGAGAAAGTGTAAAAAATTATAAAGTCGAAGAATTAGTATCAAATGATAGTAACATTTTTTGCGCTTTTTCAATGTCTTTTGTTTACTATCAATGACATTAATTCAGTTCATCGTTACTGTCAATGAGAGTAACACTTTACTATTTTACTAGCAACATGTGGAGTTACTGTCAATGATAATATTCCAAATCAACATAACTTTCAATGATAGTAATTTCTCTAAACCATTACTTTCAGTGATAGTAACACTTTTTATTGTTATTATCACTCTTTGTAGTTACTATCAATTTTTCCATAAACATCATTTTTTTATTCAATGCAAAAATAAATGTCCTATTTTTAGATCATTATATTTATCCATATCCACCTGTTACTACTGCTGCTCCATCAACAATGACAACAATGCCACCACATCATCATCACTATCTTCATCCAACATCTGCAACAGATTATTTACCAAATTGTGATTCATTTGGTTCATTCCCTTTAGCCCTTATTGATACATCTTCACAAGAGCTTGCAATTTTACATCAACAACATCAACAAACCCTTCATCAACAACAACAGCAACTCCAACAACAACAACAACATATCCCTCAACCACATTCACATAATAGTATCCCCCGGCAATCATCAATCTCTTCAAATTCTAATTCATCATATTGTTCACAATCATCTCCTGCCCAATCATGTACTCCTACAACTTCAGTTTCATTGGAACAACAACAACAACAGCAACAACAACAACATGATCCTACCCTAGCTTTACCACAACATGTTCGAGATAAAGTTTTTAATCCACCATCTGCAGCAAATCCACAACATTATACTCGTTCTGCAAGACGAAATAAGCTAGAACTAAATGAAAAACGAAATCATAAATGTGATTTTCATGGTTAGTTTTTTTTGCAAAGATTTTGTAGTGAGGGATAGTAAATAATTTTTGGGATAATACCATTTTTGGAGTTACTATCATTGAAAGTAACACAAAAAATCATTACTATCATTGACAGTAACCTCAAACATGTAACTTTAAAAATTTACTGTCAAAATCCACTTGAAACTTTCCCAAAAAACCATTTAATCCTTACAAATCCTAAAACAATTTCATGTAATAAGATATCCCATTTTTCGCACTTAAAACCTCACTTTTTTTAAATCGTATATTAATCTGACAAACAAACAAACACACAAAAACAATTGTCTTTAACTAACTACCTTCAAGTACCTTCCTTCACTCATTCACTCTTACTCATTTAATCTCTTTATTAATACGCAAACAAACAAACTTTTTTTTCATGAGAAGAGAAACAATGTTCATTCTTATTTTTTTAGGTTGCGATAAAGTTTATACAAAATCCAGTCATCTCAAAGCTCATCGACGACTTCATACAGGTAAGATAGAAAATCTTTTTTTTATTACCGTAATTTAAAAGTATCCAAAAACGAAAGAAAGCAATAAAAACAAATCACATCAAAGAAACTTTTTTCTATAACCTTGTTGACCTTAAACTTTTTTATGTGATTCGTTGAAAAAGAAAGAAGTGCGCGAAAAAGGTAGCATTTTTATGGTCATCCCTCCCCGCCACAAAAAGAAAACGATAGAGATATATATAAATATTGGCTACACTTAATTAGATATAAGTTTTTTGTCGGCATTCTTTTTTCTTTTCTGTTTTGCGCGCATATTAAAAGATTTTTTGAAGGAAGAAAAGAAACTGTAACGGAAATACAGATATAGAAGAAGGGGTTATTGACTCCTTCTTTTTGCGCATTTGACTCAAAAAAAGTTAATGTTTACACAGCAGTTTGTAATCTGAGCTATTTGCAAATGTTTTGGAACTTTTTTTTTAAAAGAAGAAGATGATCGTTTAAGAAAAACAACAAAAGCGATTGGAAAAAAATGGCATTAATTTTTGGAGGGATAGAAAAAAGTTCTTTGGATACTGTAGATCAAGGTTCAGACAAACAGACTTCGTAAAAACTCGAAATCAAAATTTCGGTTCTTTGATTTCGATCAGTAAAAAATTTGTAAACAAATACAAGATTACGGTATTTGTATAAAAATTGATTTTTTGAATTTCTAAAACTTTCAAGAAAAACTCAAAACAAAAGGCTTAAAATTTTTTTTTGCTCAAATTTAATCCTTCACGCTAAATCTAAAACACCCTTTCTTATCACTTCCTCTAATTCCTCTCATTTTTTTCAGGTGAAAAACCATATAAATGTGAAATCCCAGGTTGTAATTGGACTTTCGCCAGATCAGATGAATTAACTCGCCATTATCGAAAACATACTGGTGCAAAACCATTTAAATGTCAAGAATGTAATCGTGGCTTTGCCCGATCTGATCATTTACAGCTCCATATGAAACGTCATAATCGTCCACAAGGTGGTAGTCAACAATCAAGAAAAAATAGCAACAACAGCAATAATGCAGCTTTAATGAATTCAAATACTCCATCACCAATTGAATATAAATATGATATGACAACAATGCATCAACAACAACAATATCAGCAACAGCTACTTCAACAACAACCAATTCATATTTATACTGGATATTAAGAAGTTTATCTTTGTGTCTATCGGTTCGGATCAGCTTTTATCCACACTCTCTCTCTCTCTGTCTATCACTTAAATAACTACCAAAACCAAAAAAATGTCTCAAAAATTTTTTTATCTAATCTCCGCTTTCTCTTCTTTTTGTAATCTGCAACTACAGTAATCCATTCCAAAAATTTTACTATTTGTTAAGTTTGTCTTCTTTCTTGCTTCAGGTGTTTCTTGTTGTTTAAGCCAGTAAAAAAAGCTTTTATAAATCTCTGTTCTTTAATTTCCTTTAAAAATGTTCTTTATTATTTCCTTAAGTTTTAGGCACGTGCCTTTTCTTTATTGTTTTTGTTTGTGTTTTTTTTGCCATTCCATGCATGATACATGTTTATTTTAGAGTTTTAAGTGCAATAATTAATTGTAATAATGTCTACATATATACTTAAATTTTAATGCCAACTATAAATCTATTATTATGTAAAAAATAAAAAATTTAAAAAAGTTTACAGTGTTTCAAGAGTAACTGCATGATTTAAAAGTTTTTATAAAAACCGAAACTCATGGTTAGCTAATTTTAACCATAGTTAATAATAATATTCATTTTTGATTACTATAATTATTTACCGCTTAAAAACTTACAAACAATGCATTTATTAACTCGGCAATTTTCATGTGGTTGACAATCATTATCATTCATACAAAACGTTTTACTTCCAGGATAATTACTCATTTCTTCTTCAATATTTGCAGATATTCTGTTATTTTGAGTGTTAAAGATCTGGGGTGATGGTGGAAGAGCAATGTCATTAGCTTGATAGTATCTCTGAAAATGGGAGGAATAAATAAGTTGTTAAAAGCCTTGAAAAAAATGTTTTTTTATTGATTTTTATAGTTACTGTCAGCGAAAGTAATTCAAAATGATGTTACTATCAATTGCAGTGATCTATAGAAGAAACAATAAAAGCTATTAGTTAGCCTTGAATTCATTTGTTTTGAATTTTGCTTTACAGTAATCGATTTTTACGTATTTAAACATTTCATTTGCTCCATTGTCAGCTACAAGAAAGGTTGAAGAAATGTTAAGTATTTGGTAATTCTCTATATAAACATCCTACATTTTTAATTTTACTCCCATTAAATCTAAAATGTCAAATTATAAATAAAAAAACTTGTTTATTTAAAAAAAATAAAACGCGCGCTATTGCTTGATCTTGACTTTTCGCTCCGGAACTTTTTCTTTGTCATCATTTCTCCTTTCTCGGTTTTTAAATGTTCTAAACTTTTTTTCGTAAATCATAATTTTTTGCTGCTGTTCTTTCAAAGTTGCTGCTTTTTCTATTTCTTATTTATTTTTATAACAGTTTTTATCACTCATTTTTCTTGCTATTTTTCCCATACAAAATATCAGCAAACTTTTGAACTGTTTCTTTTGTGTCCGTTGATCGTTATAATTTTATCCGTCGTGTTTTTCTCTCGTTTTTCTTTATCGTCATTTTTAAAGCTTTTCTTATTTTTTAGTAATAACGAGAACAGCAACAATGTCAACTACTGCTGCAGTAACACCACCAGGAGCAACTGAAGTTGCAGAACTTACAAAATATGGTTCGTTTTTTTCTGTCGTTGATTGTTGATGCCGTAACTTGGATAAGCACAAGAAAACGAGAAACATCTTGTGAATGTTTAAAACTATTTTTTATTTGCTATCAATTCTTTTGTCGTTATACTTTTAGTACAGAAATAAGGATGGACCTATTTTGATTCTTTACTGGCAAATCAGCATGGCTGTCTGCTGGTAGGTCAAGAACTCGGAGTGTCAAGTTTCGACATTTAGCAAAACATGTTAAAAATTAAGCTCTGATTAAAACTTTTGACCGTTTAAAACTGCTCTAGTTTATTAAAAGATTGTGTTATCGATTCGATGATCTCACAACTTTTTAATGGAGAAATCTGTGTTTACAACATTATTACTTATAGAAAGATGATAGCTTTCTACGACATGCGTCGTCACAAGAATTCCAAATTTCCCTTTTTGTATTTCCCTCAAGGCCCCCGACGGTGCTCTACGTGTACCTCCAGCAAGACATTTATCCTTGCATAATTGAGAATACAAATTCCTTCTTGTGTTCCCTCTCCAAGTTGCGGCGTTCCCTATGTTTCTATTATCAATACATTCATGTTTTTTAGTTCAAACATCATTGCTTGAAGCAACAGAAGATATCAAAAAGCGTGAAGAAGCTTTATTAAAACTTGGAAAACTTTTATCTGAAGCAAATGAACTTGAACAACTTAAAATTCTTATTCATGATTCTCGTCCATTTTATTCTTTGGTTGGTGCTGCACGAGCTGTAATGATTATTCGAAATCTTATTGATCTTTGCCTTAAAATTAGTGGTGGTGATGGAAATATTAAAGTGAGTTATTGCTTTTGCTGATCTTTAACACTCATTTTGTTTCAGGTTGATACTTGTAATGATATGATTGCATGGGCAAAAGATCAAGGCCGAGTATATTTACGTCAAGTTTTACAAGCTCGTCAAGTTCGACTTTTAAATGATCTTCAACGTTATACTGCTGCAACACAACTTGCAAATGAACTTATTAATGAACTCAAAAAAGTTGATGATAAAGATTTAGTTATTCAAGTACATCTTGAAAATTCTAAAGCATATTATGCTTTATCATCACTTGGTAAAGCAAAGACTTCACTAGTTGCTGCTAGAACAACTGCAAATGCAATTTATGTTTCATCAAAGATGCAAGCAGCGTTAGATATGCATTCTGGTATTATTCATGCTTCTGAAGATGGTGATTTCAAAACTGCATTCTCATATTTCTATGAAGCCTTTGAAGGATATGATTCTGTTAATGATAAAGAAGAAGCTTTACAATCATTGAAATATATGCTTTTATCACAAATTATGCTTGGTAATTATGATGAAATTAAAGGTGTTATGATGAATAAGAATGCTTTAAAATATTCTTCACCACATCTTGATGCAATGGTTGCAATTGCAGAAGCGCTCAAATATAAATCAATGAATAAATTCAATGAAGCTGTTGAGAAATATGGTGATAAGCTTAAAGCTGATGTTGTCGTACAAAAGCATTTTACTGTATTACATAGTACAATGTTTGAAAAGGATCTCTTTCGTCTTGTAAAACCATATTCTCGCGTTGATATTACTCATATTGCTAAAACTGTTGGAATGACAAATGAAAAAGTTGAACGTAAACTTGCTCAAATGATTTTGGATAAAAAGTTATATGGTATGTTTTTTCTTTGTGGGGAGAAGGGTAGAAGTTGAGGCAGATCAGTACCCGGAAAGCAACTTTCTCTTTTTTCTTGAACTCCAAAATTGTTGTCTCCGTCTTTTGATGTCATTAATTAATCTCTATTTCTTTTTTTAGGCTGCTTACATCAAGGTGATGGAGTTTTAATTGTATATGATACACCAAAACATGATCGTGCTGCTGAACTTGATGTTGAAGTTGTTCATGCTTTGAATGATGTCTTGAATGCTTTATATGCTCGTACACGTCTTATTAAATAATTATATTTCATTATTATTTATACTTGTCTGTAAAATTTGGTTTGTCTGTGATTTATATTTAATTATGTGCTGTGATATTACTACATTAATCAATAAAAAGTTTTATTACTGTATTGTTGGATATCCATGGATACTAATTTTTTTGGGAAGAATATTTTTTGCACTGTAATAAAATAGAATTAATGTTTGGAATTAAATTATATAGTTTCAGGGATTGTTGTGGTCCAAACAGTAGCTAGCTGCTATACCACCTGCTATATAAATATTCCCTTTGTTTTTATATTTGAGTTTGTCTTAGACATTCTATAGCTTGTGTTTCACATTAAAGTAAATAAAGTTATTGTATTAAATATACCTGAATTAACGCATCACAAGAAACCATAACAAATTGAAAAACATTTGAATCAAGATATTCAGAGATATAAAGTGATGCTAATCGATATCATCAACATTCTTGCACTCTTTGAGTATATTATAATCTGTAAAATGTTGATGTTGGGTATGATTAGCGCTAAAAAATTTTCTTATTGGTTTGACGTTAACTCCTTCGACACCTCGATGGCAGCTATCCTTGGATCACAAACTGTTATACTCATTTAAGAAATGAATCATGAAACTGATGGTTTTTAGACAATTTGTCGACCAATGTCAACTCCATTGTTATTTTTCCGCTTCTATTTTCGTGCTTCTAAGATTTGAGCTTTTTGTATATCCGACTTTATTTTTTGAAGCTTTTATAGCACAAGTTTATCATACAAGTTTTTCAGGCGTTTCTGTTTTCTACTTAAAAGCATTTGATGCAAAAATTGCCGTATCGGCTAACGGTGATAATCGAAACTTTTCGTTCTCTTTCAAAAATTTTCCGTTCTTTTTGAAATTTATCGTTAGTTTTTACAACTGTTCTTCTATCTGCGTTAGTCGGCGCCAAACGACACCGATTATGAAACCATTCAAAAGCCGTATATGGGAGAAAAAAAAATTTTTAAAAACCCAGAAAAATGTTGGTATAAAAAATAGAAGCACGTGCTTCAATTAGAGCATTTACGGTAGTTACTAAATTAAAAATGGCAAAAAGTTACTTTCCAACCCAAATATTGGTTAAAAGTGTCCCAAATAAATTAAAACAATAGATAATATATTTATACAAGAAAAAAATAATAAAAAAATACAAAACAATAAAACATTAATCAACAACTAATACTCGAGTATGATTTCGTGGTCTTCCAACACGTCCATTTCTTTCAGCTTGTTGTATTGTGTGACGTAATAATGTAATATTTGGCCATTCTCTTCTACCATTTAAGCATTCAATAACAAGAACATGTTTGGAATGTTTTCGAAGAGTACCAAAATTGGGAATACTTCTCGAACAGCTGCAGAAATAGCTGGAAAATTATCAGCCATTACTTCTTCAGGTATCCATTCTCCATCATAAATTAAGGTTGGTTTTCACCCCATGCCATTAAAAATCCCCCGCTCACAGAATGGAAAGGTTTTGTTTGTCCGTTTTTTAAGAAATATGGGAAACCCTTTTTTATTGATTAAAAAAAAGCTTTCACTTTTTTGTTTGTTTTTTTTTTCAAGAATAATCGCTACTGCTATTTTTTCTTTGTTATTTCGTTGATAAAAAAATAAAAGTATGGGTTTTTATAAAAAAATAAATGAAAATTTTAAAAATTTAATTAATTTTGACAACAAAATTCCACAAAACTTTTCTCTTCCATTTTATGTTATGGAATACATTTCTAAAAACTGTAATATTACCTTATCACAAAAACTCATGTCTATGTGCAAATATTTGAGATGCTTACAAATTCGTGTTGGATTTTGTCATATTTATTTTTTGAGTTTTTTACATGCTGAAGATAATAGTTTTTATATAAGTATTATACTCTGCAATATTTTTGAATCACCATCTCAATTTCGTTCAAAGCCAACATCAACCTTCAAAATTTTTACTGAATTTAAAGGAATAAAAATTTGGGGTAGTTTATCTGCACAAATATATACAAAAGAAATTGATAATTTTGTACAAACTCTTGATTTGACAATGGTAAAATCTGTTGATGTATTAGCAGATATTTCAAAATTTTCATGGAATTTTATTGAAAATATTTTACAAGATTCCGTTGAATATTTTGAGATACTGACTTATCAACCTCAAAATGATGTATTAAAATTAGCATTTAAAAAAATGCAAAAATTATTTAGACTACGGTATGCATTATACATAGTAATCAAGATATTATTTTGGCATGTGCAAGCTTGTCATGCCCGAAAATATTTTGCTCAGTGTTTCTTTTCAATATTTTGTTTTACATTTTTGTTTCAGAAT
Source organism: Panagrolaimus sp. LJ2400 (assembly GCA_024447215.1). Lineage (NCBI taxonomy): Eukaryota > Metazoa > Nematoda > Chromadorea > Rhabditida > Panagrolaimidae > Panagrolaimus > Panagrolaimus sp. LJ2400. The sequence continues at coordinate 26,567 of JAMRYA010000177.1, forward strand.
TCGTTCATATTCACCTGGTTACTCCATTAAAGATTTCAATGATTTAATATCTATAAAACGAAAAAAGAAAATTGAACATTTTCAATTTGGTGTCATTAGTTTTGATGTTAAACAGGACCAAATTTTTGAGTTTATTGACTTGCATATGGATGTTGAGGGAAAACTAGAACTTTATTTTTGTGATGATATTCCTGCTTATGATGTTGCCAAAAAACTTTTATCACAATTTGAAGATGAAATGAAAGAAAGAAAAGAAAAAAATATTTCAACATGTCAAATTTTGCTTTACTATGATGGAAATGAAACAAATTTTGATGCAATTTAATTGTTATCCAAAACATCCACAAAAAATCAAACTTTGAAAATCTGTAATTATTCCATTTTGCAATTGTTTTTTTGCAAAAAAATTTCTGGTTATTTATATAACAAGATTAATGTTCCGCAATTGTATTTTTCATTTTTGTTATTGTTATTACTATTATAAAACAAATACGATAGATCAAAATCCATTTTAAATTATTTTACAAAAATTTTATTTTTAAAGCATTATTAAAATTTTTTATGTACAATGAGTTTTATAAAAATATTATTGCAAATCTTTGGAATGCTCTGGCATGAATTAATATACATCTAAAACCATTTTTGATTACTGTATTTTTTACTACATTAAAACTTACAAACGATACATTTATTAAATCGGCAATTTTCATGTGGTTGACAATCATTATCATTCATACAAAACGTTTTACTTCCAGGATAATTGCTCATTTCTTCTTCAATATTTGTAGATATTCTATTGTTTTTTGTGTCAAAGATTTGGGGTGATGCTGGGGGAAGAGCAATGTCATTAGCTTGATAATATCTCTGTAAATAGATAGAGGAATAAATAATTTGTCTAAAGCTGTTGTAAAAAGCCTTGTAAAAAATTGTTTTACATTGATTTATGAGGTTACTGTAAACTAAAATAGTTCCAAGCGATGTTACTATCAGCTACAATAATCTTATAAAAAATTACTATCGTTGACAGTAACATAAAAAAGGTTGCGCATTTTTAATAATAAGGATATTATCAATAACAAGTATTTTGTATTGCTATGATATTATGTACAGTAACCGCTTTGGTGTGATTGTAACGGTGATTGGATTACTATCAGTGATAGTAATATTTTTCGCAATTACTATCCCTTGGAAAAATCTAATTCTTTGTTACTATCAATCACAGTAACACATTGATTCCCTAACACAAAAAGAAAATATCTTACTCTATGATCTGGAGCTCCAACAACAATGACAATAAAAGCGGCAAATGTTGTAGTAATTGTAAAAAATTTCATCGCAAAACAAGAACAATTTTTTTAAGTGATAAACAAGAAACACTGATAAAAAATACTTTTTCAAAGGGATCCTTAAATACTTTTTTTTTATTATTACAAAATGTTTTAAAGTTTAAACAAAAAAAACGAATGCAAACAAAAAACAAAATTAAAGCACACACAAATAACTTCTTCTTTTTTATTATGGGTAAGAAAACAAGGAGTTCTGAATGAAAAAGGTTTTTTTAGTTGTTTTTATTTAGAACTTTTTTTTCATCTTTCAAAATTTTTGTTGATAAAAAAATATACGTAAAGGAAAAGAAAAGGAAAACGAGTTTCAACGTGACTTTTTGTAAATAATGTTATATGAGCGAGAAAGATGGAAAATAGAAAGAAGAAGGAAAAGAAGGGTGTGGAAGAGCTTGAAAAAAAATAACAGCTGAAGTGGATAACAACAACATCTATACAAATAATAACCACCATCACCGCAGGAATAAAATATTGTTTTTTCTTCCATGAGAAAAGTTTTTTTATGTGGGCTATTTCAAAATGGATGTCAATAATAATGATAATAGCATGAAGCAATAAATGATGGATAAGAAAAAAAAAGAAACGAATTAAGAGATTTACGAGATCAGATGATTTCAAAAAGATAACATCAAAAAAGGGTCATCATTTTAATTACGTGTTGTTGAGTAAATTTGTACGTCGTAAAATCTAATCAAATCTGATCGGATGAGATAAAAAGTGCAAATGAACTTGAACAATCTTGTATCAAAAGATATCTTATTTTCTTATTTAAATAAACATCATTAAACAAAAAATATTATCTTTTTAATGTGGGATACGGTAGCTCCAAAAAAGCTATTTTGTTGTTAGATAAAAACTAAACATTCTAATTAATTAATGAAAGGTTGTTGAAATATTTTGTTTGCTACCGTAATTTAGCAACAGATATCTTGATTAAAGACTTAAACATTTTGTATAGAATTTGATAGCCGATTTGTTCAAATATTTAGATATTGGTTGTAATTAAATTACGACATGAAGAAATATAAACTTTGAAAGTATTTTTTGAGATAATCCCTGAAACAATGTTCCATTCACCAAAAATTTGTAACACTTATTTTATTATTTTTTTGTTGCTCAAAAAGTTTGGATTGACAGATTTAATCGATGTAGTGTGATATCACTGATAAGGCATTTGTATTCATATGCGTTACTTTTTAATACCTCTTTTTTCAACATTGTTTTTACAATTATAATGCAGTATAATTTGGAATTTCTACCTTTTTTAAACTTAAATTAATCCCTTCTCACACGCTTCATAAAACTGTGCCTTTCATAACTCATAACATTATCCATGTTTAGCCTTTTTTTTGTTATTTTGAATTTGATCTCTTCGAAAACAAGTATAAAACTTTGATATTTGTCAAATTTTTGTGGGACAAAGACATCTTTTTATGATCTTTTCCTTCTATTTTTTTAAATTTGTTGTTTTGCTTAAATATCTTGACCAAATTTGAACGCATAAAAATAATACAAGGAGAACTGTAAACATCAAAAATGATGACTCGAAAATTATTCATTTAAAGACTAAAGTTTTTAGTATTGTGTAATTTAATCAAGTTATATATCTGCCAATTCTAAATGTGAGAAAAACAAAGCTTTATTTTGCTATTCAAACAAGAAAAGTACAGTCGACATTTGGTAGCCAATAACCCGAATGAAGAAAATTATTTCAACGTGCCAAATAACAACTTCATTACATTTTTGAATAAAAAAAAGCATGATGCAATTTGTAAAACATTTATTTATTATAAAATAGCAAAAACTATTTTCGATTCATACATGTAACACAAAAACATAACAACTGTTTTCTTTCTGAAAAATTTTAATAAAAAAGGTTACGGTAACAATGAATGGCACCCTTTATTGATTTTTAATGTCTCTTTTAAGATTGAAGGCATATTTTTTTTGTTTAACTTTCTTTCACTGTGAAAGTTTCACATTAAACATTGTTATTTTTGTATCCTTCCACTCCCTATTTTTCTGAGAGTTGTTGTTTCTTGACCAAATTTGAACACAAAAAAGTGTTTTGAACACTGACAAAAAATAAAGGAATGATGAGTCGAATTCTATTCACTCAAAAACAAAGAACAACCTTTTTTGGTATCGTGTAATTTAGTCAATCTATATTTACTAGCCAAAAAAACATTTAAAGCTCTATTTTGCAAATAAACAAAAAAAAGTACAGTCATCTTGTGATAGCTTATACCGGATGAAAAACAATATTTTTGCCGAATTCTATTTTTAAAAAAGCTCAATTAAGAAATGAAGCATTTTGTAAAGTAAACATAGAAGAATAGGGGGGGGGGGGGGGGGGGGTGGATATTTTTGAAGATCGTTACCATTTTCCCCAAATTTTTGGCAAATTTGCAGCGGTGGTGTTTCCTGCCCAGAGCTCTTCTATGAAAGTAATTATTAAAACAGCTTTTATATTACTATTCATATAAGCTTTCCCGAAAATTAAGAACTTGTTCTTTGTTATAATTTGTTAGATTTTTGTTTCGGCAAGATTACGGTAGCCAAGCCCGTATTTAGGGGGGGGGGGGGGGGGCTTTTGGAGCCTGTTCCCCCTTCGAAATCGAAAATTTCTTTTGATATTTTGCCGACGGTGGGTGGCAAAAGATCGAAGGCTTGCCCCCTCCGAAACTGGCTTTGCCCACCCCGAAAATTTTTTCTGTCTACGGCCTTGACGGTAGCAATTGATGTGATGTTTTTTTCTACATAATATGTTATTTAAAGAATACCATTTTTCTTGAATTTTGTTCCTCATTTTTTTATAGATTTTGTTGTTTTTCTTTTAAATTTCTTGATCAAATTTGAACACAAAAAATTGCTTTGAACATCGACAACAAATAAAGGAATGCTGAGTCGAATAGTATTCATATAAAACCAAAGAACAAGCTTTTTTTGCTATCGTGTAATTCAATCAGGTTATATTTACTAGCCAAAAATAATTAGAGCTCTATTTTGCAAATAAACAAAAAAAGTACAGTCATCATGTGATAGCCGATAACCCGGATGAAAAAAATATATTTTTGATTTGCCAAAAAACAATTTTATTTTTAATTTTTTTTTACTTTTCATCTTCAAATCAAGAAAAAGTATGTCAGATTTTTTGTGTTTTTTGTTTTTCGATTGAAAATGTGTTTTAGTGATGGAGTAATGCTCTAAAACAAAAAAAACAATAATTTCTAATACGCAAAAGCATAGATAATTATGAGCGGAAATTGACAATTAATGATTCATTCTTTTAACCACAAAAACATCAAAAAAAAGAGAAAGCTGATTACCGGAAAAACAATAGAAATTTTTACGACGCTTCTTGTTGGTCTATTATACGTACACCGCAATTTGCAGCCGCAAGAGCAACAAAACGAGTAATTGATAAGGAAATCCATCATTTTTTGACAATCAACAGATTGTTTAGGGTTTTTGTTCAAGCTTTAACAAATTAATCCTCAAACTTTCGATCACTCTATCGATGATCTTGAAGCACAAGAACATTTTCAAACGTTTTGTAATCTAAATTGAATCTATAAAACTTTTAAACATGCCTTTAAATTTTTGCTATTAAAAAAGTTTTTGTGACATTTTTTTTTCTTTTGGTCTATTTTACGTACATCGAAATTGCAGCAGCAGGCAAGACAGCAAGGAAGTGAGAAACTGATAAGAAAAATGTTCGATTGTTATTTTTTATGCGGCTTTGGGTGATCGGATTGGTTTTAGTTTAAGGGGTTTCGGGGGTACCCGGATTTAGCACAAAAATGTTTAAAGAAATTTTTTTTTGATGGAACTTGAAGAAACACAATGCTTACAGCTTAAAACTAAACATTTACAAATTTGCAGCAAGAAACATGCTTAGTTTGAACTCTTCTTATCATTCGAAAACATGCATACACTAAATTCTGACTACATTTACTCTCAGCCAAAAAGAAAGTTGACTCAGATTTGGTTAAATATGAGGCAAAAACATTTTCTTTTTAACTTTTTCAAAGTAGATAAGAAGGCGGTACTTACAATGTCGACATGGATTTTTTTGTCGTATAAAAAGCTCCACCAGCTTCCTTCACCAATCATCCATCTTATTCATTCAGACCAACTACTTTTCTATTTACTACAGCTTCCACCACTTTTTAATTTTCTCTTCTTTCCTTCCCTTATAAATTTATTTATTTCGCTAAACATGCCATACGATCTTGATGACTATACTCAACAACGAGAAGCAGAAGAAAGAGCTCGACGAGAACAAGAAGAACTTGAAAGGTAAAAATTCTTGTATCAATAATTTTTGAAATTTATTTATAAATCTTTTTTAGACGGATTCGTGAATATGAATCACTTGTAAAAGCCTTTTCATAAACATAAGCCATAATCGTCATTCCCTGATCATGTACAAAAATTAAAAACAACTTATTTTTTAAACTCTTTATTTTTGTTATGTTATTTATTGTTTAAAATATTTAAAATAAAACTGTAAAACCTTACAAATACCGTAACCCAGGATACAAACATGCTTTCCAAAAAAATATATGTACACAACTTGCAAGAAAATTAAGACAAAAAAATTAATACAGTGTTGGCGATTACAGTAACCAGGTTTTTAAAAAAAATTTGTTTGTACTTATTCTTGAAAATATTTTGTTTTCCATCTTCATAGCTTAAGACAATTTTTTAGTGTTAATGCAATAAAAGATTAAAGTATCCTTTTTTTAGCAAGCCACAATTAACTAAATTCTGGTTTAACAGTTGAGTTTTCAAAAAGACGGCAAAAAGGCGGAAAGAAATAAATCGTTGATAACATTTACAGACATTTATCAATAAGGTAAAAATCAAAAATTTGAGGACAAAAAATGGAAACATTTCATGATCAAAAACTTAAACATTGTCTTTCTCTGCTGTTTTTCAAGCTGTTGTTTTTGCTGCAGTTTTGGAGAAAGCAACGTTTCTGTAGAAGATGAACGAAGAGAATTAAATGGATGTAAACACTACTAAAGATTCGCTCTAATTCTTTAAAAAAATTTCCAATTATTCCAAATCTAAAAAATGTAGCTATACCTTTTACAATTACCGTAATCAACAGAAGACAAATAGCTTTTAACCAGCAGGAGATGAAAACTACAACAATGTTGGCGATTACAGTAACTAGACAAAAGCAGAGAACAAATTTTTTTTTAAACTTATTAGTCTTACTTTCAACTAACGTTTTTACTAACAAATCGAAGAGATAATTTCTCTCAAAAGAAAATTCCCAAACCAACATATCCTGCTGGCAGTCATTTCCTCGAAAATTGAGATTTCCCAAAACCATCTACATATTCCCGAATATCCCCCCAATTATCCCCGATCAAGACACAAGAAAAGTTTAAAAGATAGATATTTTTATTCATTACATACATATTCATAGACACACAAATATATACATATACACATTTTAAAGTTAGTAAAATAGATATTCAATTAATTATATTTGATAAAAACATTCTTCACATTTCTTTTTTCATCTTCTTGTTCTTCTTGATGATGATTTAAAGCATGTAATAGATGGGTAGAACAGGCAAAAGCATCATTGGAACAAAAGCATATTGAGTTGTTGCAGAACCAGTTGCATCAGTAGGACCAGGTGCAGGTGTAGTAGAAATTCCAGTTCTATTATCATTCTTTAATACAGATCCTTCAAGACCACTATCATGGAGCTAAAAAAACAAGAGTAATTTCGATAAAGGATATATTTTAAAAAAAACTTACTACAGCATATTGTAGATCTCCAGGAAGTTCTTTAAAAAGAGTCTGAAAAAAACTAGTTTACGTTGGATTGAGAATATAATAAATAAAAAAACTTACGATAACAAGTGCTGCTTTTTCATATGCATTAAGTTTACTGAGAGTTTGCTGAAAAGAACTTTTACTTTCCATTGAAGGTATAAAACAAACTTACATTAAGTACAGCTTCTTCAGTCGTGTTAAGTGATGGTTTATCAACACGACCATGAACACATAATTGACAGAATGCAAGAATGATGAAAGTAATAATGAGAAGACGTTGTTGACCAAACATATCTTTCTTTGATGATTTCTTTTCTTGAAGTAGACGAAGAAGAATTCCAATTATCACCAAAGCAAGACAGCAGCTGCAGCTAACCAGTAAACGAGCAATTGATGTCGAATGAATGAATTTTTTGGACCAAGAAGGGTATTTATAGAGAAATCATTGAATGCATGAATGAATGATGATTGGGGGAAAGTGTTAATGCAAATTTGCAAATTTTTAGACATGAAAAAAAGCATATGTTTGTCAACAAAAGTTTGCAATAAAAAAGATCAACAAGCTGTGGCTCTGTTTAAAAATAGCGCCTTTTTTAATCATCTTTTTTCCGTTCAGGAATACTTTTCTTAAAAATGACAATGATCATAATCTTTAAAGTTTTTTTGTGAAAATTGAATATCTGTGTGATATAACTTTTTTGATCTACTGGTCCATGCTCTTTAATCTGAAAAACAATTATGGGATTGTGAAAGAAAATGATTTAATATATCCGGTTACGGTAATCTTGTCAATTTTTTATTTTGATGATATCTGACAACGTCTTAATATCGCTATCAGATTTGAGCTTATCAACAAACTTTACAGTAACAATTTTTTCATGTGCTCTAATTAGAACATTTACAGTATTCGAAAAAACTAAACATTTTGGCAAAAATGTTTGCGTTGAAAAAAGATGTCTTTTACATTTTTTTCCTTCCTATAAATAGAGAGTGTTAGTTTTTTCGTCAGTTACATCTCAAAATAAAGTATCCTTATTTGGTATTGATAGATAGATAAAGGTGAGAGGATAACGAAATGGATAGTTGCTAAGTCCGGAGCCAACGATATGATATGGTTAAAGGACTTTAAAGATGAGATCCAACGGAGAATGAAAAAGTTCATGCAAATTAGCGGAGAATAAAGAAATGTCAATGAAAACGAAAAGAATGCGTTTGTTTGTGCAAATGATTGCAATTTGCATAGAGCGTATAAGTTGTCAACAAATGAATGATTTTTATTCATTTCTTTTCATAATTTTGTTGTGAACGGTTGCTTGAAGCTTTTGCTAAAAGTTAACACATTTGTTGCATCTGAGTAACAAGTTGGCTATTGCTAACAAAAATTTGCTTTTATACGCAGTGTTGTGGTGTAACAGCCATTTAACACGTACGGTGAGCGTTCAAGTCACCGCTAACTTCAAGTCTACTTCGGTAGCTTTGAGAACTACCTCCTTTGGAGCACTTAATTTTTTATCTGTTTACATATAATTTGATATAATTGTTAACTATACCATGGCAAATGATTCCAATGATGAAATTATAATTGATGATGAAGAAGGAAACGATGTTCGACTTGCTGACGTTGTTAACGACAGTGTTTTACATCCCCTTACAATGCATGATTTAAATAAAGTAATAAATAATGAATGGATTAATGATGCAGCAATTGATTGTGCTATTTATAAAGATGTTATTTGTAGATATGATGATACAATTTTAGTTAGTGCAGTTGTTTGGGATAATACAGTGCCTGCGCCTACTTATTGGGGTCCTATTCTTAGAAACCCAAATCGTTTGCCAACGATTCCAAAATATCATGCCACATTTAAAACAGCTATTATTCCCATTAATTTTAATAATCAACATTGGAGTTTAGCTATTTTGGATAAAGAAACAAAAATCTGCAAATTTTACTGTACTTTAAGATATAATATTTTTTCACGAGATCATGCTTCACAATTAGCAAAGTTAAAATTAATTTGTCGTTTACTTCTTGAAGGAGAAGACGCTAATATCGTTGTTGCACCTGATGATTCATTTTTGGTACAGGGAGATGGCATTAATTGTGGACCTCTCATTGTCATGCTTGCAGTTAACATTTTTAGTAATGAAAGATTATTTTTTGGAAGAGAAGAAATCAATCAATGGAGAACAAATATTTATAATTTTTATCTACCTTTTGTAGCCACTTCAAACACAGATACAAACGTTACTGCAAATTTTGATGAACTTCAAATTATTGAAAGTGCAGTAAAAACAGAAACAAAAATGCCTAAAATTGTTAATAATTTTAATGTAGATCGAAAAGGACAGAAAAGATCATTACAGAAAGAAGAAATACTATTAAAAAACAAAAAGGCAAAAGTTAATGATTTATTTTTAGCAGCAATGGAAATTGAGAAAGAAGAGGATGTAAAAGCATTCGAAGAAGATGAATTTTTTGAAACAATGCAAACTGAAAATAAATATGAAACAGAAGAAGATAAAAAATTAATGACTTCTGAAGAAGAAACGAAAGCAAAAAATGATAAAAATGAAAGCTACGATGAATTCTGCAAACGTATGCGAATTGGTAGAAAGCTTGCAAAATCAAAAAATGCATATCAGAAATCAGTAAGTACAGCAGAAGAAAAGCTGAAGGAAAATAACAGAATAAAAGAATGCATGAAAAAAAAAAGATCTACTGCTTCTTTAAATGAACAAGCACAAAAAAAAGATTTTGAAAAAGAAATTATAACAAAAAAACGCAAGCATCTTTCAGCATCTGGCAAAGCTGCAGAAAATCAAAAAGCACGTGAACGCATGCAAATTAGAAATGAAAATTTATCAAAAGCTGAAATTGATGAAAGGAACGAAAAAGCAAAAAAAAATATCAGTAAAATAAGATCTAACTTATCGCAAGCAGAAAAAAAAGAAGAAAAAGATAAAACAAAGCAAGCAATGAGAAAGCATCGTAATCCAACAAATCTTATCGCAGCTGGAGGAAGTAAAATTGACGATAATTTGCAGACCCATTATCTTGGGCCTATGAATCAAATATGCTCAATTTGTCATGCTAAACATTTTAAAGATGAAAAAGTTGCAGGAAAAACAACATTTTACAGTTGTTGCCAACATGGTAAAACAAATTTGCCAAAACCAAAGCCATATCCAGAAACACTCAAAAGATTATTTGATCTTCGGGAATTTCGAGATAATATTAGACCTTTTAATAATGTTCATACCTTTGCATCATTAAATGCTGATACAGTAAATTTTGGAATAAACAGACCGGGACCATATTCTTATGTTGTCCAGGGACAAATTTATTATCAAATAAATACAGCTTTAAAAAATCCAGATAATTTACCTAAATCTTTTGGTCAACTTTACATTGTTGATCCAAATGAAGCTGTTGAAACACGTTTAAATACTTTTTCAACTTTAAATAGAGATATCACAAAAATTATTAGTGAAACATTGACACAAATAAATTGCCATGCTAAAGCTTTTCAAATGTTGCATGAGCAACATGAAAAACAACAAAAATTGGCAGAACAAAATGGAACACCGCCTTTAAATTTATCATTGCATTTTAGCCTTAAAAAAGGAGTTGATCCCCGCCGATATAATTTGCAAGCTTCAAATGAAGTTGCAGCTGTTTTTGCAACAACAGATGACGGAGAAATCCCTGATTCATATGTAACAGTTTATGATAAACAAGGTAGACTACTTAAAACTGTCAGCTTTTTAGAAAAGCATGTTGAATCTTGGCTTTATCCCATCTTTTTCCCATATGGTGAACCAATTTGGCATCATGAAATGACAAATCTTTTTAATCAAAAAATAACACGCATGGCATATGCCAAATTTCAAATTGCAATTAGAGATGGCGAGTTCAATGCAATTTTGCATGGTGGTCGACTTTTTCAACAATGGTTAGTTGATACAGCTTTAAAAATTATCAAAGAAAGGGTTGAATACCTTCGAACCCATCAAAACCAAATCTATAGGGATAGCTATAAAAATATCGACACTTTTATGCAAAAATACAAGATTGATAACAATGCAACTGCTGTTGGAACTAAGGTAATTCTTCCATCAACACATACAGGATCACCAAGATATATGGAACAAATTTACCAGGATGCAATGGCATTAGTTCGAAGACTGGGAAAACCAGATCTTTTTATAACTATGACTTGCAATCCAAATTGGCGAGAAATAACTGAAAACCTTTTTCCAGGTCAAACACCAGCAGATCGTCCAGATTTAGTGGCACGAGTTTTTAAACAAAAATTAGAATATGTTATTGATTTAGTTGAAAAAAAAGGATATTTTGGAGGTTGCAAAGCTTTTGTTTATACAGTAGAATTTCAAAAACGAGGTTTACCACATGCACATTTATTAGTAACTTTGCAATCTGATTATAAAATGAGAACAGCTGAAGTTATTGATCGATATATCAGTGCACAATTTCCAGATCCAGAACTATATCCTAATTTATTTAATTTAGTTGCATTACATATGATTCATGGTCCATGTGGTCCAAGATGTGAAAAAGATGGAAAATGTTCAAAAGGTTTTGCAAAATGCTTTCAGGAATACACATCACTTGATGAAGATGCATATCCCACATATGCAAGACCAGATAACGGTAGATGTGTAACAAAAAATTCAGGTTTTGTTGCTGATAATCGATATGTTGTTCCACACTGCCCAAATCTTTTGCTTTTAATGAATTGCCACATTAATGTTGAAGTTGTTTCTTCAATAAAAGCTGTAAAATATTTATATAAATATATTTTTAAAGGCCATGATTGTGCTGCATTTAAAATTGTTGATGGCGTTGTTTACTATGATGAATGTGAATCATACTTAAATAGCCGTTATATGGGTGCTGCAGAAGCATGTTGGAGGATTTTTGGCTTTGAGCTTCATAAACAAAGTCATTCCATTACTCGCTTGCCATTACATTTGCCAAATGAACAAACAGTTAATTTCACAAATGCTGAAAATATTGAAGACATACAAGCAGCAATGGATGCAAAAAACCAGTTTTTGGATTGGTTTGAATTAAACAAAAGAGATCCAAATGCAAAAAAATATTTTTATCATGAAATTCCAGAACATTACACATGGGCACCTATTCCTAATCAAAAATTAACAAATGCAGATGGCACTAAAAATAAAAAGCAATACCAATGGAAACCACGGCAAGCGCATTTTAAAGTTATTGGCAGAATGTATTCCGCAAGTCCAACAAATCCAGAACTCTTTCATCTTCGAATTCTTTTGAATCATGTTAAAGGTGCAACAAGTTTTGATGATTTAAAAACAGTTGAAGGTAATGTTTGTCAAACTTTCACACAAGCATGTCTTGAATTAGGGTTAATTGAAGATGACAAAGAATGGAGTCGAGTTTTAAAAGAAGCAGAAGTTTCATTACTTCCATATCAAATGAGAAATCTCTTTGTTAGACTTCTTATTCATTGTCAACCAATTGCACCACATGAGCTTTGGGATGAATTTAAAGAAGCAATGTCAGATGATTTTGCATTAACTCATCCAAAAGAAATTGCAATAAAAAAAACTTATCGTGAAATTTGCCGATTACTTGAATATGAAGATAAAGATATCACAAATTTTCCAACAATGCCACAAGATTTAGAATTTGATGGCGATTATGATACTTACGATCCCACACATGATGATGCAATTGGTAACAAAATGCGGTCTGTTACAAATCCCGAACAGGAAGCTGTTATTAAAACAGTTTTAAAAGTAGCAGAAGAAGATGTTAACGATGAAAGTACAAAAAAGTGCTTTTACATTGATGGCCCTGGGGGTTCAGGTAAAACATATGTGTACAAAACATTATGGCATTTATTAAGATCAAAAGGGAAAAAAGTTTCAACAATGGCATTTACAGGAATCGCAGCTATTTTGCTTCCTGAAGGAAAAACAAATCATAAAACTTTAGGCTTACCTGTTCCAATTTATGCTGATTCTAATTCAAGCATAAAACCTAATACTAAACAAGCCAAAAACTTACTTGAAACAGATGTTTTTATTTGGGATGAAGCTCCCATGGCACCAAAGTATGCACTTGAAATTATGGATAGGTTACTTCAAGATTTAACTAAAAATGAAGAACCATTTGGAGGCAAAATTCTTATCCTTGGAGGAGATTTTCGGCAACTTTTGCCTGTACGGAAAAATGGTACCAGATCGGAATGTGTTAGTTTATCAATAAAATACAGTAATCTTTGGGGTCTCTTTGAAACCTTTAAGCTTCATCGAAATATGCGGGCAGATCCTCATGAAATAGAATTTGCAGAATATCTTTTGGCTATTGGGGAAGGTCGTGTTAATGATGAAGATGATAACATGGAATTTCCTGAAGAATTCATTGTTGAAAATGATTTAGTAGAAGAAGTGTACGGTAATTTAATTAAACGAAATCTATTCGATGAAGTCTCTAACTCAGCCATTTTATCTGCAAGAAATGCTGATGTTGATGAATTAAATAAAGAAGTTGTAGAAATGCTTGATGCAACAACTGAAAGACTTTACACAAGTATCGATACCGCAATTGATGGTGAAGCATTACAAGAGCTAATTACACAAGAATATCTAAATAGTTTAAATCCAGCATCTTTACCACCACATGAACTTTCAATTAGAAAAAACACAGTAGTAATCCTTATTCGAAATCTTAGCAAAAATGAAGGGCTTTGCAATGGTACAAGACTTTTAGTTATAGGCTTATTAAATAATAGCTTGCAATGTAAAATTCTAACTGGTGATAAAAAAGACGAAATTGTTTTTATTCATCGTATTCTACTTTATAATGAAGAAAATTACCCTTTTACTCTTGGAAGACGTCAATTCCCTGTAAAAATTGCTTTTGCAATGACGATAAACAAAAGTCAAGGGCAAAGTTTAGAAAAAGTTGGTTTGGATTTACGAAAAGATGTTTTCAATCATGGCCAAATGTACGTTGCTTGCTCAAGAGTGAAACGTCCCTCAGCACTAAAAATTTATCTTGGCAAACAGCGTGAAAACGCCAAAATTAAAAATTATGTATACCAAGAAATTTTACAGTAATCTATTAAATGATGGGGGAGGGGGAAGGGAGTGGAGAGGGGAAGAAACAGAGACAGAGAAAAAAAGGAAAGTCTCTAAAAAAGTATTAATAGAGAATGGGTAATTCTTGCAACTGAAATTCCCTCTCTGCGTTTTTTCTTCATCTTTTTTTTCGTATTACGGATTAACCCAGCCGGGAACTAACTCTTTTTAGAGAACTAACCCTTTTAGGGAATCGTTGTATTTTTGGGGCGTATGGTATGTATTGGAAAGTAAGTTTTTTTTGTTTTTTAAAAAAGTAATAATACATTAGCTTTTAATTTCAGATATAAATGCGATGGTTGCTGATTGAATTTTAATAGGAATATTTTTCTAATAATTCTAATTAAAAGAAGTGATTCCGTTAAATCAGGTTTGTTGTTTATATTTATTATCTTATATAATTAAGAATGTTTATTTTAGATCAAAACAATGAAGTTGGTCAAATACAAGAACCTCATCAAAGATTTATATAAATGATATCTGATAAAGAAACTCAATCAAGCAAATAAGCTAATGGTCAAACAATAAAGACAAATGAAGAATTTGATATTTTGCTTCACTTCAAAGCGGAAGAATTTATATTTATAAAAGTATCAAATAATATATATTGTTGAAATAGATGGATATGTGCAAAGTAAGCTATTTTAAATTTAATACTGGAAGAAGGGAAATATGAGGGTTGGAAGCCATCATGGAGGAGGTAGTTGATTATAATGGGCATTTTTTTAGTAAAATTCTACTACTTTAATCAAAACCATTCATCAACAATGTAAAACGTCGCTCAAGTCAAGAGAAGAAATTGAACCAACAATTTTCCAATACATCATTTCAACGTTATTATATATATTTGTATTGTATGTATTTTTGTATTTAACTTAATAAAAATTAAATAGGAATTTTTTGTTGTCAATTACATTGTGACCGCGGCCCGAAGGGCCGCCCGTGGCCTAGTCTTTAAAAACCGATCAACGAAGAAATCTACCGTAATAATTATGTTTCCATAAAAAATTAAATAAACTTTGATTGATCAATAAAGTAGTGTTTTAAAATCGTCTCTTCACAACCCTGGTCAACACCAATCAAAGTTTATTTATTAAATTTGTTGAAAATTCAGTCCCAAAATTAGATCGAAAAGTAGATATTTGCTATTACAAGCAGAGTTGTGAAGGGACAAACCGAAAATTAAGGATGTGAAGTTATTCGAAAAATTACGCTCCGACCAGGAATCGAACCTGAGTCTTCAGCTTGCCGGGCTGACACCTTACCATTAGACTTACGATAAAGTTTATTTAATTAAAACTCAATGAGGCAAATCATTAAGATTTCAACTACCATATTTTAACAAATAGGAAAGGTCAAAACAAAACATTTTGCACTTCCAACTTCCAACACACATGTTCTCTTTTCCCTCACAACTTCAATTTTGTGAACCCGCATATGTAGTTTCTGTTATATACTTGCCAATTTTTTTGTCTTCGACACCTTCCTCATATTGTCTCATTAAGACTTCCGCCTCCCAAGTCCATTCACCATTCTTATTCTCATTACTTTAGTAACACCAGGCACTACCAAATGACCTTCTCTTGCAATATTTTTATTAAAGTTCAATTTGTACGCATATTTTTTGTTACAACAACCAAAACACAAAACAAATCCCTAATATGCTTTGACGGATACAAACTGTCTCTTCAAAATAGCTAAATCGTGCTGCAAAAGATTCTATTATGATTCGTGTACACTTTACAACTTTTCCGTAACCACAACCATTCTAAATTCAAACGAAAAAGATCTTCCAAGGGAACCGCGCCATATGATATTTGAGTTTTGCAACCAAATAGAAAGGATCTTTCACTACTACTATTTCTACCACTACAATCCTGATCCTTTGAAAAACTAAACCAAAAAATTAAAAAATGCAGAAAGATTTTAAATGTTTTAGGGCATTAGACCTTAGCTATAGCTATCATATGATTCAATAACTCAAGCTACTTCTGATAGATTTAAAATAAACTATATTATCGCTATGTACAAACTTGAAGTTTCATCCGAAAGAACGGGCCAACCAGCAAACAATGAACCATCTCCATTTATTGAGAGGACCAACTTTATGCCCAAATTTGCAAAAAAATCTACAAACTGAAGACTATATCTACCGTAACCTTCTTCCGTGATCAAGAATAAAAAGCTAATTTTTGTTCATTAAAAACTTCAACAAAATATAAATCCCATTTAGACTAACTTTTTACTGACGAATTGAAGCAATTATTTCCCTCAGAATCCCAAATCGTCAAATCCCAATTATCACCCAATCAAGACACAACACAACAACAATTCAAAAAATATTTTTATTCATTACATACATATTCATAGACACACAAATATATACATATACACATTTTAAAGTTAGTAAAATAGATATTCAATTAATTATATTTGATAAAAACATTCTTCACACTTCTTTTTTCATCTTTCTTGTTATTCTTGATGATGATTTAAAGCATGTAATAGATGGGTAGAACAGGCAAAAGCATCATTGGAACAAAAGCATATTGAGTTGTTGCAGAACCACCTGGAGCAGTAGTATTAATATTCTTTGTTCCATTATCATTTAATAATACACCAGCATTGAGCTAAAAAAAGCAAGATTACTTTTGAATGAGGGTATATAGAAAGAACTTACGTCATCAATTATTTCTTTAGGTGTACGCCCTCCACTTGTTAGAATCTAAAAGACAGAAAAGTTATTTTCATTTGAGAATATATCAAAAGATTATTACCGTAAGAATTGCTTCAGCTTCTTTTGGTTCAATATGATTATTACGAAGCCACTGAAATACAAGGTTACTTTTGATATTTGAAGATGTAAATATAAAAAACTTACTTGAATATGTACTAGTTCATTCAATTTAGGAATTAGAACAGGACCTGTACCGTTACCATGAACATAATATAATTGACAGAATGCAAGAATGATGAAAGTAATAATGTGAAGACGTTGTTGACCAAACATTTCTTTCTTTGATGATTTCTTTTCTTGAAGTAGTAGAAGAAGAATTCCAATTATCACCAAGCAAGACAGCAGCTGCAGCTAACCAGTAAACGAGCAATTGATGTCGAATGAATGAATTTTTTGGACCAAGAAGGGTATTTATTGAGAAATCATTGAATGTGGGAATGAATAAAAGACTGTGAGAAAGCGTCAAATACGCAAATTTTTGAACATGCAAAAGGGAAACTGTTCAAAGATTGCAACAAAAAAGAGCAGAAAGCTATGGCACTTGTTAAAAAAGGCGCCTTTTTTAACAATCTTTTATTCCGTTCATGACCGGTAATCTATGATAATGACCATAATCTTTAAAGTCTTTTTCTGAGAAAATTGAATATCTATGTAAAGTCTTTTCCTAGAGCTTCTAGACATCTGTGTTTATATAGTTTATCAGCAGGTCAAAGGCTGCAAATAAATGTTTTATGGGGTGTTTTTTCAAAGTTAATATCACCAAAAAAGTAAATATACCGTAAATGCTCTCTAAGCGTTTTTTCTTTTTTCAAACCAGCACTTTTCTAGGATTCTATTAATTAAAATCTTTTATTTTTCTTTAAAAGTTTATTTATGTAACA
This sequence comes from Panagrolaimus sp. LJ2400, assembly GCA_024447215.1. Lineage (NCBI taxonomy): Eukaryota > Metazoa > Nematoda > Chromadorea > Rhabditida > Panagrolaimidae > Panagrolaimus > Panagrolaimus sp. LJ2400. The sequence goes on from JAMRYA010000177.1 coordinate 44,479, forward strand.
ATTATTTCCCAACTGATACATTTAGATGATCAACTACTTTACAAAAACTACACTATTTTTTCTACAAACTATTTATACCCTATTAATTTCCACCCCAAACATTTCAAAATATCCTTTTCTTTTTCATCCAAATTTGGTAAACCAAGAGATTTATCAAAATCACTTGAAGGTATATCATATCGAAGAGTTTTATAATCTTTTCTTTTTTGATCTACTGGTCCATGCTTTTTAATCTGAAAAAAACAATTATGTTATTATTAATGGGATAAAAAGGAATTTGATATATCCGGTTACGGTAATCTTGTCAGTTTTTTCTCAACTGATGAATTTAGATGATATCTTACAATGTCTTAATATTCATTTCAGATTTGAGCTTATCAACAAACTCTACAGTAACAATTTTTTCAGGTGTTTTAATTAGAGCATTTACGGTATCTGATTTGATGAACTCGAGAAAAAATTAAACATTTTTCCCGAAAATGTTTGCGATGAAGAAAGATAGCTTTGACAATTTTTCTTCAATAACCTATCAATGGAAAAATCTACCGTAACCAACAAGAATGAATAGCTAATTTTACTGATGCCAAAATTTATCAAAAAAAATAACAACTCCATCAAATGCATCAACAAAATCCAAGATCCTTCAATCACCAAGAACTAAATTTTATTGGTACCGTAATCCTTCATTAATCAAATCTAAGCATGTTAACATCCGAAATTCCAGCAACAAAATCCATATAATAATTTTCCTGCCCAAATCCTTTCAACACAGATTTTTTCCAAAGACACTCAGTGGAAGTAATCATCGATTAATGCATCGAGAGCGAATAGTTAATTTTAATGATACCAAAACTTTTAAAAAAACAACAACTCCAACAAAACCCAAGTTCCTTCAATCACTAAAAACTAAACTCAATTTTACTGATACCGTAATCCTCAACAATCAAATCCAAGCAAAGATGTCAATATCAAAAATTCAAGCAACCAATTTTCTCCAGTTCTTTTTCCAGTCCAAATATTCCCAAAAACAAATATACAAGATTATTATTTATTTTTCATCAGCACAAAATTACATTTATAGTGGCAATAAAATGGATATAGAACAATACAATTATATATACATATATTTATGGACATTTTTCATATTTCTTTCATCATTCTTCTTTCTTGTTCTTCTTGGATTTAAAGCATATAGTAGACAGGTAAAGCAGACAAGATCATCATTGGAATAGCATATTGAGTTGCAGAACCAGTTGCTTCAATTGAAGTTCCATTGGGAGTAGTAGCATCAGCTGGATCACCAGATGCTGGATTTACAGTTGGAGCTGGTGGTTTTCCAGTAGAAGCTGGTGGTTTTCCAGTAGAAGCTGGTGGATTTACAAGCGGAGTTGGTGGTTTTCCAGTAGAAGCTGGTGGTTTTGCAGTTGTATTAGCGCCCTAGAAAATAGATCATATAAAAATAAATCATTATCCAACACTTATATAAAAGACTTACGAGTGCTTCAAAGTGACAGAATGCAAGAATGATAAAAGTAATGATGAGAAGACGTTGTTGACCAAACATGATGATGATGATGAGCTTCTTTTTCTTTTCTTGTTGCTTGTAAAAAATTCCAAAAATCACCAAATTATTACCACCAAGTTGACCAGTAAAAGAAGAAGAATGTCGAATGAGCAATTTTTCTTGAACCAAGAATGTATTTATTGCAAAATCAATGGGATTTGAAATGAATGAATGCAAAAATAATGTTTGATTGATTGATTTACATATCAGCATCATCATCACAATTTAGCATAGAGTTCAAAAATGTAAATTAATTAATTTGCTGCTACTATAAAAAAGAAAAAGAATCAAAAGCTAAAACTTTAGCTAAAGATCCTCATCAAAATGTGCAGCAACAAAAAAAAGCAGCAGCAAAAAAATCAACACAAATTTGAAAAAAAAACTTCACTGTAAAACCATTTATTTTTTATTGATGCATGGGGATACTGAAATCAGCTATATTAAGATTGATCCGGCAAGCTGCTAAGTCAACTATATTTTTTTAAGCTAAGAAATATAGTCCAATAACAACTATCAAAAAGTGAAATTTGAGAATTTGACGTTGTTGTGATTGCAACAAATCTACAGAAACTAACAGGGAAAAAAGGACCGAATGAGATGCTAAAGTTTGTTAAAATGCTGCTTCGTCTCAAACGTGCTGGAAAAATGATAGTTAGTTTTAGCAATATTGATGTCTTCAACTTCAAAAAAAAGCAAATGAAAAACCCTGAAACTTTGTAGATAACTTCTTTAACATTTATTTACACTGTAAACCAAAGTTATAGAGTCATAAAAAGTAGTCCTTTTCAATTTCTAACAGAGAAACAAAACAATTTATAAAACATTGATCGTGAAAGTCACTTTACCCAATTTATAAAAGCTACAGTATACTTTTTTCAAACTATTTATGCGGCGGTGTAACGATTGCAGATTTTTTGAAAGAGATCGATAATTTGAAGAATATTTTTTGTAGAAGCAATGTTTGAAGATAAATGTTAAAACTTTTTATATTTAAGATGCAAGATTTGAAGATAAATTTCTTGAGAATATTTTTTGAAGATGCAATATTTGCGGATTTTTTCAAAAATATTTATTTTTTAAGATGCAACATTTGGAGATATTTTTTTGTAGATGCAACATTTGCGGATTTTTTAGCCAATTTTTTAGGAAATTCATTAAAATTTCAGGCCAGTCAAGAAGATTGATTGAGTTTTTGCTAGTATCGCTTACAATAATTGGTAAGTAATCCCTATTTGAGTAACAACTTTAAAATTATTACATCCACAAAAAAAACTTAACTATTGCACTTTTAAAAAAAATCCGCAAATGTTGCATCTGCGAAAAAAAATGTTCAAAAATTTTATTTAAAATTTTGCATCTTTTAACTGTGCATCTTAAAAAAACAAATATTTTTAAAAAAATCTTTTGATATTGCATCTTAAAGAAATATTCAGCAAATAATATTCTTCAAATTATCAAGCTTTTTAAAAAAAACTGCAATCGTTACACCGCCATTTATGCTCCATTAATTTCCACCACAAAGTCACAACAAAACAGTGTTTACACAAAAACTAAAACACAAATATAATAATTTTATAATTTATCATTTAAAACATAGCAAAAAAAGAAGACAAAAAAATCAGTAAAAAAGAGAGAATATATTATTTTTATTATTATTAATTCTTGGCTTCTTGTTTATCCTTTTCTTTTTCATCCAAATTTGGTAAACCAAGAGATTTATCAAAATCACTTGAAGGTATATCATATCGAAGAGTTTTATAATCTTTTCTTTTTTGATCTACTGGTCCATGCTTTTTAATCTGAAAAAAAAACAATTATGTGATTATTAATTGGTGGGATAAAAAAGGATTTGTTAAGTGAAACGGAGCGATTTGCCGTCAAAAAACGACCACGTTATATTCCCCTAAATTCCCAACAACTTACTTCTTCAGCTCGTTTAGCATCACGAATAACGGGTTTATGAGTTTCAAAGCTATCATCTTTTTCTTTTGTATCATCTTTTGTACCGGCATCTTTATCTTTATCATCATTTTTGACAGGCTTATCAGAAGCTGCAGATTTTACTTTTGATGTTTTACTACCAGCAGGTTTTTGTTTTGAATCATCACCACCACCACCAGCTGGTGTTGTAGTTACAGGAGTTCCACCATTAGGAGTTTCACCACCATTTACTGGAGTTGTTGCAGGAGAATTTGGTGTTCCAACAATATTCTTTTTAGATGATAGTGATTGTCCTCCTCCACCACCGCCACCAGCTGTTGTTGCTGTTTTTCCATTAGCATCTTGTACATTATTATTATTATTGTTGTCGGTATTACTTGCTTTTATTGTAGTCGTCTTTGATACAGCTAAAAAAGATAAGAGGAATATAGATAGATATAACAGCTATAAAAAGTCTAATCTCGAGAGAACAAATGATAGAACGAGAAAAACTAAAAAGTATTGGGTCCACTTCCTGCTTTCTTTTTTTTGAAGATTTTCCTTCGTTGTCGCTGTAGCCCAGTGGTTAACACTAGAGGCTACTGTGCAGCTAGGACCAAGGTTCGAATCCTCGTAGGGGCAACTTGTAAAATCAAAAGCTAGTAAAAACCATCAAAATCATGTTTCATCCAAACTTCAATCCCAACTATCTTTCTTTCTAACCCAATCCCATCAGTCAAAAACTTACGTGGAGGTGATTTTTTTGAACATTGTGTCAAAATCGTTATAGTAGTAAAAAATAATATTGAACAAAAACCAGCATATATTGAATACCTTAAAAACAATCCATCAATAATCATTATTTATTACAAAAAATAAGCTTACACCAATAAATTTTCTTCAGATATTAGCATAATAATAGTTTGATGATGAGTACTTTTATCTTATATCCAATTTCTTTCAACACCCCCACCAACCACCAACAGCAATGATGTTCTTTCAAGATTTTTTCTCCACAAAAAATAATCAACAGTGCTTCTTTCTTCTTTGTTCACGAGGGTTGATGGTTGAAAAAAAAAGATGATGGAACATTTATTCCACGGTAATTTTCAAAAAAATTAATGGCTGCTTGTAAAAGATAAAGTATGCAAATTTTGGAAAGTGCATTCTGCGACTTGACAAAAACTGGTGCAAATTGGCTGTTGTTAATAAAAATAGGCATCTGGATAAAACATAGGTTTCATATTGTTTTTTTAAAGAAATTTGCAAAGAAGCACTCCAAGGATTGGAACCTTGTTGCCCCCCATGTGCATGTTAACCCCGGCGCTACAGCTGCAGCTGCACGAAAGCTTCAAAAAAGATAATGTTTTTTGGAAAAAAATTCAGTTTCTATTTTATTTCCTCAAGGCTTTTCTTTCATTGTAGCAGGGACTGATTAACTGGTGCATGGACTCGTCAGTTGGAGTGTATGACTTAAAGGTTGATGGATTTTTTTTGCTGTTAATAATAATAAAATAAATAAATACCATTTTCTTGTTCAATCTTATCAGATTATTGAATTATTAGCTTTCTTTTTGCTATTTATCAAACATTTCTTTTTGTTAAACCTTAATAGAGAAAAACAAAACTAGAAACTTGTACTTTTTTGTGATGGAAATTACAAAATAGATATTAGAAAGTATTTGTTGCTTTTTTTAGATCCCTTTTTTCTGTTTTAACTTTTCAGGTTTTGTTTACCATAATAAAATTTTGTCATATTTTGTTTATACAAAAAATTATATCACAAAAACAATCAACCATCTGTCGTCATGCCTATAATCTAAAAGTAGAAACAACCTCTGTAAACTCTTATCAATTGTTTTCTTCTCATAATAAATAGCCCTGTTTTTGTCCTTTTTGCAATCACTTTTATTTATATTTTCTTCTAAATTTTAAAGCCGTTTTAAAATGTCAATTCAAAGTTATCCATTTACAAAACTTTTATATTTTGGTTTCGTAGTTACATCTTTTATTCTTTTAACTATTTCATTAACAGCTTCATGTATGTGCTTTCTTTGGTCATCTTATAATCTTTTAAGAGATTGAGTTCAGGGCTCTGTGAAAACATAAATAACTTTATCATTTATTACATAGCTAGGCATTACTTCTACAGTTACCGTAACCCTTTCATGTATTTTAGGCTGGATAAATGGTCGACCTTTGCTGCAATCTGAAAGTGCCAAAGTAGCAGACAGTGGAATTTATGCAATGTATTTTGTTGTTCTTTTAATTGGAGATTTCTTTTTTGCGGCTGCTGGGGTTTTCTTTCTTTTAAGCTACCGTATCACACATTTTTTTCATTATTTTTCAACAATTACTTCATCAGTTTGTTGTATGGCTGCTGCATCACTTCTTTGTGTAATTGTTAGTACATCTGTGCCAATGCATACTCAAGGTAAGTAACAAACCTAACGAAATTTGTGAAATCAAAATCAAAACGAAGTTGAAAACGTCTTGAAATTTTAAAAGCCATTTTTTCTGATTAAAATCGAAAAACCAAAAGTTAGATGGTGAAAGTTGTATCCATTTCAACAACAGTACTATTAATTTTCCAAAGCCTAACAACTCACATCATAATTTTTGGATTACTGTAACATTTAAAATTTTTTAGAATCTCTTAACACTTTTGGATATGGATATGTTTTGTTACTTTGTGCAATATATTTTTCACTTTGTTCTCTTATTACTTCATTAAAATTCATGTGCTCACAAAGTATGCCAAAAGAGAATCATTATTACAAGGATAATATTTCATATATTCGATATTACTAATTTTATAAACACAACATTGTAAATATAAAACTGCTTTTTATTATAACTTTTTAACCTTGTGTTTTTAAATTTTAAAGCTAAATTGGATTAATAAAAGTTTATGTGCTATAAAAAGTTGAAGTTTTCGAGAAGTGTAACTTGAAGGCAGCAAATAAAATCGATCTTGAACCGCATATTACAATATAAAGAAATACATAAATATGTGGCTACATTATCGTAATCCTTCATATAATGGATTACAGTAATTTAATTAACAACAATAAATTGGATTTCAAAAAAGAATCTGAAGTTTTTGAAAACAAATTTTTTTTAATTATTCCAGCTTTAAGCATAGATGTCCTAACACGACTCTGCTATAAAACAAATAGAAAATTTCTAGAAATTGCTATTCACTTTTTTTTGCTCGTCGATAAAAAATATTTCATAACTTTTTTTTGGAGCTTCTTGAATTATTGCTGCTGTAATTTCAATCTATCTTCATCAAATTTTGTTTATTAAACCACAGCAACATCAAATTAAACTTTTTCAATCATGTCTTATATGTTACCACATTTAAACAATGGATGGCAAGTTGATCAATCAATTTTAGCTGAAGAGGATCGAGTTGTTGTTATTCGATTTGGACATGATTGGGATCCATCATGCATGAGAATGGATGAAGTAAGTTTTTTTACTATAGAGATAGGAGAAATGCGGCTGGTGTAGTTGGGTGTCGGTTGAAAACTTTTAGTGTCCAACGTAGACATTTTGAAATTAAGGTAGAAGTTTTGAGATCATTCTTTGGATATGTAGGCTGTAACAATAGGAAATTAATCAGAAAATTCAACTATCAAGATATACAGGGCGTAGTTTTTGAAGATAACAAACAGAAGCTATCCATAATAAGCTTTAAAAATTATCAAAAAATCTTTATACTTTTTTATAACAACCAATAGATTGAACTTTTGCAATATCTTTTATCATATCTCTTAAATCTGCCATCATCTGAATTGTTTCTTCCATCTGCTCTTTAATACCTTTGACAAGAAATTCACGTTCTACTTCATTCTCTCGACGTTAACAGCTACGCTGCAGCAGCAACGAATAAGTGTTAAAAACACTTAAGCTTCTAAAAATTTTTTTTACCTAGATTTAGCTGTTTAAAGCTTATCTTTTTCTAAAGTTATTCTTTTTGTTGTAACTGTAGAACAGTGGTAAATCTCCAGGTTAAATTTCAACTGCCATCAACGTTCGAATTCCTTAGAGTCATTCTTGCAAAATTAATGAAACCAAATTAAAAGAAAACTATCACCATAATCATATTTTACTAGACCCAAGTAGTAGACTTACATCTGAAGCTCTTCCAAAATCAGATGGCGGTGCAGCACCTGTTAAATGACAAATAGCATTACACATATGATTTGCCAGATCATTCAAGCGATCTTGTAATTGACTTATTCGATTTGCCATTGTTAGAAGGCACTGTAAAGGAAGCTGTAATGTGTTTATTGTTATTAACTGCTGCATATAACAAGTTTCCGGAAAAGATTTTTAGAGTAAGAAAAACTACATATTTATTAGGAAAAATGAAACATTTATCGCTTGCTACTTGATGAACATTAGTAAGGAAAAGTACATGAAGAAGATAGATTATACAAAATGAGTATTCAGGCTTCCTTATTCTTGACTAATATATGCGCAAGATCTCTAAAGTTTACTCAAAGTTGGGAATATCTACGGTAGGAAAATAAAAATGGGATGTTCTCTAAGCCGGCCACATTTCTCATCTCTGCTTTTTTACTATCTCATAAACCTTATCTAATCTCTTTATTACTTTTCAGACTCTATACAAAATTGCAAATAAAGTTAAGAATTTTGCTGTTGTCTATCTTGTTGATACTACAGAAGTTCCAGATTTCAATAAAATGTATGAACTTTATGATCCATGTACTGTAATGTTCTTCTTTCGAAATAAACATATTATGGTTGATTTGGGAACTGGTAATAATAACAAAATTAATTGGCCAATTACAAATGCTCAAGAACTGATTGATATTATTGAAACAGTATATCGTGGTGCACGAAAAGGTCGTGGTCTTGTTATTTCACCAAAAGATTATTCAACTAAATATAAGTATTGAAACTGTTGTTTTTGTTGTATTTACTTTTTATGATGATTGATGGCTGTGTGTAAAATAAAGTGTTTTTGAGAGAAGTTTTGGGCTTTGGAAGATGCACATGCGTTTTAACGTGTTTAATATTTGTTAGATTTTACTAGAGATTTCATATGTCTGTTACAACCGATCTTGTGGATCCGCTAGTCTTTAGCAAACTTATAAAACTTAGCAACAGATTAATAAAATAATATAAAAAGAAACGTAGAAGGTAATAGAAAAAAATCCATTTATTATCCGATAATAACTTGTTTCAAAATAAATTATTAAAAAATGATAGTATTTATATTTCAAAAAACAGTGTTCAACTGTGAGTAATATCTGATGTATAATAACCATGCTTTTTAAAAATATTATTTGCTACTATCAATAAAATGACGGTAAACAAAAATAACCAATGTTTTTCAAGAAATTATTACGATCTAATAGCAACCGTTTTCCACAAAGTATTGTATAAAATCTATTGCTATAACTCGAAAATGATTGTAATTACTTTTTAAATGATTAATTGTACTGTAATAACTGATAATCGCCTTTTACTATCGAGGATTACGGTGATAAAAATGAACAAAAACCTATGCCATCCATAAGATCGGCTATATAATATATCCCCATTATATCGTTCATGTTTACTACATTCATTACATTTTATAGAACTCTCTAACAATGGCCGATCGAATAAGTCAATTACAAGATCTCGTCAATGATCTAGCAAATCATATGTGTAATGCAATTGGTCATTTACAAGGTGCTGCACCGCCATCTGATTTTGGAAGAGCTTCAGATGTAAGTCTACTACTTGGGTCTAGCAAAATATGGTTTTGGTGATAGCTTTCTCTTGGTTTGGTTTTATGAATTTTGGAAGAATTGTTCAAAGGGATTTGAACCTTGATGCCAGTTGCAAGTTAGCTTGCGGTATTGCTACTCTGCAAAAGTCACAATAAAAGAATTGCTTCAGAAAAAGATAAGCTTTATATACATAGCTAAATCTATGGAAAAAAGAGGAAAAAGTATTAGAAGCTATTGTGTTTTTCAAAAGTTTATTTGTTATAGATGTTGTTGCTGTAGCGTAGTAGTTAACGTCGGTGACTATCATGCAGCAGGAATCCATGTTCGAATCCTTAGAGATTCTTGGCAAAGTTTTTAAGCTCAAATTCAAATGACCATCACTAAAACCATCTTTTATCCAGCTATGGCCTTTTTTCACATATACTTTTCTAATCCTCTAAATCTTTTTTCAGGAACTTGTTAAAGAAGAAAATGCCGATTTATTTGCAGCAAATATTGCGAGAACTTCAAAAGATATTGAAATTATTATTGAAACTCTACCAAATGTTCCAGTAGCACCAGAAGAATTTCAACCAATCTTTTTAGAGAATGAAGTAGAACGTGAATGTCTTGTTAAAGGTATCAAAGAGCAGATGGAAGAAACAACACAGATGATGGCAGATTTAAGAGATATGATGGAAGATATTGCAAAAGTTCAATCTGTTGGTTATAAAAAAGTATAATGTTTTTAATTTTACGGGTTTTTTTGTTATGTATTTATTTATTGTTACGATTGTTTTTTCATTTAATGAATGTATAAAAGCAAGGCATGCTTTGAAATTTAAACAAGCTATTTTAGTAATTTACTGAAAACATTTTCAACATAAACCAAATAATTCAATTGCAAATTAAAACATCTTCAACGTTTTTCTTTCTATCTGTCAGTGTTTGTGGATTATTTGTGGATATGGTAATGCTGTTTTGAACGTGATTGTTATATTCCAAGCTGTTGATAGCTCATCTATATCTTGAGTGTAGCTCTAACTTAAGTATATCTGCCAAATCACATAGAGTAGTAGCAGCATTAACATTTCCTTTAACCGGATTCGTCGATACAGAGTTAGTAATGCTATTTGTAAAATTTGTTTTATACAGAAAGAGTAATAATTTTTCATTATATTTATTTACCGATTTAGATCATTTTTGCAGAATTTCGATATCAATATGTTTTAAAATTTCGTAAATTCCTAATTCTTTTGATATTCTATTTGCTCGTTGAAGAATCTGTTGTTTCAAATCTGTATGTACTGGAAGAGGATACGGTAGACAGCTAACAACAACATTTTCTTCGTTTAATAATTTCATTTTTATACAAACATCAAAATGAATAAGTAGTGTTTTAATAATCTGCAAGAGAGTTACAGTATTACGATATACATAATGTAAGAAACTGTGATTAACAAATATAAAAACTACCCTACATTTTCAACATTAGTTGTTTGATTGACAGAATTGAAAAAATTTAGAATTACCGTTCCCGTCGGTTTTAGAATACTTTTAAATTTTATTATTACTGCATTTGTTAAACATATTTTTGATGAACATGGCATTGCTTTTGTTGCACTGTCACAACAATGTAATATTACAGCATCGTATTTGCTTCCTAAAACAGCTGAATTTTTTTTCCATCCTTGCATAAAATTTTCAATAAATACCATTCTCTGTTGCTTCTGTAAATGCAGTAATTGTATCTTTAATAACTATTTTTCTTCTTTCATCTTCAACAATTCTAAACCATCGTATTACAAGTTGTACTATCACTGATTCTTCTTCAATGATTGTAATTTTAATCTAAAAAAAGGATCAAGGAAATGAACAAACGCATTTAAATGCAGCTAGCTCAAAACTGATAGTAATATTTTTAACGAGCTTACATTAGGTCTTATTGCGTGTAAAAACATTGCTAAATTTAAAGCCCTTATTCCAATAATTAAAATTTCTTTTTCATTGTTATCATCGACATTATTTAATGTCAATGCGCCACCACTTTCCATGTCAAATGAAGATGTTGCAAAAAGTTGAGTAATTATTGCAGCAGTTGATTGTGTTGGAATTACAGTATGATTTATAGCCCATAATCGAGTATCTGATGCTTCATATGTTAATCCTGGTGGTGGAATCAATTGTACTACAGTATAATATTCATTTTCAAATCCATTTTTGTACAATTTTCGGCGAACTATTGATCTATAAAAGTGGGATCAAATTGATTTTGTAAAATATCAAAATTTCAGTTTTTCTGAAGGTTTAATTACGTCATACAGTCGACCCTCGATTTTACGTGGTTCAAGGGACCGCAGAAAACCCGCGTAAGATCGAGGTTCAACTGTATTTAATTTGAGGCAAATTTTAAAATTTGGATTTCAAATATAACGAAAGTTCACTAGTCAAAATTGAAATTGTTTCAATTGTTTTTTTAATTTTGCAAAATACTGATACTGAAAGAATACGGTAGAAATATTTCTAATATTTTTTTCAGAGATTTTTGTAATTTTTAAATAAAAATTTACTTTTTAAGATCTATAATATCCACTACAGAGTAACAGCATGAAGTATCTTTTGAACATAAGGTTTCTATTTCACTAATATCAGGATTCGTAATATTTGGATCAATTCTTCCATAATTTTCATCAATATAATACCGATAATGTGGGGATAGTTTAAGATATGTCTAGAAATCTCATCATTAACACAATACAAAACGAACAAACAAAACCTTACCCATAATCCAAATAAAAATCCAAGTATAAAATATAGTATATATTTAAAGATTTGATAAATCCATTCTTTTGTCCATCTATTTCTTCGTCGTTGAAACAGGGCAGAAGCTTTTATTTGAAGTTCATTTTCGTAGTTATTAAAGCCGTTGTTATTGTACATTTTCAATCAATAACAAAAAAAGACATAGCATGTTTTTCAGTTGAACACATTTGTAATCGGGAAAGCAAAAAAAATATATTAAAATTGCATAAATAATTTTTATTAAAAAATGAAATCAATTCAATGTGAGCCTCTATTAACAAAAAAGCGTATAAATAGATAGATCTTTGTGTATGATTATTCAGCGTTAAATTTTTATATGATTTTTATGTGCATGCTTTTTTTTGAAGAGGTTTCTTACTTCTCAATGACATTTTGATTTCTGGATATTTCACCGAGTTTTAATTAAATCTTTCGTATATTTTAAATACAGTAGTAAACATACTGTAGTTATCTAAAATTAATACCTGTATATTTTGTCAAACAATGAGTTCCAAAAAATCAAAAGAATACCAAAAGAATTTTAAAACAACAAAAGACAAAGACAAAGAAAAAAAACTAGTTCCTGTAGAATTGATAGATGCAATGAAATGAATCGGCTCATTGAAAAGAATGAGGGGGTAATTATTTTTTTAAGTGGATAATGGCATCTTTTTTTTTGTATACATATTTCTTTCTTTTTTCAAACATGCATAGTTTTGCATTTTTAATTAATGGTAACAAAAAAAAATTAATAGAATTCTTCAACATATTTTGTTACGAGTTTTAAAGAGGAAATTGGTTGCTTAATTTGATAAGGAAATAATGCAATGACTTTAACAGAAAAAATTTGAAAGTTGGCAATCAATTTCCGATGATGCAAGTCTTTGAGCTTTTGCCGCTTTAGCGCGGTGGCAACAAAAGATCAAAGGATTTTTCCGGTTCAGAAGTGGCGTGTGCCCCAGCTTGCTGACGCCCTTGTATGAGTATGTAATTAAATTCATTTTGAAACTAACCACTACTTTATTTTTCAAATCCTTTTCTAGACAATAAGGATTTTACAAAAATCAAGACATCGGTCATTATAAAATTTAAAAAAAAACAAATCAAAAATGTACAAAAAACGGATGAAAGACATTTTCACCGTAATCTCTTTTTTCTTTAAATTATTAAATAAAAAACAATAAACAAATTTGGTTTTGCTGTTACTTTGATGTAAATGATGGATGTTGAAAAGATAAAAGTATAACAGCAAAAATATATAAAAAAAATTGCGGTGAAATGCTTGAGAGAGAGAGAGACCGATGAGAAATTTAACGACGAGTTCCATCTTCGAAGAAGACACCACCATCGATGGCACAATATTTGGGGCAGATACCTTTTTCGCCGGGTGAACCTGGTGGGCCAGGTTGTCCTGGAGCTCCAGGATTTCCATCGGGGCCAGGTTGTCCATCAGGGCCTGGGGGACCTTTGGGGCCGGGTTGTCCTGAAACATAGGGGGTTAAGTAAAGGCGTGTAAAAGAAGGTGGAAGAATCTTACCAGGAGCTCCATCTGCACCGGGTTGCCCAGGGGGTCCAGGTGGACCGGGTGGTCCAGCATCACCAGGAGCACCAGGTGGTCCAGGTACAAGGGGTTCTAAAAAATAATTTGGTATTTATAAGGCTTTAACATGTCTTCAAAGATGGCATAAAATAGTCTCTTCTTAAAGTATGCTTACCTGATTGAGCTGGTGTGCCAGGTTCACCAGGGGCTCCAGGAGCGCCAGGTTCGCCAGGTGGACCAGGAGGCCCTTTAGGTCCAGGTTCGCCTGGAGCACCATCTTGTCCAGGGTTACCTACAAAGATACCAACATGATAGTTTTATTATGCAAATTAGATAATGCAGATACTTACCAGGTTGTCCAGGAGCACCAGCATCACCAGGTGGTCCAGGTGGGCCTGGAGGTCCAGGAGGTCCTTGTGGGCATGGTTTACATGGAGGTGGAGTAACTACAAAAGCATATGGGTTAACTTGCTAAACAAAAATTCATAGTTATAAAAACAAACCTGGTTCACAAGGTTGAACAGGAGGTTTGCCAGGATTACCAGGAAGACCAGGAGCGCCGGGTTTGCCTGGTCTACCGGGCTTACCCGGAGCACCAGCAGGGCCAGGAGGTCCTAAAAGCAATCGTCACTAAACAACTATACATCTAACACTTTTTCTCTACCTGGTAAACAACAGCTATCACAACTACCACCTGCAGAAGCTGAACCACCACTTACACCTGCATCATTTCCGTAACCAGCTTGACGAGACGTACGATTTCCACCAGCAATAGGAATGCTTTTAAGAGTATTAACTTCAGCCCAGATATCTTTTGCTGATCCTTTACAATATGTAATTTCGCTTTGCATTGTTCGACGAACATGATGTACATAGTTATAGACCATTGGAAGGGTCACACATACTGAGAGAACAGCAACAACCGAAAAGGTTACAGCTGAATAGGCTACAAATCGGTAAGCTTTGATACGATTTTCTAAATCCATTTTTCTGCGAGTACGCTGAAGGGGAACAACAGCAGCAAACTCTGAAGAAGATGAGTGCCTTGATTTTGCTTTTATACTTTTGATGATTCTTAGAATTCAGTCAGTCAACAGCATGTCTCAGCTCCACCCTCTCTCTCTTCTCTATCTTCTGTGTCTTTGAGGAATGACATGTTTTTTTCGTGGAATGTGTAGCAGTAGCAGCAAAGAGAGAGAAAAAAAAGATGATTCATGATCGCTTGTTTTCTTTTCTCTTCCTTCTCTCTTCTTCTTTGCTTCCAGCGATATATATTTTTTTATTAGACAACAATTTATGCAGATCTGCATGCGCATAATTTTATTTCCCGTCAGCATCAACACCAGAAAATCAAGTAAAATATGCGTGTCCTTATTAGGGCATTTTTTCGAAAAAGAAACCGGTTTAAAAAAGCCTTAAAAAATCAGATCAAAGAAAGTTTCTAGAAACTTAATAAAATAAAAATTTGTTTACGTGCAAGAAAAAAAATTGAGTGCGACGCGTTTTAGTATTTTATCCATCTTTTATAGAATCAGCAAAAAAAACTTGTTGTTACGTTATCTGTGAGATATACCGTAGTTGAACTGATGAAAACATAAAAACTAAAAATGATAAAAAGCGAATAATCGGATATTTTAAATTTGAAGTACATTTAAAAAATAATTTAGTTTATCATTTGTGAACCCAACAAGATCAGAAACAAAAAATGATGCAACAAAATCATGACAAGAAAATGCGATATCAGATGATAAATCCAAATAAATGTTAAGACCTGTCTGTTCTCATCGAGCATCCACCTCATTCTTAGATGATCGCTGTTTTCTAACAAAGTTTTAAATTTAAGTTTGACTATTTTTGGTTTTAAATAATTATCTGTTACCCTATTTAACTTCTGAATTTATGAATTTCTGTAAACTTTTACTGTATTTTTGTATGTATTATTTATTGTTTTCTTTTGCTCACTCAGCTTTTTTTCTAGAGTGACTAAGGGACTGTCCAGAAATTACGTGATCCAACCTCAGGGTGGGAGAGGTAAGCTGAAAAATCCCGCCGCTTTGAAATGCGGCTTAAGATCAAAGCAAAAAAGATCACCAAGTGGGTGGTAGGGGTTCAAAAATTACGAAAAAAAGATCACGTAATTTCTGGACAGTCCCTAAATATGATAAATTAAATGTTAGCACTTTTGATAAAACCGACGATGTTTATTATAAAAACTGAAAGCTGGCATTTTTGGTGATTTTTCAAAAATAGCTTTCAAAAGAATGTGATGCATAGGTAATTAACAAAAGCTTAATATATATTGTAAAGTTTTTTTTTGTAATTTGATTTGAGCTTATCAGTTACAACTGGCGTTTAAACGGACAACATTTAGTTTTAATGCATCTTTTTATCACTTGGCAGCGAACTGAATCAAAAAAAAGCATGTTGATGGTAATGAAATTTAAATTTGGCGCAACTTGGCACAATGTTCTAGTAATGCTAAAATGTTATGTTAAAAATTTAGTCAATATTAATTTTGTTGCCTACATTGAAATGTTTATTTTCACGTGCCATTAATCAAAAATTGCCATTTTTAGCTTATGTGAATGACACATGCGATCGGATGCTACTTTTAGCTAAAAATTGTTCATTTTTGAGTTATCAAAGATAATAGAAATTTTAATATACATTGATAAAAAAACTATTTTCAATCATCAGAAAACAGGATGTCAAAGCCCTAGATTCTTCTTTATTAAATTAGCCAGCTAAAAACATCTTGCATATTTTACTGCATCAGTTTTTGTTTTTTCTGTTTAACCTTTATTTCTACAGTATCCTTAAAGAAACATTTAATTGTAATCTTTTGATATGGTTGTTGCCCTTTCTTTTGCTACACTTTTCATTTAATTTAATTTTTTGGACCAAGTCCAATTAAATATTGTTGTTATATCAGCAGAAACAGCAGGGGGGAATCCATTCCATAACCAGTTTTATTATTCTAGAAAAAAAGAAGCTGGCTTTGTTGTTTCTCTTTCAATATTGTGAAGGTCACTTCTTCCTTCTTTTAATCATTCATGAAAAAAAAATTAATTGGTTTTTGTTTTTTTCACATACCTTTCAAAAAATGTTGCAACAAAAAAATATAATATTTTAGAAATTTCTAGAAAAACTTTTTTTTTGAAAAAACCACTTTTTTTGATATAAATCAAAATATATCTTCTTCTTCTTTTCGTGTATCGGATGCGATTCATGTTTTATCAAAGTTCAGATTTGAATGGCTTTAGAAAATTCTAGAAGTTTTTATTTTTTAAAAATAAACTATCTTCAAAACAGGCCAAACTAATTGTCACTGCTTGAGACCAAAGAGATGTGAATAAAAACTTTTCAGTTCTGCATTTTTAATACCTTTAAGTTGGACGTCAAATTAAGATAAATATTTCTTTAAGGAAGTCCATCACGAAAATTAGGAAACTTAAATTGGCATAAAAATGCCGCGGCACAAAAAAAAGTTTATTGTATTTCACAAAACACAATAATGTCCTTAAAGAGATGTTGCCGATAATATATAAGAAACATTTAAAAAATTTTTTATTTGAGATCCGTTAAAATCTTTTGAAACAAACAGATTAAAAAGATATAAATCAAATTTCAATAAAAATCAAACACAAAAAAGCGTCGCATCTTTTTTTTTTCACTTCTGCAACAGCAGCAGCAGTGCTAAAAATCAAAGGGAAAAAAAGAGAAAACTTTTTTATCCTCAAAAAATTGAATTTCATCTTTTTTTAAAAAATTCCATCTCCTTTTTTTCATGGATTCTAAACGCAACGACCTCCTTTTTTTCCGCATTTTTTGTTTCTCTTTTTCTGCTGTCATTTCGGACGGTCAATTGAACGATAAAATTCTTTCAACTTTTTTTATTGTTGTTTGTTACTATTAAAATTCTATTTTTCTTGCAATGGTTTTTTTTTGAGAGATATGTCACATAACTTTTATACATGAATGAAAGGATATATGTAAAAAAGGATGCAAATACAGAAGAAAGCGCAGAAAAGAGAAAATATCTACCTTTCGAAAAAAGGGATTTCAACAACTCTAATGCCGATTCTACACAGTGTGAAATTATCAGTTTTTTATTGATTTTAATTGAATCCCATTAAAAAATTTATTTAAAAAACAGTAACAGTTTTAACAACAATTTTAGAATTCATACTTCTATTATTAACATTACTACTACCTTCTTGAACCTTCCTAAAATTCATTGACAAAAACTTATGCACAGCTTCACGATATGGCTTTACAACAAAAACAGTTCCAACAAGAAAGAAAAATGATGCTTTTGGATCCATTGGACTCAACAATCCGATAGGATAAATAATTTTATGTGGTAGTAGAATCGGCTTCCATGTTACGAAGCAGATCTCCATCAGCACCAAACAGCTAATTTAACAAAGTGATAAAAATTTAAATTTTTTCATTTCTTTATGCATACAGTATACTATTATTTTACCATAGATTAGTAGCAGTACAATACTTACAACCAAAATTGAGTTTGTTAAATGTTGAAATACGGTAATTGTAAAGGCATTGTTAATATTTAAGGTTAATTTGAATCTTTAAAAATTAATTCCAACATTTTTTGAGAGTTGAAAATAAGCAACTCTCTTTTAGCTTCCTCAAGAAGAAGTAAATAACAAACATTTCCAGCTTTGTTTTGAAGTCCTGAGAATTTTATTTTCTAAATTTAAAATTGTAGCAAACAAAATTGATAGTGTGAATTTTATGTTTTAAGTTAACCTTTAAACATTTTTGGTAATATATTTTTATTCAGTGTGTAAAACAACAAAACAACAGAATGTACAAACCAATCACGTGAATGCCTAATCAAAGTTGTAAAAACGCTATCTAATGTAATAATATCTTTTAAAGTCACATTACAAATGAAATCAATCTTTGGATTGAAATGTCAGCAATTTTTTTGAATTCTTTGTTAATGTTTCTTAAAGCTTTGTCATAAGTAATAATTCAAACAATGTTCTTTTAAAAAATATTACAGTAGCTCTAATATCGTTGTCAGATTTTGATGACATCATAAAAATTGTGGGTATATAGCTTGTCGAAAATACCATAATATTTTTAATAATTGAAATTTTATAAAAACATGTTTTTAGCATCTTGTTCAATAAAAAAAAATCTCCCCTTTTTTGATAAGTACTGTGAATCACAATTAGCAAAGAAATAGAAAGCTTACAAATTTTTGTTAGTCAGAAACGTATTCTTTGACTATTCAATTGTTAAATTTTCAATTATTCTAAAAAAACTTTTCCTCTTTTTTAGCCTAATTTTAGAATTTTTACCTTCGTCATTTTTAATCAAAAACTAATCTTTAGATGAATTACAAAGTTTTCTATTGTTATTTTTTTGTAATAACAAAAAAGCTTTGAAAAAACTTTTCTGACAATGAATGCTAAAATTTTAATCATCGTTCTTCTGATTCATTTATTTTCAAAATTGCTTTTTAACACAACTTCTTTCACATTTTGTGGTAAAAAATCTTAACAGTAATCGAAATATTTCCAAAATGATTCTGAAGTGGTATTGGCTTAGCGTATTTTTTGTTTGTTTTTTTCCAACTTTTGCAAAATGGTCATGCAAAAATAACAAAAATGAAGATGTGTTATGGTGGCACACGTGGGCAGGTACTAGGGACAAAAAAATTTTTTTTTACGCGTGCCATTTTTTGTCTTGGTCCCCCCTGTTGATTTTCTTACCATAATTTTTTTTTCAAAATCTTCTTTTTTACCTTGGTCCCCCCTTTGAAAAATTTAGATGTTTGATTGTTTTAAATCAGACGGCGCCGCCGGCAACTTTTTGAATCTAAGCGTATGTTTAAACACAAAAATATCAGTTTGCTGCAATTTTCAGCGACGTTAGAATACTTATTTTTAGACTTAAATTTTCACAAAAGTGATTAGTAAATAAACAAGAATCGATTTTAATATTAAGACCAATCGGCGCGTTAGCGCCGAAAAAATTTTTTTGAGGCATGTTTACCAGCACATACAGAGTGCCAAGTTAAAAAGTTAAAAAAATTGTGAGCATTATCATTTTTATTTTAAAAAATTAGAGGTTCTAATCCAAGAAGTCAAAAAGTTGCGCTATTTTTTGATAAGCTAAAACATGGTTTTAAAAAACTATACGACTGCTAAACTACCACTCGTAATTTACGACTGCTAAATTACGATTGCTAAAATACGTATGCTAAAATATCACGTGTAAATGACCATTCGTAAATGACCACTCGTAAATTGTCACTTGTTAATTACGACTGCTAAAATACCACTCGTAATTTACCATTCGTAAACATGTAATTCAACAAAATTCCAACAAAAATTGCGATATTAGCGTTAACCTGCAGTCCTTATTATTTATTTCTTCTTACGTTAGCGTTCTTTCGCTTTAATTTTTTTTATTTTTTCTTTTCTTCCTCTCTTTTTTTCCCTTTTTTTCTTCCTTTTCTCCTCTTTTTTACGCGTGCTCCTCATTTTCCTCTTACGCGTGACGCGTGCTAACTAGGGACAAATCCTTAGTAATCCCTAGTCGTGCCCACGTGTGTATGGTGGACAATATTTAAACCACCAACAATGAAAAATTCCCATGGATTTCTTCGTGAACCGTTTTTCTATTATTTTGATAACACATTTCCCAAAGAAAGCATCCTTAATTCAGTTTATAAAAGTATTGGTGGAGAAAATACAGTAAGAATGTTTTCTTAAACCCCTAAAAATTAACAAAAATACGTTAAAGGCTTTATTTTATACTTTGAACTTGAATAAAACATTGGAACGCGAAATCGAAATTATATACAATGATGATTTGAATAATGCAAACAATAATTATGCACATATGAAGGGTGCTTTATATTGTCATGGTGATCAAGGAATTTTTCTTGTTCATACGGCTCCAAAATTTTTCGATTTTTTTTTTGAAAATGGAACATTTAATTATCCTACAAATGGTAAATTAAATGGTCAAAATTTTATATGCATAACCATTAATGAAGCTGCTTTAAAAACAATTATCAATCATCTATTTAATGCGAAACCGAGAATTTATAAAGGCTCTTATCATATTGCAAAAACCTTGTCACAACAATGGCCAACTTTAAGAAGTATTAAAAAAGGAAGATTTGAAACTACAGCTGAAAGTATTGAAAAATTTAAATTTTTTTTAGAGATGGATGGTGTATCAGAAGAATTTGTAATTATGTCAAAAAATCATTATCTGCGGATTCAAGCGTATGAAGAACTTCCAAAGCAATTTGAAGATAAAACTTTTTGGGCAGTGCATTGGTGGCGAAAAGGTGAAGGAATATTTAATAATCAACAACTTAAAAATATTGGAAAAATTAATACAAGAAATCGTGGAATTTATTGGTATCACTATAATGATCATTCCAAGTACTCAATCTCAACTGATGGCAAAGTGATTTGTTTTTCGGATTTAAATTTTGTTGTAAGCGTATCACTTTTTTATTTAAGGTTTAAAAGAAGTATTTAGGCAACCCAGAAAAAGCGAGGTGGTGGATTTTATTGCATGTACAACCAAAAACTTATCCATGCTATTAAAAAACGATTCACTTTTCATGTTGCCCAACATGGGTAAATATTTGATCTTTTTGCATTTTTTGTTATTTAAACTTTTAATTCAAAATTTTTTTATTATGTTTTGTTAAAATCATAAAAATAAATTTTTTAAATAAATTTTTTTCGTTTTTGAAAGGTAATCAATCTACAAATGCTAAATGTTAAGTTTTAAAAGCTTTGAATTAATAACTTCGAGGATATTTTTGTTATTTTGTGAATAACTTTGATTATATTTGCTTTTAAAGCAAATATACCAGTAACTAAAAATCAATTTTTTTGTTGCTTATTAAAATAACCTCACAGAAATATTAAGGAAAAAGTTCTTGTTAGGTTTTTTGTGAAAAAAAATAAAGAATAAATACTCTGCATTACAGAAAATTTTGCTATTTATTTAAATTTTTTAATCTTGCATCAAATTAATATGTATTCTCTTCACTCTAAAATAGACTATGTAAAATTTGAAGTGGATCAAAAAGTTATCGATGCTTCCGTTTTACTAAAAAATGTTTGCAGTAAGTTTATTCTTGTTTGTGACCCAAAAATTTAACAAAAAATATTTAGATTTTACTGAAATCACTGAACCAATTAGCATAAATTGTAGTGAACAATGCTTGGATATTTATATAAAATTGATTAATCATTATGACATTATTTCTGATTATCATGATGTTGAATTTGAATTGAATTTATTTAAATATATTAAAGGTCAAAGGCTTATTGATTTGGTGAAAGAAATGTGCATTCTTGATAGTGATTTTTTTATCGATACAATTGCGGATATTATTTTGCATCGATGTGAAGAAAGAGATTGGCAAAGCATTAAGCTATTTTTTGGTTTTACTGATGATTATAGTTTTGAAGAACGAGAATTTATTCAAAAACACACGAAAGAATTCTTCTTTTCTATTGATTCTGAATTGCTTAAATTTCCATTTCAAAATGCTCCAAGCTTTAATATACTAAGAAATAAGTTTTATACTCCTATGAATGTATTATTATCGCGGATACTGTATCGTGGAAATGGAAAAATTTCATATCAATTTTCAATAATAAATAAATCTCTTAAAAATGAATTCGATCGTATGCCTTTTAAGGTAACTAGATTTTATGTTAGTGGTACTTGGAAGCTTGTTATTGGCTTACCAAATGTCCCAGCGCTTGAACTATCAACTGTCAATGATAAAAAATTAATGAATGATATTAAAACCCGTAAAATGATTGTTACAAATGAAATCGATCTTTCGTATCAATCAAATATGAATGGAATTTTAGAATGTTCATCTTTAAATTTTATTCTTCCTGGCAAAGGTTATCCATTGTTACAAGTTTATTTCGAAGTAAACGAAAAACATATAAAATATTTTGATATAAAAGAATGCCCATTTCCTTCTATTAAATATAGCTTAGCAAGCATTGAAATTACTTTTGAACATTTCTATGAACAATTAATTGCAAAAGATTTATCAAAAACAATTGAGTATGTTTCTTTTACTTATATCATTTTGATCACCTACTTCTATAGTTTGTTTCAGGGTTTATAGTGAAAATGTATTATTACGTGGTAATATGACAATCTACAAGAAATCAAATGCTTCAAAATTCCATGAACTTTTTACAACTAACAACAACATTAAAATATGTCAAAAATTTAAAAATTTTGTTTTTGTAAGTTTTCTTTCACAAAAGATCATCAAAAAAATTTTTAGAGTTTCATGGAATCTGATGGCGTCATTAAATCAAACAGAAGAATCTTTGAAATTTCTCACACTTTTGATAATCAAAGAAAATATGTATATAAAATATCTGATATAAAAGAATATATAATTAATTTGAAAAAATTGTAATAATTTGTTGTAGAATGGATTCAATGCGTTTGTTTGTAAAATTTTATTGCAAAATATATTTTCTTACCATCACATTTTTTTATAAATTTTTGTTAATATCTTCTTAAACATTAATCTTAAAATATTATTTTTAGCACTTGTTTTTTTTGTATTACTACAGTAATCAAACTTGAGCCAAGCTAATTCTTCTAAGTTAACGCAAAACATTAGGAAGGTCACTCATAAAGCGGAGAGACCATTTTCTTTGAAGGTGGTTGCCAAAATTATGACAGCTGCATCCAGCGATATGGTTGACCTTTTTTAAACTCATCGAAGATGCTGCGATCCTTGTCTTGTGTCTATTTCTTTGGCATACACGCAAAATTAACAAAAACTGGCATTTTTTGTAAGAAGAGAAAGCGGATGCTTCCTTCTTCTTTGGTCAAATGCTTTTTCTGACCATTTGGTTCTTTACAATCGGTCAAAAGCATGTTCGCTGTGTTTTTTTGTTCTTCTAAAAAATTTATTTTTAGCTCTTAAAACTTCGGTTCAAAAACCTTAAAGATGAAGCTTCCTGAAATTAATACAACATTTTGGTTGATGCCATTATGTCCTGTTTTAATTCTTCATGCAGCACTTGGTATCCAAAAAATATTAACCATCTTATACTCAAAATTAACAAGAAAAAATGATAATGAAACTTCAAAAGCTTTGGTAGCTATTGAGAACAGCTGTGAAAATTTGATAACTGCAAAAAATGATTCTCATCAACCAATTAATGCTAAACGTTTTATTCAAGTAACTACCCATATTGTTACAGTATTTTTACCACTTTTTTTCTTTCTTTTTTCTACTTCATTTATTATCAGTTCTATCGTCGCTAAATTGCATTACGATATTACAAAAGCTGTTATTCCATGCAATAAAAATGAAACGAAGATTTTCAAAGATTTTGTTACATCATGGAAAGAAAGAAATGAAGCTCAAATGGTAAGTAAAGGAGAGAAAAAATAGTTTTTCTCTTTCAAAAAAAACAAGTTTGAGACTTTCTAAAAAGATCGAAATTTTGTTTAATCATTATATTTCAGGAATTGGTAAAATGGGTTGATGCTTTTGCTGATAATAATACATTTTCATCAAACAATGATCAATTCATGCAAAAACTCCAAACCGTTAAAAAATCGTTTAAATCATCAAATGCCATCGCTTTAGCACAACCAGAATTTTGTACTTATAAAGAATGCTTCTTTGCAAATGGTATCTCACCGTAAACGTTTCCAACTGATGGTGGAGTTGGGGCCCCATATTTTGCCCAAATACTTGTCTTACTATAGTATGTGTTCAGGCAAAAATTCAGCTGCCCAATCCTCGTTCTCTTCGTTTAACAGCTGATCAAAATCTGTTATGACTTATAGACTGAACCATATAAGCATTATTCGTCTTATAGGGTTGCATATATACAGTGAAAAAACGCTTATAGGGTTGAGTATATATTTCTTCTTTCATCTTATATGCTGAACCATATAAGCGTTTTTTGCTCTTATATGGATGCATATATATAGGTGAAAATCGCTTATATGGGTAGGCATATAAGTCATAACGGACTTTGACCAGCTGTTAAACGAAGAGAACGAGGATTGGGCAGCTGAATTTTTGCCTGAACACATACTATAGTAAGACAAGTATTTGGGCAAAATATGGGGCCCCAACTCCACCATCAGTTGGAAACGTCTACGGTCAAAACGCAATTTCATCAATGATTACTATAGCTCTTCCCGTTGGATTTTTGCCAATTCTTTAATGACAATTTTTTGTTTCATTGCAATATCTTATAGCAGATTCCTCGGTTCACAAAAAGAATTTCAAAAACGACGATTTGGAAAATTTATTTTGCCTGTCAATGAAATTGTTACATGCCTTTTCTTGATTATGTATGGTCAAATTTCTTTGATTCTTTTAAATTTTAGTTCAAAAATTGATGAAGTAATTATCAATCCATCAACAGATAAATTTGTATTTTAACACTTTAACGTTTTTCATTAATGACAGCATAAAGTTTTCAACAAAATTGCTGAATTGTAGAGTTAAAATTGGCTGTTTTGGTTTAATTTTGAATTTTTGTAAAAATGTTTTTATAATAATCTTTGAAGCTTGTTTTTGTACACTTTTTAATAAACTATTTTGATTTCTATCGTAATATTCAGTTATTTCGAAATCAAAATTTATCATTTGTTTTGGCTTAAAAGTGATCGAAGCTTTTTTTAAAATCAAATTTGTTTCGGTTCATTTTTAACCCCAAATTTAATATTAGATTATCGTTGAACGAAAAATCGTAAAATCGAAATTTTGTTTTATTCGAAATTTATTTTAAATTTTGGTTTGAAATTGATAGAAATTGAAATAAATTTTTTGTTAATCTGATTTACGGGGTTTCACAAAATAAAAAATTTTAAATGGCATTTATTCAAAAACGGAACAATTGTGATTTTGAAAAATTGACTTAAATTCAAGCCGATCAAAATCAAAGTAAATTTTTTGTTGAACGATGTCGACAAGCCTAAACTTCAAGGATCAAAACATTCAATATTATAGTCCTATTTTTATCGATAACCATTTTATGCCATTCCCTTATCACAACATCGAAAGTTAACACAGTTGCAAAAATTTTATTTTTAACAAAAGACTTTTCCATTACTTTTTCTAATACAACAAAAAAAATTAAACAGTAAAACAATAGAATAAAAATAATAAAGAAGATAATAGATGGGGGTAGTAGTATCATCGAATCAATCACCTTTGTTGTTTACCAAAAATTATATGACAAAAAAACAAACATAAAAAATGTATATTTTAATAAAATAATGACCCGTTCCAAGCAATAAAAAATTAATAGAAGAATTGAATGGGCTTCTGAGCAAGACAACATAGAATAAACAGAAGAAGAAAAAGTACATTGTAAGCCAAAGAGAGAGAGAGAGAGAAAATAGATAGATATTTAATACATAGAAATGAAAGCGAAATAAGAGAGACGACAAAGTAAAATAAAAAGAAGAGATTATTTTTTTATCTATACATTTTTATGCCAAAATAAATCTTCAATCAAGATCCCTGGATAAAATTTAGTTACTACCTAAAAAACAGGAGAATAATGAAGTACTTTTATTTTCTTTTTAGGAGGTTGACTGACTGGTGATACAGATACTGATGCTGGAGCAGATTTTGATTTAACATTATTCTTGTTGTTGCTGCTATCACCATTACCTTCTTCATCGCTATCACTATCTGATGAATCATATGTTACCAAAGAGCTCTGAACAAAAAATATTATGATAATAAAAAGTATGAAAAATAAAATGATGGGTCATAAGGTATACGGTGGTTTCATAAAAGATGCTGTAGGATGTAAAACCAGAAGTATGAATATGTATACTACAGTATACCATGCGCATTCTCGGAATCCCAAGTTGTAGTGAGACTACTGTATGCCATGTGACCCTTCATTTCACTAAAATAAAAACAAAAAAACTCACTTTTCGATATCTTGGATTTAGAATAGTTTTAATTGGCGCATCTGCAATTGTTTCTTCTTCTTTCACTTCTGATGATGTCGACGATGACGAAGAACCTTGTGAAGATGAAGTAGTACCACCAATTTTAATAGTAATTTTTCCTGGTTTATTTATTGATGGAGTTTTAGCCGTACCACCAAAAATACTTGCAACACCTTCATCATCATTACTTTTTCGTTTACCAAGTGATGGAAAATTCATTTCTGCACCAGATTTTCTCATTGGTGTTACAACATTTACTTTTGTAGGTGAAGTCGAATTTGAATTTGTTGCTGACCCTGCTGTTGATGGTTCATCTTCCATTACACCCTAAATCAATAAAATTATAAAGCATCAAAAATGGTACAGTAGTTGAAGCTGTTAAAAGCATTAATATTTAAAAAAACTTACATTTTCAAGTTTTGCATTGCTATTATTATCATCATCATCACCATTGAAAAATACTTCATCATCTTCTGAACGCTTTTCTCTTTCATATTGACTTAAAAGCCTTTCAGGTAGTTGTTTGGGAGATGGTATTGATGATCGCTGTTGCAGCTGTTGTTCTGTA
Source organism: Panagrolaimus sp. LJ2400 (assembly GCA_024447215.1). Lineage (NCBI taxonomy): Eukaryota > Metazoa > Nematoda > Chromadorea > Rhabditida > Panagrolaimidae > Panagrolaimus > Panagrolaimus sp. LJ2400. Next base: position 71,601 of record JAMRYA010000177.1, read on the forward strand.
CGTTTAATTTCATCATCTTTTCTTTTATCATATTTTCTTTTAAACAAATCGAATGTTTTAACATAGCTATGATTCATTAGTTGTTCCATATGTTCTGAACCAATATAATCAATTAATGTACCAACATTATCCTAAAACAAATAAATAATAATATACGGAAAAATAATTGTGAAACAAAAAACGGATTTCCAGAAAATTGTTTCTTAAATAAAAACACCTTGATTCTTTTTAAATCCAGGTCCAATTAGTCCAGGGTCGAAAATTGGTTAAAAACAAGGTGGTGGAACTTTATTAATGGGGTGGAACTTTCTTAAAACAGATCAAAAAAATCTCATTTTATCTAGTATAAGTTTAATTTTTTCATACTAAATTTGGAACAAAGGGGGTGGAACTTCCCGCAGTTCCACCCCCCAATTTTCGGCCCAGAATTAGTCCCCAAAATGCCAAGCATTTAATAAAAAGCTAATTTAAAAACTTACATGTTGAATATATTCAAAGAGATCAAGGAATGTAGAATTGAGTAAATTATATCGATGACCATTTTCATTAAACGCTTCAACAATTGGTGAAAAAAGTTTTTTATCACGAATATGCCGATGATATACTTCATCACGGAGATCAAGAATTCGACGAATTAGTCTACATACTTCTAAAAACAAGATTTAATTAGTTCCATCTACAGTATACCAAAATAAAAAACTTACTTATGACAGTTAAATGATGCCTACTTTTTAAAAATACACAAACATATGTTAAGAGATCACTTTTAATAATATAACTTCTCATAAGTTGTGTATGATTTTTAACACAAAAAATAAGCATTGTTAAAATCATACAAAATTGTCGAGATGTATAAAAATCATCACGTATTAGTTGACCATTTGAAATACAATCTGTGATTGGTTTAATTAATATTGGCATACAATGTTCATAAAAAAATTGAAAAAATGTTTCACAATCATTTCGTGGTTGTGCATCTGGATCAAGTATACATCGAACAATTTCTGCCATATTTCTTGCATTTGTAAATTCTGCATCACGATCATATACCAAATATCGAAACATTTTATTTATTAGTAGTGATTCCTAAAAAAGACAAAAGTTCTGTAGCACTATTTAAAAAAATTGAGATGCAATTAGGATATCTGTCCCCAAATATCTTATCCACATATCCCCAAGTGACAAATCACTAAATATCTATCCACAAACATAGCCAATCCAAGAATCACATCAAACTTTTTTAAAAACTTACATCATCAGGCACATTTTGTTTCATTAAAAATTGTCGAAATGGTCCAAGTGAAAAATCAACGATTAAACTTAACAGCTCAACGCATATAGATTGTGTTAAATGTATTGAAGATGATAGACATGGATCCAAAATTTGATATACATCATTTTCCATCATCATATTAAAGAATTGTTCACGACCTTGATTTGCAGATGGTTGAAGAGCTTGTGCACATGTTACAAATTCTTTCAAAAAGCCGGCTAAATCTTTTTGCCGTTGAGGTGTTGTATTTTTATCTTTTAATTCATTGAAAAGTTGTTTAATTAGCTGTTTATCAGACTAAAAAATAGAAATTATTAGCAATAATGAAAAGTTAAAAAATACAGGGTGATTCATATAAATTGTCGAGTTGGTTGTTGATGATAAATTGCTCATATTGACAACTGGGAATTCATATTTGCAAGAAAAGATCACCGAACGAAGCATCTTTTTAGCACCTTGTCGATTGAGAACACTATGCCAAGCAGCGCCAGTTTCAAATTTAAGGTGGTTCCAGCTTAAAACTAACATGGAACACGGAAAAATCCAGACGTTTCTGAACATTATGTTTTAACTTTAAATCAGTGCAAAGCCACATTCAAATCTCGCGTTGTTTGACAAAGTGTTCTCAAATGCCAAAACTTTAGTGTTCTCAAATGCCAAAATTTTAAATGAAGAAGATGCTCCCGTCAATGACGGATCCTTCCTGTGAATATAATAGGACCGATTACTCAACAAATACCAATCAAGGTAGAGAAATCCGGCCAAATAGGGTTTATCCAGATAGGACGTTATGCAAGAATAGAGAGAGAATGGAGTCAGTCATAACACCGCTTTAAAGTTGCAGCAAAAGATCAACGAAAATGTATAACGGATAGGGAAGTAGGGTTCCAAAAAAGCTAATTTGTGTATGACGTCAACCGCATATCCCAGCCCTGGTACCACCTCGACAATTTACTTGAATCACTCTTGTAGATTTACTTACCATTAACTTCGAAACAATATCAATTCGATTAAAAAATATTGTACTTGAAAGTGTTGAAAGTAAATTCTCTTCAAATATTGATGGTGCAGGTAAACATATATCATGAAGATATTGTAGTCGGAATGTTTCAGAAATTTTATCTTTTAAATCTTGTGATGTAATTGGTAAAACTTCTTTAAATTTTGCACGATCAAATAAAAATTGTCGATGCTTCTTTGGCTTTCGCACACTGCTATCGTATTCAAGCATTCCAATAAAATGACGAAAATATCGTTCAGAAATTAATTCATTCAATAATGCTTGTGAATTTAGCATAAACATATCTTTTGCAATTGCTGCCATTGATGATAGAGTATTTGCATCTTCAAGATCTTCAGCCATTTCAAACATATCACAAAATTTTGCAAGATAACTGAAAAAAAGAAGGGGATTAGATGTGAAATCAAGAGGTGGTCATTGATGGGGATAGAGTTTTGAGGACAGGATATTGGAGGACAGAGCTTTAGGGACAAAAAATATAAAGATAAGGTTAAGATTTCAGGAAGAGAATTTCGAAGAACGTGATGTTGAGATATTTAGTGATTAAAACTCATTGTTTGAAAACTCTCAAAAATATTTTGAACTTAGATTACATTTTCAAATGAAATTTCTGGGTTCAAAACTTCGGAAAGAGAATTTTGGAGTTCGAAATTTTGGGACAAGGACCTTCAAGAATAAAATTTCTCGCGGATACTGTAATGGGTAGCAAAATTTTAAAAAAATATGTGTTTTAGAGTTGCAAGTCCCCTTGAGGGGTGGTTTGTTGCATTTTACAACATTTATTTCGTTAAAACTTGATTATCGAAGGAAGTTTTTGGACCGTTATCTTCTACTTTTATATATTGTGTATTCGAAAATTTTAAATTCTATCCTCCAAATAGCCACATCACTTTCTAAAGCTCTTTATAAAAAAACTTACTCTCCACGAAGCAGCGAATTTGCTATCACTTCTCTTGTATTATTACTTGACATACTTGAATTAATTAAATTTTCTAGTTCTGTTACATGTGTCATATCACATGGCGGCAAAGTAATTGTTTGACCCCATCCACCACTTTCACCTGAATCACTTTCTTGATCGTCTTCTGTTGCACTTTCAGATGCCTAAAAAACACACGTAATTATCTCAAAAAATTGTTTAAAAAATCTTACTTGAATCTTGCATATATTATAATATACATCTTCGCAGCCTTGTTTCTCTTGAAAGGATAAAGCAAGATCAACTGATTCAGATTCAGACCAAACTATCAAAGTACCCTGAAACTAAAAAATGAAACAAAAATAAGATATCTTTTAAAAACGTCGCTTACTTGTTGTCGTTGATATGTAATTGATTCAGTAATTTTAGATTCAAGAATATTTGTTTCTTCATTCTCGAGGCGAACAATTAAATACCATTCATCAAGCTTTTTAGGAGATCTTACACATGCAACATGGCCAGTTCCTTTATCATCCCATGATCGTTGTTCACAGAGGACGTACAGCTTCACGCGATTTTGTTGATTCTGAAATAAAGACGGTTAGAAATGGTAGTTATGGATAAATCAGACACAAAGATTTCACAAGTGATAGAGCTAACTTAAAAAGTGTTTCAATTTGGTTATTTTAGGGTCTTTGTGGGACTGACAATAAAATAGTTCATCGGCGAGTTTCAGCTTAAGTTGCGATTCCCTCGAAAATCGAAATTAGACAAAATGCTCAAAAAAAGCAAAATTAACTAAGATCTAATAAAACATATTTCCTATTAGTGCACCAAATGGATAAAAATGAAACTCAAATGAAACAAAATTTCACCGAATTCTGAGGATATTCAAAGCCGCAACTTGGGATTGCAGTATGGCGGCAACCAAAAAGACAAAATTTTAAGTAAAACGGAAATTCAGGTTAAAAAGAAAATAAACTTTTTTGAACTCATAAGAAACTGTGGTAAACTTAAGTTGCGTCATTGTCGTATAATAATGTGCAGTAGTAAACTTACACGAACAAATGATATACTATGTAAAGTTGGATCTTCAGTTGTTGGAGGAGTAATAGAAATAATGTTATTCTCTTGCTTTGGTAGCACAGAATCTTCTTCTTTTACTGCTGCTTCATCTTTCTCTTGCTTTGGTGGCATAGAATCTTCTTCTTTTATTGCTGCTTCATCTTTCTCTTGCTTTGGTGGCATAGAATCTTCTTCTTTTACTGCTGCTTCATCTTTCTCTTGCTTTGGTAGCACAGAATCTTCTTCTTTTACTGCTGCTTCATCTTTAATATGTTCTTCTTGTTTTACCATTTCTACATCCTTTGCATCTTCAGCTTCATCTTTAACACCTTCTTCTTTCATTGCTTCATCATCTTTTGCAAATTCTTGGTTAACATGTTCTTCCTGCATCTATAAATCTATAAAAGAATTTATATAAAAACTTTAAAAAAACTTAGTATTGTGTAGGCTCTAACACCTACTGATATATATTAAAGACGTGTTAAAATCCAAAAAAAGAAACACGAGCAACAAAAGAAAAAAGAAAGCCGGATACAAAAAAGAAGAAAGACGATTTACGAAAGAAAGAAAAAGACAACATGAAAAATGACAAATCTCTCAATCAACAGTAATCAATAAGTTTGTAGTTTTGAGATACTACCTTGAAGTTATATAAATAGAATTTTACGGTAAAATTTATATATGTTAAACAGTTGATAAAGAAATAGCAATTTTGGCAGTTGCGCAAAAAAGCAAGAAGAAAAAAATTTTTGCGCGTAATTTTTTTTGGCTGCTGCTTGTCTCGTTTTCTAAATTTCTTTTTTTACAACGAAATAATGTTTTGCCGCGAAATTTAAAAAGAAGTTTATGAAATTGTTGACGTCGTTTTTTGCTGTTGAAACTTTTTTTAGAGTGTTTTAGAGTTTTAAAATATAAGTGTTTTAATTAATTTAATTAACTTTTTGTTTTTTTGTTTAACTTTAGAAGGATCAAATTCTGCTGATTTTGGATGTTTTCTTTTTTCGCTGCTTTTTTTTGTTATTTGCTGCTTCTTTCTCGTATATCTGCCATGTTTTTTTTAAACTTGATCGTTACATACGTTAAGCACTTCTATTTGTGCAATGTTTTGTCTATTACTTTACATAACATCTTCATTTCACTGTCCGTAAAACAGTGATTCCACATATCGATGTCGCAAAAGTTGAAAAGTAAAGTTTATCAAAATGTTGACGATGCTTTTTTTGTGAGAGTACTTTGTAGAGCATTTAAAATGCTTAATTTAATTAAATTTCTTTTATTTTTATGTTTAATGTAGTGTAATGTACTTCAGTGGATTCTTTGTTGTTGTTGTTGTTTTTAGATTTTTTGTCGTCATGTTTTCTCTTTTTGATTCTGTTTCTTGCATATTGGCCATCGTATTTATTTTCTAGCTTTATTCTACTATTACCACCTTTTAGTACTTTTACAGAATCAACAAAATCGCGTAAAGCTGTCCTCTGTGAACAGCGATCATGGGATGATAAAGCAACTGGTCATGTTGCATGTGTAAGATCTCCAAAAAAGCTTGATGAATGGTATTTAATTGTTTGGCTAGAAAATGACGAAACAAATATTCTTGAATCTAAAATTATTTTTTCTACTTTTTAGTAGCTTCATTTTTAATATATCTTTTCCACTACATTACATAACATTCATGTCCACTGCATCTTTCTTACTCGGTCCATAAAAAATGATATCACAACATTTTTTTATCGATTTCCACATCAAGCAATGACTCATCTTTGATTTCTTATTAGCGTGTCCTTTTTACCCTTTTAACCGCATTTCATTGATTTAAAAAGTTTCATATTTTTTTCTTTGACATTTATTTTTGCTTTTTTCCAAACTGTTACTTTAATACACACCAAATAATTTGTTACTCTTACGTTGTACTGCATGTCTTTGATTTAAAACGTTTATATAGTTTATCGTGTTTAAGATTTATTTAAACCTTTTGTGTTTTTCAGGCTTCTTTATCAAATCTAATTTACTAATTAATCATGCGTCGAATCTTTGGATCTGGACAACCTAAAGCTCCACCACCAAATCTTAATGATGCTATTTCAACAATTGAAGGACGATCAGAGAGTATGGAAAAGAAGATTGCTAAACTTGATGCTGAACTTGTCCAGCTAAAAGATCAAATGAAAAAAATGCGTGAAGGACCATCTAAAAATCTTGTTAAACAGAAAGCTTTAAGGTTTGTTTATGAACTAGCTTAATATCCACTTGGGCAAGGAAGGTGGAGGAAAAAAATCCTCTTTAATTCCTTACCTTGTTATAGTGTAACGCCACTTTTTAATGATAAATTTTTTTTAGAATTCTCAAGCAAAAACGTATGTATGAAGGGCAAAAGGATCAACTTAATCAACAAACGTTTAATATGGAACAAAGTAATTTTGCTATTCAAGGAATGAAAGATAATCAAGTATGTTTTTTGTGGGAAACTTACATTTGTGAACGGCAATCTAATCCAGCATCTATAATATAGGATTTCATTTCACTATATAATAGACCAATTTTTCGGCAAATCTCAAAAGAGTGAATAGGGCTACAGTAGCTATATTCCTTAAATAAAAAAAAGTTCCTTTTTTTGAATAAGAAAATCATTTGCATTGGGTTGGATTGTTGGATAACCCTATTGCCGTTCACTTGCTTGCATTTCACTACTATTATTACAATATACGTTTTTAGATTACTGTTGCTGCTATGAAAGACGGACTTAAAACAATGAAAAATGAATACAAAAAATTAAATATTGACAAAATTGATCGTCTTCAAGATGAAATGGAAGATATGCTTGATATGGTTTGTTTCTTTCTTTGCAAATTGAACCATTTTTTAAACACAATTTATTTTAGAATAATGATATTCAAGAAGCACTTGGTCGACAATATGATACACCAGATATTGATGAAGCAGATTTAGAAGCCGAACTTGAAGCATTAGGTGATGAACTACAATTAGATGCAGATAGCAGTTTCTTGGATGATGCACTTACAACACCTGGTGTTCCAGCTGGTCTTCCTGGGCAACGTGATACTAATCGTGCTACTGATATTGCAGTTGATGAATTTGGTTTACCAAAAGTGCCTAATGCTGCACAATAAAAAGATATTTTCTAATATTTCTTCCCTCTTTTTTTTCTATATGATCTGATTTTTTATGTATTCTTTTTCTGTGTAAATATATATATGTAACTTGAATTTATATATATGAAAAAAATATGGTTTATTTTTATTACCTATTTTATATATATCTTTTTTACAGTATACTCTAATAAATTGGAGCAGTTGAAGGTTTTTCATGAATAAAATAACTTCGAATTGCAAAATACCATGTTGCTAAATATATTTTGATCAAATTGAAATATAATTGATAAACAAGAGATATCTCTTTTATAAAACTTGATGCATTTTTCATATTATCATGATATGCCGCCCATGCACAACATCTTGCCATTTCTAGAAAAGTTTCTTTTCGATTTGCAATTCCAAGTGAACGTTCAATTGCTCGAAGGAGGTCATTCGTTTTAAGGATTAACAACATTTCACGTGGCATTTTATCAAGAAGTTGTGAGATTTGTGGAATTAGAGATGCTGCAAATTGTTGAATTTCTTGTCGTTCGGATTCACTAACATCACTTTTTTGAATTCCTGATGAAATGGAGGACCATGATCGAGATGTTACAACACAAGCAAAAAGAGAATAAAATTCACCAATATTCATTTTTTCACATACTTTCTGAAAAAAATCCAGGATAATTAAAATTAATGCAAATAATGAAACACATTATCTAATAAGTTATTTTACTATCTAAACAGGGTTTTAAAAAAACTCAAAAATTTAAAAAAAAGCATAACAGTGGCTCCATATGCAATTAGAGTACTGTACTTCGACCAACAAAAAAACATAAACATACTTTTATGGCATCTTTATCAGCTTTAAGTAAAGCCATCCAAAGTGAACAATAATCAGTTCTAAATTCATCTGCTAGCGTTGAATAAAGGCCATGATCGAGTAGGATAATATCCGATGAACCAGTCACAGGATTCTTTTGAACCAAAACATTTCCAGGATGTGGATCACAATGTACATAACCCTTGATAAAAATCATTTCACTATAAAGTCGACCAATTTTACGACAGATCTGAAAGAAATTGTTTTGTATTAGTAGCTACAGTAATTAGTTCAAGATTTTAAAGCAAATTTTTTATAAACTACCGTAACCAAAATTTTTAACAAAACTGTGGGTATTAGGATAGCTTGCCTCCTCTTAAAATTCGAAACTTACATCATTTACATCCATTCCTTCTCTCTTAAAATGTTCATAATCATTAATTTGTGCACCTTCACAAAATTCCATTGTTAACACTTTATCTCCACAAAAATCATAATGAATTCTTGGAACTTTTAAATATGTTAAATGATCAAACATTCGTCGAACTCGATCAGCATTATGTGCTTCATGTCGAAAATCAAGTTCTTTTGGTAAATTTCTTTTTGTTTCATTGACTAGCCACATAAGCTTAAAATCAGGGAATAATTTATCAGCAATTTTAATAAAGATTTCCATTGTTGCAATATCTACTGTAGAACGAGATTTAACTTTAGGATGTTGAATTTTAACAGCAACTTTTTCATTTGTTTCTTTTAAGATTGCTTCATGGACTTGTGCCAGGGATGCTACACCACATGGTTGAGTATTGAATGAAGAGAAGACATCATCGAGCTAAAAAGTGTTTTAAGAGATTAGAATTTGTAAGTGTATACAAAAGTATGTAAAGGATACGGCAACAGAATTTTCGTCTGAACACTTTTTTTGTGCCAGCTGCATATACAGCCAAGATATCATCCTTTAACTTTTCATCTCTAATAAGTACCTTCAATAAACTAACCTCTTTTCCAACAGATTCTTTAAAAACTTGTTTAATTTCATTTAAATCAGATTCTGGTGCACGTGAATGTAGCACAGCTAGAGTAGAAGTATATTCATCAGGTAGTAGATACTGTAGTGCAGCAATATGTTGTCCAACTTTAAAGGGAGTGTCATCTCTAATAAATATCTTCAATAAACTAACCTTTAATAAATACACCACCGTTTGATTTTGCTAAATTTAATAGTCGATCAGCACCACGTTGATGACATTCTTTCATTTTTGTTGCATATTTGTCTGTGCCTTCTTTCACTCCCAGTAGATTCCATTTATAATCAGCTATAATTGTAGAGGCCTGAAATACGGTGACTGAATATTCGTGTATGTATTGTGGGATATACAAAATCCATACATGTTTCACAAAAGTACGTTTTTGAATTTTATATATTCCCACATATCCCTCACTAAAAACTTACAGCTAGTCCAGCTCTTGCAAATCGTACAATTCCAATTGAACCTAACTCATAATCATTTTGATGTAAAAAATATATTGACCCAATTCCAGTTGCAGTTGTTAAACCAATTGAAACACCTTTAAATACTTTTGTTAGTGGACGTCGAAGCATTGATCTTTTTTATCAACAAGCTAAATCAGTAATCAATCAGTGGAATAAATAAATATGGATATATAATAAGATATATATAAGCTATAAAAGAATAAAATTATAAAAAGATTTTTACATAAAAAAGATGCTTACTTTTGCGACAAAGATGATGAAAAATATGAAAGAAGAAGGTTCTTTGAACAGATAAAAGTTAAAGTTAAACAACAAAAATCAAAGTTTTGAAATAATCATCGCAGCGAACAACAACCCAGACACAAACGTTTTTTCAATTGTTTTTTTTATTGTTGGACATCAAAGTACAAAAATTGTTAGCTTATTTAAAGATGATTATCGCGGATATTTATTTTGAGCAGGTTTAATTGCTTTTTTTAACTTTAAAAGCTTATTAACATTATAAAAACACGGTAATAAGTAATTGTCATTAATAATGTAATACTTTCTTGTAATATGCAGTTCATTTGAAAATTTATTACTGTAGACTTTCTAGAACGTCCTCCAAACTTTGAAGTCAAAAATAAATAGGTTACTTCACTTCTGCTGCTTATTACTACAAAAAATATGAAAAATTTTTTGTCCCTTGGATGACTGCTGATTTATTTCAATCAGTGAACAGGAATGTTCGCATCCTGGAAGAAGCATCAAGAAGATCCAAGAATTCATCACCAACTACTGCCACATTATTAACCCCCAGGCAGAGGGGGGTGAACTGCCCCTTTGGTCGCTGGTTACAATCTTTCGATCATAACCATTGAGCCATTGGGACAGAACAGCTACGAAACAATTTTTGCGATCAAATGTTTTATGTAAAAGAAAGCGAGGGGAAAAGTAGACGATGTAAAAAAGCTGGAAAGAAGAAAAAGGACAGCAGCAAAACGTCACAAAAATGAAGTAAAAAATAGTCATTTTAAAAGTAAGTAATATTTTGTTCAACCCAATTTTTCTGGACTAAATGATCTATTTAGTCTATAATAATAATAATAATAATAATAATTTTTATACATTCTTTCCCATTGCTGGTACTCAAATGAAAACAAGAAAAAAAAAAAAAAAAAAAAAAAAAAAAAAAAAAATCAATAAAAAGTTGTAGGTTGATGAGCTCCCACTCTTGGAACTAATTTCCAAAAACTTTCAATTATTTTTAACTGGAAGTGGAAGTAATTAAAAGTAAATGAAAAGAATTAATTAGGCATTTTGAAATTGTGAAACAAAAATTATGTTTAGTCCTTTTTTCGCCTGTATTACACGTACATATTTTTCTTTATATTTTCTTTACAGAGTTGTGATATTTTTGTTATATAAATATACAGTTTCTAACTTTTTATGATACCGTTTTCCGCTTTCTTTTGTTTCGTGTTATACTGTGGATTTGTCAGACACTTTTTATTTTCTCGTTAGCTTTGTTAGTTTCTTACAATCTTTTAAATTACAGTAATACATGCACACTTTCAATAAATAAAAACAATTCAAAATTTTAAATGCAAAACATATTTTCATAAGCTTAAAAAACACGATTCTTGAAAGAAATGTTTTTAGAAAACTGATAAACAATTAGAAAATGACAAATAAATATTATGTACAATAAAATTTTATAAACACCTTCATTCCAGAACAATTTCCCAACAAAAATAATCACATTTCGGTTAAAAATCATCAATTTTAAACACACACAAAAAGACATGAGAATATTTATTTACAAATTCAAATGAAACCTTTTATGTTTCTTTTTCTTTATCAAAAGAAAAAGAATTACGACGACGACGTCTGTCAAATCTAAAAGCATATTTTCTTTTTTTGTTTTGCTTTATTAATTTCTTACATTCATTGAAATTACAGTAATACATGTATATATGGCCAATATATTAATTAATCGTACAAAAAAATACTAAAACAATTTAAATTTTACACATATTGTATTATTAAAACTTTTACAAAAAAACATCTACTTCAAAATGCCAAATTTAAACTTCTGATAATTGTGAAGCTGCATCATCATCATTATCATCACTGCTGACACCATGTTTTTTTAAATAATTTAAAATAATTTCTTCAAGGAAATAACAAAAACCAGCAAATGCAAAATATCCATGAATTACGGTAATAACAAGATTGGATAAAATAAAGAATCCAAGTGCTGCACAAATTTGAACCGTTGCATTTGAAATTCCAAGTTTATCAAAAAGTGCTTGAGGGTTTTCATTGAAATCACTTGCAAGAAGACATGAAAAGACAAGACGATAAATCTGAAAAAATTAGGATTTAAAGAAGTATTTAAACCCATCGAAAATTGGTTTTTAGAAGTTTAAAAAATTTTGAGACCTTGAATTGCAAAATTTGATGGTTTTTTTGAAATTTCAATTCCATAACATGAATTCAGAAAAACTGTAATTTATCCAAAATTTCAGTAACAAATAGCAAATAGTTATTCATTGATAGAAACAGTGCTCTACGAAATTGATATGATATAACTTAATTTAGCTTAACATCAAACTCGAAATTTCGCTTTTTGGACCTTTTCGAAAATCTTACAGCAACATTTTCCAAGATTTTGATTTTAATTTTAATCAACAAGAAATACTTAATTAATAGTTTTAGGCCAAAATTATATATTCAATATTTTTCCGATTTCGATATTTTGATTAGTTCTTTTTAAGCCGAATTTTAGGAAAGTTACGAAAAAATGTGTTGATTAAAATTGAAATTTTTTCGCTGTTTTTTCGACTTCTCGGAAAATCAAAACTGAAATTCTGTGTTTTTGATACCGACTTTTTTTCAATATTTCAGGTTTGAAAACATCAAAAAAATGAAAAAATTGAATTTTTTTGATTTCTATTTGATAAACTTTTGTTTCGACTTTAATCTCAAGCAGCTATGATAAAGCGGATATCTGAGATTTTGAAAATCACCTTGGATGTGATAACTCAAGTTTTTTTTTGCATTATCAAAAATCACCTACCGTAATACTAAGATATGGACTAATAGCAAAAATTTTTCCAGTATCAGCAAGACAAAAAACAAATACACCAGCAATAGAACAAATGCTCATCCATTGAAAAAAATAAAATTCCCCAAAAGCAGAAATTCCAAAAGTTGAAAGATAATGATTACATATAAAAATTGTTGTTAAATCAATTCCCGCAAGGATTGCCAAGAATCCATTAAATGCGAGTAAAACATTTACAGGCTTATAAATTGATGGGATTACGGTATTGATAGGAGCAATATAAACATTACTGAAGTTTACCAAACTTCTTTTTGAGCTTGCAGATGACATGCTAGCAGGTGGTACAAGAACAGATGATGGAATGGTAGTTTTGCAGTGAGCAATTATATCAGGTGTTGATGACATCATCATCATGGTTGTTGATCAACGATGAAATGCAAGTTGGTAAAAACTAAAAATAGATCAAAATGATATTAAAAAATTCAAATCTGTGGCAAAGATAAAAAGTTAAAAACACTGTTATCTCTTTTTTTGACAAATTTTTACTTTATCGCTTTGACCTTTCTTTTTTACGGGTTCCTGTTTACAGATTTACAAGCAGACAAAACTATTTTTTTAGATAACTACCGTTCAAAAAAAGACAGCAACAAAAAGATAAATGAGAAAAGAAAGAGTGGCATTTTTATGTTTGTTTTGATCATTCTGACATTTAAAAAGGAAAGCGATAGTTAACAAAAAGTGTGAGAAAGACACTTTTGATCTTTTGAGGGGAAAGAAAGTGGGCAAAAACAGAAAAAACAAGAATGACAAAATAAAAAGAATTTTCGTCTGGTTTAAAGTGGTCTCTATGAATATTCTCTTGTAATCAACTGGCCTCAAGATATTGGTTTGTAAGTGTAATCGGAAAAAAATTCATGATGTTTAATTTTGAAAAGGCGATTCTTGAAAGAATTCACTGATAAAAAATTAGAAAATGACAAAAAAATATGCACAATAAAATTTTATAAACACCTTCATTCCAGAACAATTTCCCAACAAAAATAATCACATTTCGGTTAAAAATCATCAATTTTAAACACACACAAAAAACATGAGAATATTTATTTACAAATTCAAATGAAACCTTTTATGTTTCTTTCTCTTTATCAAAAGAAAAAAAAAGAATTACGACGACGACGTCTGTCAAATCAAAAAGCATATTTTCTTTTTTGTTTTGCTTTTTTTCTTTCTTTACATTTGATTCCCAGCGCCATCTTTCAATTTTTAAAATGGCGCCTTCCCATTGCTGCTGAAAAAACATAAATATTTTTTTGTCAAAAAAACAGAGAGAAAACGTTTTCATTAATCGGTGATTCACTATGGAAAAAATAGTAAGAAGAAAAGAAACGCATAATTAGATGGTTTTTGATTTACTGCTTTTTAGGTAATTTTTAAAATGGTTTGTTGGGAATTTTTAAGTAATAAAGGTTTCTACAAAACTGGTTACCAATTACCCTATGCTTTTTAGAGTAATAATAAAGAACGTTGAAAAAAAAATAAATTCGCAGCCAGCAGGATTTGAACCTGCGCGGGCAATGCCCAACAGATTTCTAGTCTGTCGCCTTAACCACTCGGCCATAGCTGCACATTTAAACGCTCCTGAAAAAAGCATAAGTAAGTGTTTTTTTTGTCTTTCGATTTTTTTTATCAAATTCGATAATAAAATTTGATCCCTCAAATAAAAATGCTTGTTTAAAATATTTTGAAATAGTGATAGAGTTATTTATTTGTATTATTAATTAAAAAATATCAAAAATAATTTGATAAATAAAAAAATTTACAGGAATATTTATTTGTGGTAAGTTATTTTGTTTAATAAACTGGTGGGTTATGTTTAACTTGTTTGAAGGTAACTTGTTCATGAGATTTTGCAGCAGCTTCTTGTTAGCTTTCACTAATTTCAACTCCTTGAACAATTGTAGCTTCTTGATGAATGTTAACTGGGACTTGTCGTTCACTTGCAAGGGCTTCACGTTGTAAATGTGCACCAGCTTCAATCATTTCGGCCATATCTGCTGGATCTATGCCCTACAATTTAGAGGTTTTGAAAGAGGAATTTTTTTTAGAAAACTCAAAGAATGGTTTCTGCTTTTTTTGCAGCAAAAATAAATTGAAATTTTTTTTAAAAAAATAATTGTAAGGATTACTGTAGATGTAAAAGAAACAATTTGATCAAATCATTTTTTGTAAACGTAAAATTTGCATAAATAAAAAATATTCTTTTTCAAAAAATCATTTTGTTTAGTGAATGCAAGAAAGTGTGAATTGAATCGTTTGATTTTTTTACTACTGCTACAAAAATGCGTCAACAATGGATTCCTTTATTTGTTTTAACAATTTTATTATTAACTTGTTTATCAATTACTGCTGCACAATATGAGACAAAAGAAAAAAAGCTCGCATGGTTGGCTGATTCAAAAAATGCTAAAGCCGTTGCAGAAGCGTATGAAAAATATCAAAAAAAGAAAGAAGACGGTACACTAGATGATGAAGCAAAAGATGAAGATGCTCAAAATTTAAGTAAGTTCTCTCTTTCTTACTTTTACCACTTTAATCACCTTTTTATAGAGCAATATATGTATTATGGTGCTATTGGTGGATGTAGCGTATCTGCAGTTATTAATGCAATCTTCTTTATTCTTGCATGTAAAGGATGTATTTGTAAGCCAAAGCAAGCTCCAACTCATCAAACTCTTGATGTTCTTTAAATCTTCTTCTATTTTATATCATCGATAAGTTGATTTTATTATTGTCTATGATTGTACTTCTTCGTCATTTGTGATTATTATTAAAAAATATAATTGTATAATATATATATTTTGTGATTCAAAAAAGTAAATAAATGAACTTATAAAAATACAGTATATAGGTGGAGATTGTTTTGAAAACTCAGAAATTGTACGAGCTTTTTTTGTAGCAAAATAAACTAAAAATTTTTTAAAAAAATAATTGTATCTGTATCATAAGTAAAAGATATGTGTATACTGTAGAAGAAAATTAAACGATTTTCCTAAATTGTTTTTTAAAAACGTAACATTTACTTTAAATTTCCTGATGCATTTATGTAATGTGATTTACATAAATGAAAATATTTTCTTTCAAGAAATTTATTGAATGCAAAAATGAAAAATGTGTGATGTGTGAATTGAATCGTTTGATTTTTTTACTACTACTACAAAAATGCGTCAACAATGGATTCCTTTATTTGTTTTAACAATTTTATTATTAACTTGTTTATCAAATGCTGGCAATGAAACAACTACAATGTCAACTGCTGCTGCTAAAACAACTAAAGATGCAGAAAAAATACAACCTACAAAAGAACCTACAAAAGAAGCAGATGAAAAAAAGAAAAAAGAAGATGATGATGGTAAAGATTTAAGTAAGTTCTCTCTTTTCTATCACCTTTATTCTCTTCTCTCTTTTATAGAGCAATATATGTATTATGGTGCAATTGGTGGATGTAGTGTATCTGCAGTTATTAATGCAATCTTCTTTATTCTTGCATGTAAAGGATGTATTTGTAAGCCAAAACCACCTCCAACTCATCAAACTCTTGATGTTCTTTAACTTTTCGTCTTCGTTGAAATTATTGTCTATGATTGTACTTCTTCGTCATTTGTGATTATTATTATAAAAAAAATAACTGTATGATATATATATTTTGTGATTCAAAAAAAGTAAATAAATGAACTTATAATTTGTAAGTGTTTGATTTGAAGGTTTTTTTGAGGAAACATATTTGGTTACTGTAGTTTTGGTATAGTTTAGTTTTTTCAACTTTGAATCATCAAATAATACAGTTGTGATAACAACTGCTGTAAGCGTAAGATTGATCATTGATGTCCAGGAACGACCATTGTCCAGGAAGTCTTTTCACAACTGCAAAAAGTTGTGTTATTGCTAAATATACAGTGTTCTACATTCTTGGAAAAAAATACAACAACTTCTGTCACAAATACGGTATCAAACAAATGCAGCAATTGAATGTGTTGCAATTAAAAGATTCGAATAATAATTAATTTTAATTCAATGCAAAATTGAGCCAAAAAAATCAAGTAGAACTTTGTTTTTTAAATGTTGTTAAATCAAAAACAAAATCAGAATTAATACTTCAAGCTGATATAATCATTTTGAATGATACATCTATTTCCTGCTAATAGTTTTTGGAGACTGATGTAGCTTCATTTGTAGACGCTTTATATACTGTTGCTTTTAAAAGTCTTTTCAATGGATTATAAGTTTGAACACTTTTTCAAAAACATTTCCTCAAACATGACCTTATACAAAAAGCTGTCTACAATCAACAAACAAAATCTACAAACTTTTTTCTTCTTGTTGTTTCTTTATTTGATTGTGGAATTAACTCATTTTCCCATTCACTTTTAGTTCTTACCTTTTTTATGCCGACTTCCGGTTACGACTTTTTTTCTATAACTTTGAATATATCGTCTTCCCTTTTTTGTTCAACGATAAAGACGACACAGTAAGAACCAACAAATGAAAAACCGGAAAATGAGGAGACGATTAAATTTTTTACTGCTTCAAGCACGTACTTTATAGATATAATCTTGATGAATTACTGTTAAAATGTTGTAAATGCAAGAGATACATTGTAGGTAAAAACACCTTCTAACATCTTGATCGATATTAGGATCTTAATTGATATTTCCAAAAACTTGTTATTACTCACAGATATTATTATAAGTTTATTTTTTCTCCGTTTATTTTTTCTCCCTACACCGATATAATCTAACAAATTTTGTTTTTAAAATGTTTTTAAAGCAATATCATTAGATACCACTATACTATCATATAACTTTGAAGCATGATTTCCTAAGCTTTGCTAAAGTTTTCTGTGTTTAAACATTTTCCCAAAGATGACCTTATATTAAAAAGCTGTCTCCAATCAACAAACACAAACTTTTTTTCTTTATTTGATTGTGGAATTAACTCATTTTCCCATTCATTTTTACGCTTACCTTTTTTATGCCGACTTCCGTTCACGACTTTTTTCTTTCTTTTATTGCTTTTTCCTTTTTTAGTTCAACGAAGAAGACGACACGGTAGAAAGTAAAAAAAAGAAGAAGCAACAAATAAGTAAACGAAGAGCCGAAGAAGACGTAGACGATTAACTCATTTTTGTTTCGCGTGCTTTGTTTGACAACAGGATTTCGCGCGTTTTTGGATGGGAGATAAACTAAACGCTTCTTTTTTGTTGCTTCTGATTTTTTTAAATGACCGAAACAAAACTCCGCCTTTGAAGATTTTCTTTGACTTTTGACCAAGAAGAAGATGCAAAAATTAAACAACAGTAATAATTATGGGAAAAAAGAAGAAGCTAAACGGAAATAGCCAAAAAAGCACAACACTCATTCCCTCTGTCAATCGTTCGCTTCGTTGAGCGTGAAAAAAATAAAGCTTTGTCGCGGTTGATCTAAAAAGCTGGAAAAAACTGTTGTATAAAAATGAATTCAGATTTATCATTTGGAAATAATCATCATGGATTGTCTTCAAATTATTGTGTTAATAGTAATTATGTAATTCCTGATGGAAATAATTATTATAGTGGACATCATTCTCTGCCGCATTGTTATGATCCATCGATAGCTACAGTTATCCAAAATAATTGTAATAATAATAATAATGAGGGGAAATGTGATAGTAAGTTTTTATGTTGGATTACTTTTTTTCAAGCTATTATCTTCTTCAAAAACGTGTATTTCAAAACTTTAATTTTTAATTGTAATTGCCTAATTTTTCTTTAAACAAAACTTTTACCTTTTGCAATGACTTCAAATAAGATTTTGCGAACAAATTTTTGTTAGCTTTTTAACAGAACGTTCTTCTTTTCAAAGGAAAATCTGAACATTCATAAACTTTTTTTGACTGTAATCTAAAAAACGCTCCTTTCTTGGAGCTACAAATATAGGGAGGTTGAAGCAAATTGCCGTGTTGGTTTTTGACGTCAAATCGTTATTTTAAGCTTCTGTAAGCTCATATTTTCATAGAAGGGTCATCACTGACGAGATCATCATTTGCACGTAAAATTTTGGCATTTGAGAACACTTCGCCAAATGGCGCCAAATTTAAATTTGACCTTTACCTAACTTAAGGTTGACAAAGATTATGAAATTCCAAACTTTTTTAAACACAGTAATCAAAAAAATCAACTCTCTAGCATCAAAAATGACAATCTGGCAGGCATTTGAAAAAAAGAGCATAATTGCTACAGTAATTCGAAAATCCGTTACTGTTGCCCTTTTCTAATCCGCATTCAAAATTGTCTTCTTTGAAACTTGATCACGAACAAATTTGCTAAAAACCATATTTCTCTTTTTGCCTTTTTTTGTTGATCCTTTTTTCGGCAAAAAAATATTTTCATGCTTCCCTCTTCTTTTCTCACAAATTTTTCTTTTTGTTTGTTTACATAACTTATTTATAGGGTTCACAACATCATCCACTTCTTCATCTCCTTTAATAACTTCCGTTTCGCCATTTATATCTTTCAATAATTCTTCTACCTCTTCATCTTCACCAACTTTACCCTCTCCACCATCACCTTCATCAACGCCTACATCAACTCTACCATCATCAACAACAGGAACAGGTTCATATGGAGAAATAAATCAGCTGGGTGGCGTATTTGTTAATGGCCGACCACTTCCACTTAGAATTCGATTAAAAATTGTTGAACTTGCATGTCAAGGTATTCGACCATGTGATATTTCACGACAACTAAAAGTTAGTCATGGTTGTGTATCAAAAATTCTTACAAGATATACGGAATCTGGATCAGTACTGCCAGGAACAATTGGTGGAAGTAAGTAGCAAGCGATTAGCGATACAGTGCTATTGCTAAAATAGAGCCATTTTTAAATTTGCTGAAATTTTATTGATATTACCCAAATTCCTTAAAAAACTGCGATAGTAAAAATAAAGTAAACTTGTTACAAGTTTAAAAAAACCTTGTATTTACTTCGTGTTCAAAAATACTCTACATATTTTTTTAGGTAAACCAAAAGTTGCTACTCCAAAAGTAATAGAATATGTAAAAATTTTAAAGCATCGTGATCCAGGAATCTTTGCATGGGAAATAAAAGAAAAGCTAATTGAAAATGGAATTTGTGATAAAGATAATGTACCATCAATAAGTTCAATCAGTCGAATTTTAAGGTCACAACAAAATAGTGGAGGTAAGTTTGGAGAAAAGTTTTGAGATCAAAATTTCGATTCATAAAAACGAAAATTTTCAAGGGACAATGCGGTTTTACAAAACATTTTTTAGCAACGAAATTTTGATTTGTAATTTTTTAATTGTCGTAAATTTAATTTCAACGAGTTTTTAAAACAAACATCTGCTGAACCAAAGCTCAAAACATTTTTTCTAGACCGAAATTCTCGATCACCACGAAATTCTGAAGCATATCGATATTTTATTTCTGGTAGTTTTCCTGTTCCATCTTCATCACCAAATTTAGAATATCCAGCAAATCCTTATGTAAATTCTTCCTCTCCAAATATTCCATATCAAATACCAACAAAATTTGAACCATCTATTCAACAAAGTTAAATTATTTCTTTATCGCTATGCTTTTTTATATTTCTCAAAAATGAATTTGATCTGTATTTTTAAATGAGGGGTTGAAATAAAATGTTTTTTGATAAAATACCAATTTAACGTATTGCGGGGAAATATTTTCAATGCTGAAATACACACAATAAATGAATGTACTGCGCATACATCCAAGTCAGAAATTAGAAGAATAACATTTGAACAACTTATTCAATAAAACATTCAAATGCTTTTGCAAAAGTCTTTGCGCAATTCCCTTAATAAGTGACTTACTACGTTAGATGTACGCTGTTCATTGGTTTTTATACCTTCAACAAGGCTTTTTTTTGGAAAGAGTTTTTGTTGCTTTAGTTTTTATCTGTGTTTTTGCAGCAATAAAAATTATTGCTTTTTTAAAACTAAATATTTGAATATTTAAGCTTTAAATTCAGATATTCTAATAAAATTGTGATGAAACATATTCAAGCAAATTTAAACTTTGTTTTTTGCAAAGCAAAGATAAAGAATTTGTTTGTTCACAAATTTATTCAAAATGAATGATATAACATTGAGAGAACGCTTCAATTTCTTTGAAAGCTCTCTCATATTTTTAAATAAAAAAGTTGTCACATTTATTATCATTATCATCTGTGCCATGTGTTAAGTAATCAAATCCGCAATCGAAGTAATCATTTTTAAAAATAAGTTTTCTATTTATTTTTTTTCAAAAAAATTAAAGTGGTAAATTAAATTGCATGTATTCACTATATTCAACAACGTGTGCTTAAAACGAGCAGAGTATATTAATCTCCCAGCAATTACTGCAACTAGACTGATCCGATCACTATTTATGACCCCATAATACAAAAAAGCAATTAAAATTCTCTTTTCAAAAACAAAACTTTTACAAAAACTCAATGAATTAATAATATAATTTTAACAACATGATCTTCATATGGCCATTGATAATCAATGAAATGATCGATTGCATATGATGTATTGATACCTTGATAAGCAAGATGATTCATTCCAAAGTTAATAACAGCTGCACTCGAGAATTGTTGTTTGTTATGGAGAATAATAATGGTAAAGGCATTGAAAGTTAATGGAAAGAATTTATGAGAGAAATGATCAAGCTTGTCTTGAATAGATGATTTTCTGTAATGGATATTATTACATTTAGAGCTACAATGGTTGACAAAATGATAATTCCATTTTTTTCATTTTTTCGCATTTTATTAATTAATTAAAAAATTTCTAGAACACCGAATTACTTTTAGAAAATGTACATATGGACCTGTAGAACAGATCTACATCACTTTTGGACTCCTATGTACCCTTGGACCCCATCTAGAACACCGACAATACTCCAAGCCCCGAAAAATGACAAAAAGAAATGAAAAAAAGTTTAAAACATTCGTGGAAAATCGTAGAAAATTGTAAAAAATCGTGGAAAATTTAGTACGGTTTTCCATGAATTTGTACATTACATGAAACTTTTAGAAAATGTACATATCAACCTCCGAAACAGATCGACTCCACTTTTAAATATACCCTTTAACCCCCTCTGAAACCCAAGCAACACCCAAACCCCCGAAAAATGGAAAAAAAGGGAAAACAAAAAAAAAATTCGTAGAAAATAGTAAAAAATCGTGAAAAATTTATCACGATTTTCCACGAATTTTTTAAACTTTTTTCCAGATATCAGGTGATACAGTGGTACAAATGACAGATGGCTGAGGGTTGCCAGTTATCACACAGTTTTGATGTTTTTTATCACATAACAAGTGGGGGCAAAAAATCACAGTTTTTGCATGGTATCTGGACAGCCCCTTGTCTACTTACTTAACCCATTTCTTCCAAGCAGAAAGATGTCCCAGCAGTAAAGTGGTACCATCATTAACATGTTCACACATATTTATTCCAATGTCAAATCGAACAGAAATTAGTCGGATATTATTTTCTGTAATGTCAAGACAGCTATATCCTGATTTGCACTGATATTTTGATCCATAATTGTCAGTTGTTAAATCCGTTAAAAGAACGTGGTAATGAAACCTTAATTGTATTACTCCATTAATTGAAAAAGAAAACGATCGTTTTCTTTACAAAAGACTTGATTTTTATCAAATGATTTAAATTTAAATGTACTCTGCTTTTTAGTGATGTCATCTTACTTTTTAGAATCATCAATAGCCATAATTTCATCTGCAATTCTTTGTGCTGTAGCATTCATATTTGCAGGCTCAACGGTAGTAGTTAAAAGAATGCTTCGGATTTTGTTTGTGATGAATTTAGGATAAATATGACGCTAAAATAAAGCATTTAATCCGTGAAAATCGTATTATAGTCGCAGATAATTAAACAAAAGACATAAAAAATGATTACTTCAATATCATTCAAAAACCTTTCAATATTTGCAGTAATGTTAAGGACTAAATACTGTGTATCAATTAAATATTGACGGACTGCTCCCGGATTACCATTAGCAGTGATGCTGGCACAAACTAATGATTGTTCTATCTAAAATTAAAAGGCAAATGGCATTTTTACAAAAACAATAATAAAATAAAGAAAGAGTAAGATAAAACAGTTATAAATGCCAAAATTTTTTATAATAAACAGATTTTCAACAAAGCTTTTTTAATGTATTTTTTTAAAAAAAACGTACTCCTTGGAGGGTTTTATATAGAATAACATTTAAGAAGTTTTCCATACTTCTTCGATTACCTTTGAAGGCATCGAAAGCCAATTTAAGCCAACATCTTAAAAGTTCAATTATAGTAGCAAGATTTGTTTGAGCTAAAATTAAACTTACGCATTCGAATTTTCGAACCATATATCATGTTCAAGCTTTCTAGTAAGTTGATCAATATCACCATTTAAATTGTAACCTGTAAGAAGGTAACTTTAGAATATGTATGCAAAAAAAAAAACTCTTGCTTTTTAAATTTTTTAATAATTCTCTTGAATCAGGTGATTCCAGAAAGATCATTAAAGCTTCTAAAACATTGTAACTTTTACGGAATTCTTCATTAATGATTAATTAAAGAGCTTACTCTGTTTAAGAGATTCATATTTTCTTGTTTCATATAAACTGACAGAATTAAAATCAATTCCACCTTCAAGTTCTTGGAATTGTAGAATACCACTCAAATAGGTTTCCATCTGTAGATCAGATATTGGAGAACACATGGTATTAGTTTTTAGAATCTAAACAGACGAAATTAAAAATTTATCTTTTAAAAAAACATAGAATATCTTACGCCCAAATTCAGCTGCGGATCGTAGCGCTTGCAAGCATCACGAAGTGATTCGGCGCCAAGAGTTTTATTATGAAATTTATCAGATCGTTGATAAAGCATTGTAAAGTGAGATAATTGAACGGATAACTAAAATCTCTATTATTAATCTCTAAAACAGTAGACTGCCGGGATTTGACGGCAGTCTACTGTTTTAAAAAGCATTTGAAGAAAGGACACCCAAACCCAGGGTCAAATTTGGAAAGTCCCAAAGGTAAGAAAAAAAGTACATCTGCCAACTGTGCATCCACAAGTGGAATATTTATATCCTTGCCAAGTTCCACAACAATATTTTCTATAGCATTCAATTTGTGAATAGAATGGTTAAAAGCTAATTTAAAAGTTGCTGCTGAATCCGGTTTTAACTGAAACAAAATTATACAGCATGATGTTAATAGCAAAGCAACGTGCAAAAAAGAGTTACATCTTTAACATCTGTTTTAATTCCAGCAGCAATGGCTTCAGAGACATCATCACCAAACACCAGTAAAACCTTAGCCAGTTTATTAATCGATTCCAAAATTAATCCAGAATTTTTATGTAAGAAAATTTGATCAAGCTGTTCATTGTAAGTTTTAATATTGGTTTGATTTGGAGCATCAGAAGTAGCAAAAACCAGAGTAAAAATAGAGAACAACAACAAAATCATCTGCAATAAAAAAAATTAAGAAAATACAGACAAAAAAAGAAAAAAGAGTCAGATTACAGTAATAAAAATTTAGTTATAAAAAAGACTGAACACTTCTTTACTTTTTACAAGAAAGTTTTTTCAATGCATAACACACAATAAAATAATACTGTATTTATTAAAGCGATCAATGTCATATCTGTATGTTATTAAGTAATATAAAATTAGATATAGAAAAATCTTAAAAATGAAATAAACATTTGGCCCAGCCATTTTAGAATTAAAATAAAATTTACAGCAATACAAAAAGACAACGTTTTCATGGAATTATTTTTTACAAGAGAAATGCTGATCTGAACTTTTGATTTTCAGGATTTCAGTTTGTTAAATCAAAATCACTAAACATTAGCTGTGCTCTTTGATAATCCAAAATTTCAAAATTTGTTGTTGCAATTTGTAGGGATGTATTCCTAAAAATATTACAGTAATAAGCTAAATTTTTCGATAATCTGTTTTCTTACCAATCTTTTTCTTTCCATTTTAAATTTTCTTTTTTGTTATCATATTTTGCAGAAGAAGGTGTTGATGACAATAAAATTCCACTACCCAAAAGATTTACATCATCTTTTGCTGCATATCTGCTTCTGATAACTCCCCATGGAGTTACATATCGAGCTTTAACAAATATTTCATCTTCATCAATATATATTTCATGGACAATTCGATTGGATCTTAAAATTTATTACAATATTAAACAAAGTATCTTGAACATTATTTTTTTTTATTGCTGACAATTTAAGAGCAGCTGTTAAAACTTCAGATTAATAAAACTTTTTTTTATCAAAATTTTAATTTTGTAATTTCCATTCCATCGAAGCTATTGCCCACGCAAGTCGCTATCTTTTTCTCAAAGCTACCGTAATCCATTCAAAATTTTAATTTCCACAAAAATTAACTTACTTTCTTAAATTTGGAAATAGCGAAACAAAAACTAAAAGTCCAAAAGCTTCTGACAGAAGAATAATAGCAGGAAGTTGAGCAAATAAAACTTCAGCTAATAAAAAAATATTAAAACAAAATCCAAAAATCCATGAAAAAAATTTAATTCTTTGATAAAATATTGCTGTGTCAATTCCCTTATTACGATAAATTGGAATCCATTCAGTCTCATATTCAAGGATGGATTGAATTTTTGAAATTTTATCACCTTTTGCTGGTTTTCGAGCAGCTGATTTGGGGGTATAGCATACTCGTCGTCGAAGTGGTCGATCATTATCATTTGATGGGGGCATTCTTTTTTTACTGTAAATGAAAATTGTTCTGTAAGGATACGGTAATTGCAACAATATTTTTTGATTTTCAAATTTACAAATAAGCAAATTCCTGACAGTGCAGTAATTCTTACCCAACAAATATAAATATTTCTACAGTTTTCAACTGTATTACAGTAATCCATCATTTAAAATTTTACCACACTTTATTTATAAAACAACTAACACATATAAACAAATAAATAAACACCTATTCATTTTTATATTTATCAATAATATCTTTTTTAGCTTTTTCATAATTGGCTTCAGCTTTTGCAAGCTTTTCATCAGCTTTCATATATCCTTCTTTTGCAGCATTAACTTGTTTAGGCAAAAATTGTTCTGGCATTTCAAGAAATCCTGCTAGCGTTCCAAAAACAAGCTTTGCTCTTTCTTTATTCAAAATATGAACACCTTTTCCTGGAACATAAAACCAATGATCAGGTCTAAAAAAGTAACAAATATTAGAATTAATGATATCAAGTAATAAAATATAGGGCAAAGGTTCTGCAAAACCTAAAAACCAACCTTGAAAATCTTTTTAACTGCATAACAGAAGGATATTTTTCCATTGTTGATACAATATCTGAAAGTGGCATAATATCTTCTACTGGAATAATAGCATTCTTTCTTGTGCCATAAAATGATAGATATCCAACACGAATATATTCATTTCCTTCATTAATTGAAATAACACCAATCATACGATTAAAAGTTCGTGAAAATGCAAATAGAGTAATTGGTGCAAGGATTGCTGCTGCACAAACAGTTGCCAAAAATTCAAATGTTTGATATCCTGCTGCATAATTATAAGTTGCCCATGGAATAACTAGTGCAGAACCAAATGTTTGAGCAAATTTAAGCTTTGAAATGAATGAAGAAAATGCAATTCCAGGAAAACGATAAATTGGAATCCTAAAAAACGGTGCAGTTAAAAATATTTATCATGGAAATATCGAAATTGAATTGACGATTTTTCGATTGAAACAACAAAAATATACTAATCTGTGAAATCAAAGTCAAAAAGCTGGAATTTAAAAAAAATCACATCAAAAACGAAATAGATGTTGATTGATCAGCGGATTCCGTCGAACTCAGAATATTCAAATAGATTTCCAAATTTCGGTATTTTCAAATCCTTGATTTCTATAGAACACTCCAACATTAAAAAACCATCTTACCATTTTTCATTTTTTAAAATTTCTTCCAGCTCTTTTTGTTCTTCTTCAATTGACTGCTGTTTTCCTTCTTCATTCCCAGCAGCATTTCGAGCAGTTGTTGAAAGATTTCTAATCGAATATCCACCAATTCTTTGTCGAATTATATTCGATGCAAATGGATTACCATCTTTTTCAACGGCAACTTTCTTTGATAAATATCGTTTTTGTAGTCGTTCTTTTGCACTTTGAACAGCATCATAATTTCGTGTTTGAGATGTTGAAAGTAGATGTTGGCTTCTTTGAAGTCCAGTTGATGAAGCTGCGGAGGCAGTAGCTGCTGCAGCAGGCGCACGACGTGCAAGCAAATGAGCAGTTAAATATCCGATTCCAAAAAATTGTGTTAAAGCCATTTTTTACTGTAATCAACATTAAAAATATTTACAAAAAGCAAAGCAAGAAATATAAAACTACCGTAATAAAATACGGATTACAATATTCAAAAGAACACAAAAATTACAGTACTTTTATTTATTACAAGGAAAAAAACCTATACAAAAAAAGTTATTAAAATTACAGTATCCTATTCTTCTTTCTTTAATTTATAAACTTCTTCAGGGAAGATATCCAAATTATTTTGAAAAATTCTTCCTGCTTTTTCTTTATCAAAGATTTTGATACCATTTGATGGAACATAAAACCATTCATTTTGGCTGAAAATTTGTGGAAGATTAATATAAGGAAGCATTACATAAAGTTTCCAGTTATCGCTCTGCCAAATACCAAGATTTTGATTTCAATCGGCAAAAATTTTTAAATCTTTTAGACCAAAATTTGGACTTCGAAAAAACAAAACTTTCAATTTCAGCTACTTTTGAGCCGAGATTTAAGTATTTAAAAATATAAATAATACTTCAATGCAAAAACCTTACTTTGATTTCTTTGTCAATACTAATCCTTGAATATTTCTTCCCATTTTTGCTGCTGCTGTTTCAGGTAAGATATCATCAAGTGGTACAACTTCTTGTTTCAATTTTAAAAAGCTTGAAAAATGTCCAACCAAAATATTATCATTACTTTTTTCCATTAAAATATATGCTGTCATACGATTAAATACTTTTGAAAAAAGATATAGAGTTAAGGGTGCAATCAGAACAGAACCATATGTAGCTACCAAATAATACATTGTCAAATATCCAGTTGTATAGCCGTATGTTGCCCATGGAATGATGACGGCGCTAATACATTTGTAAAAGAATTTCATTTTTGTTGAAATTGATTGAAAAAGCATTCCAGCAGGAAATCCAACAACAAGATTCCTAAAATTGGGTTATGTAGTTTGTTTAAAATGAATATGTCTACGACGGAATTGTTGCGCGGTATTATGGAGAAAGTACATTTTTTCATGAGCGTGTATTCAGTCAAATTGCTTTGAAAAAGAATTAATAAAGCTAAGATTACAGAAATGTGGCTGTAAAGAATGCAGAATTCCAATAGAAACATTACATTTTAAAAGTGCTAGCTTTTTGTTATATTTTTGGGTTTTTTAATACCTTTAATGCTCTACTTGAAGCGCTAAGCTTGTATTTCTTCAAAGCGGCATTTTTCTGGAACTTTAAAAAATTAAAATTGTTTATGTTTTTCGTTAAAAATTTATTATTTAACATTATCTCAACTGCTACATCAAGATATTAACAATGTTCCAATATCAGTATTCTTATTCGAGTTTTTCAACAAGCTCCACTGTTATAATTTTTTCATGAGCTTTAAATGCTTCAATTAGCATTTACGGTAATAGCGAAAGGTTTTACCAAAGTATAGACAGCAATAACTTATCTTCAAAATTAGCACCACAATTTTGCAAAAGCATGGCAGATGTTCTCCGATTTTGACCATTTTTAGCAAATCTAAGCTACTTTATCTTGCAGATAAGTAAGTAGATGAAAAATTTTTAAGCTAATCGTTTAATTGCGTTACTGTATACCTAATTAGAAACTCAAAAATATTGTCATAATAGTTTGAGCTTTTGTTGCCATAAAAATCTGCCATGCGGTCATAAAGATAGAAATTTTAAAAAGCTCCTTACCATTGTTCATTTTCCCATACACCTGGAAACCCGCCTGGTTTTTGCTCTTCTTTTCTAGAGACTTCCTGTGGAACTTCTGCAGAAAATTCTCTAATAGATAAACCAGCACTTCGATGTTTCAAAATATTAGTTACATTTCGTTTATTTGGTAGCAATAATCGCTGTTTAGTTTCAAAACGTAAGCTTTGATAAGTTGAAAGAAATTGAACTTTTGGAAATCCAATGGATGAAGCTGCAACTGTAGGTGCACGACGAGCAAATAAATTTGCAGTTAAATATCCAATTCCTATACTCTGAGTTAACACCATATTCTTCTGTAATTAAATTTTAAAAAAGTTGTACAAAAATACAAATAAGTATTGAAATACCGTAATCATCTACGGAATTTAAAAAAAAGAAAAACAAAAGTAACAAAATCTTTATAAAGATAACAAAACCCGTACAAATAAACAAATATAAAATATTTTATTTCTTTTTTAAATCATAACAATCTTTAGAAAATACATCCAAATCACGAAAAATTCGTTTAGCTTTTTCTTTATCATAAATTTTGATAAAAATATTTTATTACCGTAATCTGTTACAGATAAACGCATTACAAAACACAAAATTAGCACCATATATTTTATTATTCTTTTTAAACAAATATAAAATCAACAACAACATAATAATTTTCCTATATTAACTAAGATAATAAGAGCATTCAAAAGAAATTTCGAAAATGTCTTGCAAAAATTTTAACCCAAAATGGCACAAAATGATCGCGTCGTAGAAAGGTCGATGATTCAAGCAGCGATGTGAATTCCATTAGAGCATTTCTTTCCTAAAAAATATTATTTGTTATTAGGTTTTCGTTAACTTTTTCATTTAGTTAAGATTATATTACGGTAGAATTTAGAAAACAGTGAAATTTCGGTTTTTCCATTTTGATAAGTAAAAAAGTTGCAGACCGTGCAAAACCGAAAATATGAAAACAGTAAATATTGAAATCAAAATAGTATCGTTTGTAAAAAATTAACTTCGGTTAATTTCAAAAAAAATTAAATTAATCGCGATAAGAATTGATTTCATTACATTAACCTTGTTTTAATTTTGCAGCGCCCTTTCCCTGTATCACCATAAAAATACCGTAACCCAATCATACCCCCTCTCTATCACTCCTCTTACCTCTTTCAATCGACTTCTCAAGCCTTCATTAGATGTTACAAGCATAACTTGTGCTTCTAAATCTCTTGAAACAGAACGATATCCGAAATTTGATGATCCAATCATTGTCGCTGTTAAGCCATTCTTTTCATCATCAATCCAAATTCCTTTACCATGAAAAGTCCAATTTGGTCGAGAATATTCAAAAATTTTAATTTGTTTTTGATGAGCTTTTGATTGATCAAATAAATATTTTGATGTATTAACATATAATGATGGCACATATCCGGAGAGACCTTGTCCATTATAAAATCCATTTGCATCTGGAGCTGCTGTAAGAAAAGTGAGAGGGTAATTGGATTTTTTGAGAATTGCATCAAGATAATCATCATAGAGGTTGAAGTATCCAGTAGCTACCGTAACATCAATATCATTATCAGAACGTGAAAAAAGTTTCATTAAAATTTCTACTTCATCATTGATTTTGAAAGGTGGAAATTGAAGAAAAGGATAGATGCGAGTATCGGAAGATGTTGTTGAGTGGGATGTCATGGATTCTGTTGGTTCAGTGTGGAGAGTGGAAAGGATTGAACGAACTTGAGAAGAAACATGTTCACAAAAATCTGTTTTGTTACCTGAAATTTAAAGAAATTATAACTACATGTTGGACTTGGAAATAGGTGGATATTGTAACACGTAATAAAACTGTGTTACCAAAGCTGTAAAAATGAAATTCAAAAAGTCGAAATCAACACGAGCAATTATCTAATCGTAATATTTTTGATATAAAAATTTCTGTATTGTCGAAATCCATCTTTAATTGAAGCCAAATTAAGGACTAAAATAAAAACATTGAAGCACGTTCTTGGCAAATCAATTTGAAAACTTTACTGCGTTTAAAGGCTTTTTCAATTTTGAAAAGTTTAACGGTAAAATTCACAAAAAAAATTTCAATGGGGAGTAAATGACATTCTGATTTTACAAAACATGAAAAAGAAGATTCCATTTTCAAAAATTTATTAAGATAGAAATTAAGACAAATATAAATTTGATAACAAAACTCCGAATTTTAGTGACGGAAAAAAGATATCATTTCGCTCCGATATTTCTGGAATACTAAAAAAACCCTGATGAAGTCAGTCAATTTCAAAAGCTTGAGGGAAAATTTTTACATTCTACCGCCTCTCAGTTCCACTAGGATTTATCTTAACTCCATATATCTTAATGGAAAAAAAGATCCGGAGTATATCCTAAGCTCGACTACGTTAGGAATACTGTACGAAACTCCAGGCTTCACAATATATTAAAAACAAGCATTACCTTCAAATGGATGAATACAATTATCTCTCAGCTCCAAAGCTCCATTCCCTTTCAACTGAAACGAGCAAGCAGCAACCGTATTAAAAACATTCTCCAAAAAATCCACAAGTTTTTTATTATTTTCAATCATAACATATCTATCTTGTCGATTCAAAAAATATTGATCTGATAAATTTGCTCTAAAAAAGGATCCACATTATATTTACCGTAAACTCCAAAAACATACCCCGAAATAATAACCGAATCATCAAAAATATAAAATTTCATATGTTGTAGACCAACAATTTCATTAAATTTTGCAGGTAAATAATTCTTTTTAATTCCACGTAAATCTGGTGTATGATAAAAGAAGACATTTGCTTTTTCAGCGATTGGAGATAAAAGAGTTGCAGATGATTTTTCAGGAGATGGTCGAGTACCACGTAAATAATCTAGTAGAACACTAATTTTTATATCTGGATTTGTTTCGAGTGATTCTTTGAGAGTATTAACCTGAAAATATGATTACTGTAATGGGATATAATGGAAGCAAAAGTGTTACCAAATCAAGTTCAAGATCACCAGTTCCAAGATATAAGCTTGAGAAGATAATTCGTTTCTTTGAAGTTTTTATTCTTTCCTGAAAAAAAGATGGAAGATAAAATAAAGCAAAGACGGTAGAAGCAAATGCTAGTCCCAAAATATTAAACACAAAGGCTATCAATTTACAATAAACGATTACATTTTCGTAAGCATTTATAGCGGGCTAGTATCCAAGATACTAACTTGTAAGCTAATCTTTTGGTTTGTTGATTTTGTGGCTCTCTAGCCGATCTTGTAAATTTTTTACAAGCAGTAAGAACTTTTAAATGATAAAAAACAAAGATAATAAAAAGAACATGTTGATTAAGCAGGTTCTCCTGATGTTGAAGGAGCATTGTCATCAGTTTGAATGCTAACACCTGTGAAAAATTCTAATGGATGTTCTTCCATTGCTCGACGCTCTTCTGCAGTATAATCATCAACAACATTGAGATAACTTTGAATTGCAGGAACACCTAAATCTTCCATTTGATTTAATACAAAATCTCCAGCAGCTTCTAATAATAGTTGTAAACCTAGAACTGGCAAAAAACGATTATGTTTATAAAAACATAGAACCGTTTACTATCCGATAGCTACTCTTTTCTACAAATGTTTAAAAGTTGTTACTCTCATTTAAAACTGATAGTTATTTTTTCTTAAATCTTGTTCATCTTTGTTTGCTATCTTATAGAAATCATGCTTCTAAAAATATTGTCTAAAAGTTGTTACTATCATGGAAAAACTACGGTAAAAAAATTAAAGCAATGTGTTTTTAAATATTATTATCAGATCATAACCATGCTTTATAAATTATTGTTTAAAAATTGTTACTGTCATTCAAAAATGGTAGCAATTATTTTTCAGTAAATACTGTTCACTATTTATTACTATCAGATGGTAACATACAGTTACAGCTGTTTAACTGTTTATTTTAAGTGATCTTTACATTTTTCTACAGCTTATAAAAACACACAATTTCATTTGCTTGTAAAAACAACCACAAGTTCAGTGAGTCAACGCCACTATTAGCTGATTAACATAACCAGCTAGTAACATATACTTTTTCTCAAAACATATATACTTTACAACATCGTCTCTTCTAGAATTCTATAAAAACCTTTTCACACTAACATTTAACTCACCAATAATGTCGCATAAAAATCTTTTGGAGTTTTAATAAAATGAACATCTTCTGAATTTACTGGCAGCGAAGGTTTATCTCCAATCAACCAATCCATGTTCGATAAATTTGTCGTTGATATTGAGTAGAACGAGTAAAATCAATGTAAAATACAATAGCTTCTTCAGTATAAACAAAAATTGCAAAATTCAATATCAGTAATATTACAATGAAAGAACAGTTATACAATAAAATAGTAAATATATTGTTTATCATGCATTAATTGTTTTGTTTTTCGATGTAATGTTTGATGCAACTTCTTTTTTTTGTTGTTGATTTTTTTGCAAAGTTTTAAAGTGCATTTTTAAAATTGGCGCAGTTTATGGCAAAATGTTAAAAGGAGCGATGATCTCATCTTTGCTCGCCTTCGAGAACGCAGCAACAACAAAATTTTTTTATTACAAATCTTTCATCTACGATTAAAATTGCTCGCTCAATTTCCTTATTTCTTCATCTCTTCCATTTCATTATCTTTGCCGTCAATAAAATATTGATAAAGCTTCTAAGTTAGAAGTTCTAACATCATTTTACTTGCCTTCCTTTTTTATGTATTGATTTTTACCTATTTGCTTACATCACTGTTTTTGCTGTCAGCTTTCTTCTCTGCTTTTTATTTTATAAGTTTAACATGCCTTTTTTTACAAAACTTTCTATTTTTTTGCAGTTTTCTAAGGCTCCTCGCTCGTTGCCATCTCGCATTATCTCACCATGTATTTACTTATATATCTTTAAGCCCTTAAATTATGATTCAATGTTTGGTTTAGAAATATATTTATTTCCTTTAAATACTTGGTCCGCCGCAAGCTTAGAAATATAAAAAGATAGGAAAAGAGAGATCTAAAACTGGGAGAAACGGTGGCTATGGCGCCTTTTCCTCCTTTGTTGTCTGCCCTTTAAATAGATGGTTGAAATAGAAAGAATGCGACTTTCTTAACGACCGTCGCGATTTTATAATAGAACTTAGTACTTTACCTATAAACTCGTTCAGCTGAAGCATAATTAGCAAAAAGTATTAGCCACTGAATCATCTATCACGATGTATTTTTACTTTCAAGAGCATGTCAAGCAGACAATGAATGTGTTATACTTTTGATAGCATCTCTGACTCCCTTTTGCTTATCTCCCATCTTTACCGCTGCACCTTTTGTACTTCCTTTTTGCTTACATCGTCTTTTGCAGTCATCTTTACTTTTCATTTTGTAAATTTTACACTCTTTTTAATGCAACTTTGTTATCTTTTTTAGTTTTTGAAATTTGCCCAATTTTTGGCTCCATTTAACTTGAAATAAGTTGCAATAATCTCAATCTATGCTCTCGTTAATGGATTTTATAAACACAATCTTTTACAAAATCTTTCATTTTTTTCTATGTTACTTTTTACAATTCTCTTTCTATGATTTTCTTCCACCTTCTTTAGCATTGCTATCATTAAAATCGCTATGATTGTTATCTTTCTCGTCGTTTTTCTCCACTCCCTTTTTGTATTGATTTTTACTTACCACAATGCCTCACTTTTCGCAGCTACCTTTGCTTTTTATTTTGTAAATTTTATATATGCTTTTTTCCCTTTTTTTACAAAATCCTGTAAATAAAAAGAACTTTTCCTTCGTGTCTGGCATTTTCCTATTTGCATATATCCTTTTTGAAACATTTACGATGCCTTGTCTTGTGGCTGATTCATTCCTCTTTGTTCATCCGTCCTGTCGTTGTTGCACTTGTTTCTTTCCTTTTCTCTCTTCCATTTTTTTGCCAGATGGTTTATGCTAGGTCATCATTCATTCAATTAACAAATGCGTTTCTTTTTCGTTCGCGATGGTCATATTCGTTTTTTACTAAAACTGAATTTGTAATTTTTCTTATTTTTTAGCTTCTTTTACTTACTGCATTTACTTGATTCTGTTTCTACTAAACTAAATAACAAAAATGGTTCAAAAACTTACTCTTCGTTCTTCCATTGACAAAGATTTCACTATTGAAGTTGATGAACGTGTTATTAATTCATGCACTATTCTCAAGAATGTTCAAGGTAATATTTTTCAAGCCTTATTGTATCCAATTCTAATATATCTTTCTTATTTTAGAACATACAAATGATAATGGAGAAGTTGAAGTTGATATGAAACAAAAACAATTGGAAAAATTCGTAGAACTTCATAATCATTTTCCAACAGCTGATGCTCCAAAAGATACCGATTGGACAAATAGCTTTTTCCGTGAAATGCCAGAAGCAGAATTTAAAGAACTTTGCTGGAAAGCTGATTATCTTGATTCTCAACGCTTTTTAGAAGCTGCAGGAGATTTTGTATTAAATCAAATGGAAGATTTAGATGTTCCTGCAATTCAAAACTATCTCAATGTTGTTGATGATTATACTGCAGAAGAGCGTCGAGCAATGGAAGAACATCCATTAGAATTTTTCACAGGTGTTAGCATTCAAACTGATGACAATGCTCCATCAACATCAGGAGAACCTGCTCAATCAACATGAACAAATTGCAATCTTGTTATTCTTCTCTTCATCATCCTTTTTATATGTTCTTGTTTTACGATCTGAAGTTCTTTGTTTCAATGTTTTCTCTTATTTTTATGTGTTATCATGTATATCTTATTATCTGTTTTTATTTTTACCCCAGTGATCAAATAAAAAGTTATGGAGAGTATTTTTGAAAAAGATTTTTTACCGTTACGAAATCCTATTAGGATTTCTTATTTGCCATGAAAAATATTTCAGTATCCTTGTAGGTGGGGATTTTTTGGAAAGTAACTGTTTCTTTGGCTTTAAAAAATCTGGTTTTGTATAAACATAAATTTTTGTTACAAAAAGAAACTGATTTTTAATCCATAAAAGTGCCAGGATGGTAGTCTTTTTGAAAGAAAATCCAAAAATTGCGCAGATTACGCATTAATCTCTAGAACCGCAACATCGTCATCTTCGTTTCCTTTAAAACTCAAATTTATTTGCTAGATATCTCACTGTTGTGGAGGAGAAAGATGAAAAATGAATGGAGTCTTGGATTTGCTTTTATGCTTTCAGCTTTAACTGTTGCATATCTTGGAAGGTAAGCTAATGGATACCGTAGCAACAGTGTTTCTGAATGCTATAAAAATATGCCATATTTCAGGTGTTTTAGAGCTTTAAAATAGATTTAAATAGAAAAAGATGAGTTAGATTGCGTTAAAAATTAGATAAATCTTGTTGAATACAGTACCCCAACTAAATCGAGACTTTATATTATAAAGATATTATTAAATATCCTGTTTTTAAATATTTATAAAAATTATTTGGGGTAAAAATAGTTTGTTGGCTGACACATTAAAAAGTTTTAACTAATTTTAATTTTTGGAGCATTTACAGTATCTGCTTAGTTTCAGAATTTGTCAATAAATCATCATCAAAAAAGACTGTTTATTCGATTTTTATGAATTTTCGGCAATTTTGGATGATTTTATAAAAAAATTCTTAAATTTGACAAACAAGTTCTATGCACAACGGAACTATCGTAACAACAGTATCTAATAAACAATTTTTTTTATCAATGCAGCAAAAATGTATATATAATTTAAAAACAATGCAAATACAATAAATTTTTTAAGTTACATTTTTACGAAATATCTACAAAGTTACTCTTGCTTCTTCTAAAACATTTTGTTTTTCAGCCAAATTCCTTATTATGTTCAACGATTAGCAGCAATTAAATCTTTGTTAGATTCAGAACTAATTGAATTTGAAAAGCTTGAATCTGATGCATGGAATGAATTGAAACAAGCTCGGCAAGAACATCCTCGTGATAAACGTGCTCGTGGATATTCATTTTCACGACATACAAATCGTCGACGACAACGTCCAAGATTTGATCAATGCCAGTGTGATACATATAATCGATGTCCACCTGGGCCACCAGGTGCTGTAGGAAATCCTGGAATGGATGGTGTACCAGGAAGACCTGGAACACCAGGTTTGTTGTAGCAAAAATAGATTTTGGGAAATGATAAAAGCTTCCTCTATATTTTTTCTAAGAGCAAATGCAGAAAGAGCAGTTGGTTGCGCGTCTGATTTGCAATCCAAAATATGAGGAGGCAACAGCGAGGTTCGAGTTTCTCTAAAAACATGAAAAAATTAATTTTTGATTGATTAACAGAAATTTATTTTAAAAAATGTAAATCTTATTATGTGTAATGTTTTACGCTGTATTAAATTAAGCTTTCGGCAGGATATACTGTAGGTGATGTATTTTTACAACAAAAAACATTATTTTATCAGTTAATTTCAGCGCAAATGATATTGTTATTAGAAATAATTTCAGTTAATTTTTTAATAATTCATTTTTTTTGTTTTTGAAAGGAACACGAATCCCGCTGTTGATTCCCATATATTGTATTCCATGTCTGACGCGCAACCAAATGCTCTATCTGTATTCATAGAAATATTGAAGTTCAATTTTTTTCACTTTTCGGAAATTCTTAAGTGGTAGCAAATAATTATTATAAAAAAATGTTAAATTTACAGGATATCCTGGTAGACCTGGTATTGTTCCACGTGAAATGTTGAATCGATTTTCTGGTACATGTCGTGTGTGTCCACAAGGTCCTAAAGGAGCATACGGTAAACCAGGATCACGAGGACCACCTGTGAGTTGAAACTGGTAAAAGGTTGAATATTTGCACAAATTAACTTTTAGGGCTCATTAGGATTCAGAGGTAATCGTGGAAGATCTGGTATTCCAGGAAAACCCGGAACTCCTGGTAAGAAAGGAGATGATGGACGAGTTGGTGCACCAGGTCGACAAGGAATGATTGGAATTCAGGGGCTGGAAGCTACTCGAGGACTTAAAGGTACAGTACTTTAACATTTCGGTGTTGATTAAAAGCTTACGATGTAAATCTTACAAGGGATCCGAGGTGTCATCTTGGATTGGCTCAAAATATTTTTTTCCTCAACGAATTTTTGTTAACCCCATTGAGTAATTTCGACATAAGTTAAATACAAAGCTATCATTGCAGGGCAACCCGGAAGAAATGGAAATCGTGGTGAACCTGGTCCTAAAGGTTCAAGAGGTGAACCAGGTCGTCCAGGCTCGAATGGAATTCCAGGAGAACGAGGTTTTAGAGGTGATACTGGAGTTCGAGGACCACCAGGACAACAAGGTCCAAGAGGTCGTGAAGGTGGATATGGAGCACCAGGTCCAGATGGAGGGTAAAAAACTTTTGTTTAAGAACTACATTACTTACAATATACCCAATTCATTTTTCAGATACTGTGCATGTCCGCGTCGAGATTTTGTTGTACGAGGTTTTTCACGTCAAAAAAAAATTTAACAATTTTTTTATTAAATACTTAAAAATTTAAAATATATATATTTAAAAATATTCTTTGCTATACATTAAACATAAAAAACTTTTTTTGATAAACAATAAAATCGTTTTAAGTAAAAAAAACATTTTACAAAAAATAATAGACTGGTAAAAATAGAACAAAGTTTGAAAGGATTCATGAATCACAAAAAAAACTACAGCAAAAACCGGCTAAAAAAAGGAAAAGAAAGTGAAAATACTAAGTATACAGTATTTAATGTGTGGTAATAATAATAAAAACAAATGTTCAAGCGACAGTCGTGGAAATTACATAATAAAATTGGAATGGTGTAACAGAAATAATATAATAATTGTTTTTAATCATAATTTAAACACTATCACCCATAGAAGCCTTGTTCGTCTGAAAAAATAGGAATATAGAAATTGTATATAAAGATAATATAGAGGGCGATCTAAGCAAATTGCACAAATTGGTTTTAGATTGCAAATCATATATGTTTGCTTTCTGTGCTCAATTAACGATTTGCCATTAAAAACAAATTCGCCAATTTACTTGAA
Organism: Panagrolaimus sp. LJ2400; assembly: GCA_024447215.1. NCBI lineage: Eukaryota > Metazoa > Nematoda > Chromadorea > Rhabditida > Panagrolaimidae > Panagrolaimus > Panagrolaimus sp. LJ2400. The sequence goes on from JAMRYA010000177.1 coordinate 110,499, forward strand.
CTACTCTGTATATCAAAAGTAATAGCTCTAAAACTTACTTGAACAATACCAATAATCATTCCAAAAAGACCAATAGCACTAGCAAAAATTTCAATAATAAGAATTTTAACGAATAGCGCAGGATTTGCAGCATCTGCTAAAGCAGCTCCTGAACCAACAACACCAACAGCTAAACCACAAACAAAATTTGAGAAGCCAACAGTTAAGCCACCACCAAAAATAAAATAACCAGCAGCTAAATTTTTTGCAACAATTTCTGGATGCCCATATGCAAGTTCACGAGTAAATTTTTGTAGTTTACCAGCAAATACGAATGCCATAATAATACCAAAGATTGCAACAGCTTCACAGAAAATAATTGAAACTAAATTTTTTGTTCGAATTCTAGGTGCTTTTACACCACCACCAAGAATTGAAGAACCAGTTGTAAAAATTCCCCATCCTGCACCAATAACTGATAGAGAGAGTGAAGCGGCAACACCCAAAGAAGCCCACATATGTGGTGATGTTTCAGTTAAAAACCATCCAATATCAAATCTTTCACCTTGTCCAGTAAGCATATAAAAGAGAGCTAAAAAAAGAGAAGAAGATAAGATAAACAATAAGATTGGATGTTGTTTAAATACTGTAACTATTTCTCAAAAATGATAGTAATCATTTTTTAAAAATAATGATCAGTTTTTATAACTATCTAATAGTAACACACAGTTTCAACTGTTTAGTAGATGCTTTTAAGAGACGAAAAAGTTTAAAATCTTTAACATAAATAACTCCACATCTTACAATCAACTGATAAAGAAAAGATAATAAATAGAAATGAACAAAATAGTTGCTATAATTTTTGATGGTTAAAAACACATTCCATACAGTAATTTGTAAAGCATAATTACTATCGGATACTAAATAAACTTATGTTTTTTATTACTTTTTATTTTATTTTTTATATTCTTTTTGCTTTTAATAAACGCTACACGTTCAGTCAGCGGGTTCATATTATTGGCAATATAATATATCCAACTACATCATCTAGTACTAACCGACAAGCTACTGCTTTAAAACTAAACGCCTAAGCTTGCTAATACCCCCATCTTAAGCATATAAAACTCGTCATCAAAAGAATCAAAATGCTTACCTGTTCCTATCAATACAGTTGTAGTTATTCCTGTTAGCGTATAAAAAGTATAAAGCATTGGTTTCGCCATTTTTCTAGATTCCTGAAATTAGAATTTATCGATTAATCAATACATCAACATCATAACAAAATATATGTATTAGATCACGGCAAAAAACACGATAAAAAATAATACAGTTTCAAACACATTTTCCTTTATCCTTGAAAACTTTTTTTCAAAGAGCAGCATCAGCAACGATTTTTGTTCTTTCATTTTTTCCATTTTTTTCCTTTCTCGATCGACTTTTGGTTTCCCTGAATTTCAGGAAATGCTGTTAGACATTTGAAAAAGGAAAGGAAAAATAGCAGCAGCAAAAGTAAAAGATAAAAAAAATGCAATTAAATTTTAACAAAAAATATTACTGTAAATATTTAATTATTTAAAAAGAATGTAAAAAGATTACTGTAGAAATTTAAAGAAGTTTAAAACTGTCAACACAAAAATCATCAAAATCTTAAAGAAAGTGCCAAAAACTGATCTCATTGCTTCTATGGACATATATCCCTCTCTTCTCCCCTAACATCTGCCATTCATGTGTTTATCGCTAAAGACCATAAAAGGATATATATCTATAATTTATTGATTTATATAAATTAGCTGTCCACGACGACGACAAAAACAAAAAAAATCCTGTGTCAAAAACCACAACAACCAAAAAAGAGAAAGCTCTCTCTCTCTCTCTAGAGACAAAAGAGGGAAGAAACGTTTTTGAAATGATGACAGATTTATAAACAAATATAAATGCTTTTAAATACTTTCTTTAACTTTTATATATAATATTTGTGGTTAATAAAGATCTCATTATTAGTAATTAATTATTTAAATAATGCCATGGAGAAGTTATTTTACAAGAAGGAAGTTGATATATGGATTTTTTGCTATTGTTGGAATTTATTTATTTAATACATTTATTTTAATTGGATATTTGGAATCTCAAGCTGGAAAGGATGACATTATTATACATAGGCATACGGTAAGTGGTTAGATATTTAAGTTTTTTAAGAAATATTATTTATTTTTGTTTACTAGTAGCTGTCTAATAATAACCATACTTTAAGTTTTGTTTAAAAGGTGTTTAAAAGTTGTTAATATCATTAAAAAATGAAAGTAAATGAGCAAAAAAAAAAGCTATTAGATAGAAATTAATAACTTTTTGGTCTTTAAAGCTTGTCTCTGCTATCTAAAAATAATTTTAAGACTCTCTATTTTGTGTTAAAAGTTATTCTGCTTTTGATAGCTTTCAGGATACTGTATTCTATGATATATTCATTTTCAGGATTATAATAACTCGGTGGAATCAGCTAAATGCTCTCTGAAAGATCCTTTAATAACTTCTGCACTTTCACGGGTAAAAACGGATGAATGTAAGAAAAGCTTGATAGATGTATATTGCTTTCATTCAGATAATTTTGAAGAATTAGATAATACATGTCCTCAATTTGGTATGTTTATTTTTGAATATTTGTTTGTATAATGTATTCAGGATACTGTATGTATGGTAGTTTATTGCCGTTCTTTCGGATTCTCTAGTTGATTTTTGGATTTTTTATAAAGCCAGCTAGCTTACGATTCTTTATAAACTTTAAACAAACAGTTAAAACTTAAAAAATTAAATAATGAATAGTAAATAATCATAGCAAAAACAGGATTGAAGTTAGTAAATTCAGCAGAAGTTGATGGAGCATTATCATCAGTATGAATTCTAATGGATGTTCTTTCATTGCTCGTCTCAAAGTTCTTTAATTTCTGCATTTGGAATTTCACGAGACAGTCAGACAAAACTGAAGATTATTTTTTGAATAAACAACTTAATTATTATTACTAATCATTTTTGAGTGATAGTAGTAGTTTTAAAACAGTAATTTGTAAAAAAAGTGATTACTGTTAGATAGTAAATGAATTTACGGGTTTTCATTTACATTATTATTGTAAGATTTCTGCGAATATGGCACCAGCAGTCCTCAATTGGGACTTTATTTTCCTGTATTTATAATATATAAGTATATTAACCTCTTCCATGTTTTTCAGATCGATCTCAATTAAATACATATCTTGGTTGCTATAATCATTCTTCTACAAATTCATCACTTATTTTTACGGGTTATCATTATACATTCGCTTCAACAAATACTCCCTCCAATTGTATACATACATGTTTACGTGCGGGTTTTGAAATTGCTGGTGTTAAATCAACTTCACATTGCTATTGTGGATATCAAAAAGATTTGCTTCTCGCTGAAAAAATTTTGGATTCAAATTGTAAATCTACAGCATGCTCAGGAAATCATAGCCTAACATGTGGTGGTATTCAAGCAACAGCAGTTTATTCGAATGGGATTGAAGCTGTTAAACGAAAATTTCCAAAATTTGTTGCTTTACCTGAAAATGTTGAAAAAAGAAAAAGCGTTAAAATCTTATTTTTGTTGCAGCTAAATGGAAGAAATAGTCGACAAGTGATTAGAATGTTACGAGCGTTGTATAGTGAAAAACATTTATATATTGTACATGTTGATTCAAGGCAAAGGTTTATGTTTGAAGGTTGGTTTTTTTTGATGATCGTTTTTGTTTTACAATGGGAGATTAAAGTTCCGTCTACATTGAATTTTTATTATCTTTGAGCATTTTAAAAATACTGTTTGACATTTGATTGTTATCCGTTGATATACCTAAATTTTGTTTTGCTTGGAAATCTGATAGCTTGTGACAAAACAGAATTTTAAAACCTACAGTATGCAGAAATTTTCTTTTTACGCAAACTATTTTTACTACCAAGCTGTCAAACAGTTTTTTACAAACCCAAACATAGATAGCTAAATTTCCTCACATTTAAACGTTTCTCTATATTTAATTGAAACCTTTTGTTCCACTGTTAAATAAAAATTTTTTAGAAATGAAAATGCTTGAAGCTGTAATAAAAAAACGTGGAATATCAAATTTTAAAGTTTTGGATGAAAGATTTTCAACAATATGGGGCGGAACTGAATTACTTACAATGTTTTTGAATGTTATTCGAAATTCATTTAATGACAATATCTTTAAAGAATGGGATTATATTTTAAATTTATCAGAATCGGATATGCCTTTGATGTCGTTGGAAGAATTGGAACATAATTTGGGAATGTAAGTTTAAGACATGTTGTTTATTGGAATTTTTTTGTTTCAAAGTTTCTCCGAAAAATTTCTTGAACAGCTGCTATTTACGGTATGCCACTAATCATTGCTTTTTAATTTTAGACATAATGGTAAATCATTTCTTGCATCACATGGTTATAATACAGCAGATTTTATTCGAAAACAAGGATTCCTCTATGTTTTTCATCAATGTGAAAATCGAATGTGGAGAATAAAAAGTCGTGAAAATTTTTATAAAAATATGCGAATTGATGGTGGTTCGGATTGGGTAATCGTGCATCGAAGCCTTGCTGAAACAGCTATTACAAATTCAACACTTATGTCACAAATGTTAAATTATTTTTCAACTGTTTTACTTCCACTTGAAGGCTTCTTTCATACGCTTGCACTTAATTCAAAGCATTGTGGTTCTGTTATTTATAAAAATCTACGGCTTACAAATTGGAAACGAAAACAAGGATGTCGATGTGCAATGTTAAAGCCGGTTGTTGATTGGTGTGGTTGTTCACCACTTGCTTTTAGAGGTGGAAATGATACAAGATTTGAATTGGATGTAAGTTTTTTTTAATGATTAGCCACATCTCTGCATAAGTATTTTAATTCCAGAATGCTCGTTCGAAAACATATTTCTTTGCTCGAAAATTTGATAGCTTTGTTGATGTTCAATCTATTCATGCTGCAGAAAAACAAGCTCTACGATTTCAGCCTCACCTCCTTCAAAAAACTGAAAAAAGTCCTGTGCTAAATTCAACATGGATTAAAAGTTATGATTCGACGATTGATTACGGTAATTATTTTACTTTGTTCTTTATTTTACGCAGCAATAACTTTTTAGATGCTCCAAATCGACATATCTATGAAGGAATCGCAAAAGTGATATATGAAAATTGGATCAAAGGACAAACAATTGAGAATTGTCATTTTTCTAAATTACATGAAATTTGGGCATATAAAAGTGATTCAACTGCAGCTGGAAATGCGATTCTTGCTGTAGAAAATAGCTGTGGAATGAAGTTTCAATTTTTAGTGGAAAGATTTAATCGATCACAAATAAATCCAGATCCAAAAATGGAAGATTATGAAATTATTGATGCTGATTTTGGTTCAGGGCTTGATTTGAAAGAAGAAATCTTTAGAGATATTTTACCAGTTTTTGATGTGGTAAGTTGTTTGTTAATTTTGGAAAACTTCAAACTTGGGTTATATATTTTTCCAACATATGTAATAACTTTCTGCTTATTTTCAGAACAGTAAAATCACAATCCTTCTTCACTGGAAACAAAATCAAACATATTTTGAAGCAACAAATCATACATCTCCATTCATCAATATACAATGGTGGAATACTGTCGGCAGATTAGTCAAACATGAAATTGTTAAACCATATAATTCAATCTTTGGTGGACAATATGCTGAACTAGATTTATCAAAACTCTCGCTGTCAAATGATATAATTCCAGGACTTTGGAGTGCACGGCTACCGGCAAAAGATACTGATACTCCTGTTTTTGAAATACAATTTCCAATTTTTCCATCTGATCGTGATTCAGCACTTTTTAAGAAATTGGTTAAAGCTTTCTATGCTCCAAAAGATGTATGTTCAATGCAAAGAATAACGCCACCAAAAGTGAGACTGTGTAAAGAAGTGCTTTGGAGTTCCGCATATCCGGATATTAAATCTGAACTTTTTGTGTAATATTGTTTTTAATTTATTATTTTGGGTATTTTTTATAATTTATTTATTTGTATTTTTGCCATAATTGTAAATGTTTGCATTTTTTGTTGATTTTGAAAATTTATTTATAAAAGACGGTAATGAAACATGATCTGGATGTTTTTGATGTTTAAACTGTTGTTTAACAATTGATATTTTTTAAGATTCGACCCTGAGATCATCTGGTTGAACATCCGACGTCTAACCACTCGACCACATGCGCTGGTTACTTTGGATACAATAATATTTACTTTAAAGTTTTAACTCCATTTTCTGTTATAGTATACTGTAGTTTCAAGTAATAATGCATTTAAAATATTTCTATTTGATTTTTGTTTTAGTTTAACAAAAACCCAATGTTATTTCTATTTTGAGAAATTTTGATCATCTTTTGGCTGAATCTTTAAGGTGAATTTCGATATTTTGATTTCGACTTTGGTGATAATTCAGTGATAGAGATTATTTCTGTTAGATTTGATTTCGATTTTCTGAATTTTAATGAGCACTGTTAGTAATAGAATAATGCGAGTTTTGCGTGATGGTGCTTCTTTTTAAATTTTAATAATTTGCTTAATAAATGTTTAAAAAACCAATGGAGTTTTTAAGGATATAAATGACAACTGCAGCAACATCAATCTTAATGCGTCCACTAATATCAATTCTTCGAAGAATTTCACAACTTTCTGAACATTTTCCATTCACTGGTCAAAAAGAGCATCTTCGAAAAGAAATTACTTCATTGGTATCAAAAATTGATTGTAATATGCTTGGAATAGAATTACCATCAACAATGCCATCATTTCCTGTACAAGTGCTTTGTGGAAATGTATATCGAAATTTGTCAAAATTTGATTCTGGTATTTTCGTGTTTCCAAAAACTGGTGATAAACTTCCTCTACATGATCATCCAAAAATGGAAGGCTTTATTCGAATTATTAAAGGAAAGCTGCTGGTTACATCTTTTTCATTGTTGGATTCAAATGAAGAAAGAAGGTTGAGAGAAGAAAATGGTGAAATAGGAAATGAAAGAATAAGACCTGCAAGATTTGAAGGTCAGTTTGAAGTTTTTTTTTGTTTTCGTGAAGTTTGTTTTAAAAAAAGCGCTTATAAGAAAGGTAAAGAAGTGATGCAGTCTTTAAGGATTCCGTAAGATAAGTTTTGTAAGATTTAAAGCATTAAGAAATAACATCCACACATTCCAATTTATGCTTGGCAATTGCTCTAGCGTTCCACCATGAGTTACATAGTAGCGAAATCTAGAAATCGTGATTTTACTTTTGCAGAAGATATAAAAATTAAAATTTCGTTTTTTCCATCTAGCTTTTGAATCATTACCGTAACCTCAAATTTTCAAAGAAATGCAAACATTTGCAATTATAGCAATTTTTCGTAATTTAATAAAATTAATTACAAATCTTACGCAAATAGTTCAGATTTTATATCTGGATAACTCCAAAGCACTTCTTTACATAATCTCACTTTTGGTGGTGTTATTTTTTGCATTGAACATACATCTTTTGGAGCATAGAAAGCTTCAACCAATTTCTTAAAAAGTGCTGAATCACGAACAGATGGAAAAATTGGAAATTGTATTTCAAAAACAGGAGTATCAGTATCTTTTGCCGGTAGCCGTGCACTCCAACGTCCAGGAATTATATCATTTGATAGCGAGAGTTTTGATAAATCTAGTTCAGCATATTGTCCACCAAAGATTGAATAATTAACAATAGAATTTTTTACTGCATTTTATTAAACTTTACTATTTTTTTCAGGCACATATTCGCTGAATGAAGCCTTTCCAGAAGTTCTCTCCTTAAATTCTTCAAATGGAAATATTCACTCAATTGAATCAATGGATGGAGTTGGTGCTTTCTTTGATCTGCTAATTCCTGGTTATGATCAAGCAGAAGGAAATGTTCCATGTACATATTTTCATTGTGATGAAGAATATCCTACTGTAGGAAAAATTTATTGGCTCCGTATAATCCCAGATACTGTCAAAATGGGTGGTATAGAACTTCCTGCAATTAGTAATATTGATTAGATGTTTTTTTGTAATTTTTAAATTTTTAAAAATTGTATTATTGTTTGTTTACAGTATTTTAATAAAATTTGATATGCCCCAAAAATCAGAAAGCAAAAAAAAAAGCAAAGCAATGTTTCTTAGAGCTCTGTTTTTTAAAAAATTTATAACGAAAACATAAAATGTTCAAAAGCAGACAAATATAAAATCTAAAAAAGTTTTATATCACAGTTTTGATTTTGTGTTATCTCGTTTTGTGTATATTTGTTAACAAAATTGTATGCGAACAATTAGTTGATCGGTATAATATTATTTGTGAACAATTAGTTGATCGGTATAATTTTATTTGTGATAAGTTCTCGAAGCTTCTTGTTGCTTCCAGAAGCGATCTTTTTTTGGGATGAAAAAGAAAGGGCACGATCAAAGAAGCTGAATTGTCAGATGATCATTTTCTATTTTTTTCGATGATCAAAAATTTTTTCAAAACTTTCATTTATTGCTGATATAGCAGGAGATGATTATTTAAATGTTCGAGAAAAAATGCCACCAAAAGAAGCAATTACAAAATATGTAAAACGCAAAGCTATGGATGGCGTTGTTGTTCAACAATGCGTTCCTGGTAACATTGCGCCAGATCTCGCTACATCACTTATTCCTGGAGCTGGATTACTTGTTCGATTCAATAGAGTAGATGTTCGCGCAATGTTAATTCTACTCGACGAAGGAACTATTTTTATCAGGAAAAACACATGCAATTTATGTTGAATTTTTTCAACAAATAATGTTACTGATGGGCAATAATTTGGGACGTCGAAAAAAGTTTCATTTTGATTTTGAAATTGGTGCCATTAGAGCAGCGAAACAAGTATTTCATTTGTTTATTATTCAAATTTCAACATGCAACTTCCATTTCGTAAAGGTGAGTAAAATTTTGATTGAATAATTATAAATATTTACCGTAATCCATTTTTCAGAATAACATTGAAAATGCAAAAGGAAAACATGATAATGGAAGTCTTAGGCTTTGGAGGAATCCTACATTCAAAGATTGGTTCCGTGCCCTTCTTGGGGCTTCCCATTTACCATTGAACGATCATATAAACCTGTCCAACAATTTCGTCAACCAATCCAACAACCAATGCTTTATCAACAACAAATTTCTCGACAAAATCTCAATTCTTCACTTCCAACACAATTCAATCAACAACAATACTTCAATAATTATTATTTTCCACGTCCTCCTGGTTTTTAATTTTTTTGTATATTTTTTGTGTGTTACTTTTACTTGTGCTTATAAAGTTATTACTATACTTACTTATTGTTTACGCGCCATTTTTTGCGACCTCATTTTTATTTTTGGAAAACCAATAAATGCCTTTAAGCACAAAAGGTCAAACTCCTTTTTCTTGTGGAAAAAAAAGTGGCCGAATCTTCCCTTTTTCCGCAGCCCTTTTTTAGCAAACCGCAGTGGTCCTTTTTTCCCCTAAAAGCTTTCCTTCTTTCGCACCTCTTTCCAGACAACAATGGTACTTGTCCACCCATGCATTTATTGTCCGTTTGCATTTTGCCTCATTTTGCCAGAGCTTATAAAAATAATTTTCAAAAAAAACGAAGCGATTCGAGAAGAAATTTTTTTTGTTGCTGATGATAAAGCACTCCCATTTTTTCTCATCCTTTTTTTTCACCGTGTTAAAAATGTTTTTATAAGAAGCCTTTTTATCAACCAACAATATATCTATTTATTGCTAAATTTATAGTTGCTCTTTTTTAGGTGAACCATCATCATCTTTAAAAACGTGAAGAGCTATGGAAGAAATTGAAATTCAATGTGAATATTTACGTCGCCGTGAAAATCAACCAGATGAATATGAACGTCAGACAATTAAATGTCCACAACGAGTAAGTATTATATATCAAAGTAAATTTGCTAAGGCTACATTTCAGGAACGTATTCTTCAATTTCGTAATCGTGTTGCAAATGCTTTTCAAGTACAATCTGCAGCAATTAAATTAATAAATCGTGGAAAGCTTGTTGATACAAATCCAATTTTAAGCTTAATGGATGTTGGAATTGATCAACATAGCACGGTACATGTGTTGGATTTAACACAAAAAGCACCATCAATGTCTCGTCGAAGACCGCAATCTTCTGCATCACCATTTTTACCACATTCACCACCAGAAATGCCAAATGTTATTCGAATGACTAATGGTCGTACTTTGACGGAGCTATCTGTTAATCGATATTCTATGACATTTGTTTATACAGAACCTTTATGTTCACATGGTGAACTTGATGTAAGTTTTTTGGGGTTTCCGGACACAAACAAGGCTTTTATATTACCGATTTGTTCTTCTTTAATGAACATTAGTTAAACAATTCGAAAGCCAAGAAGATACTTCTGTAATCAAGGGCATTATCTTCATCTTGTCTACCATTAGGTCCAAGATTACGCATTTGTCTTTGCATAGAACTATTGCTGCTGCTATTTCCTTGTGGGCAAAGTGGTTGAACATGTAACCACCAAATTGATGTCCACCGCCTTGTTCAAAATGAATATGCTGTTGTGGATGATATCTGTGCACACCAGACATTCGAGGACCAAATGAAAATCGAGCTGGATTATTTGCATTTTTTAAGTGCATTTATCTTTGCTATCCAGTGGTGTATGAATGGTTCATTAAACTAGGAAAGAGCCTGGCCCATTTTGATCGGAAACTGTGCTTATAGTTTTACAGTTCTCAATAATTTTTTTCTTTTTTTCAGGTTATAATTCGAACACTTGCTGAATCATTTCGTGGTAAATATAAAGTTGATGTTGATGTACAACGTAGAAATGGACAACCACATGAAGGTGATATGACATTTGATATATCATTTAAAGCTCCACCAATTATGCCATCAGGTGCATATAATCGTTATGAAGCAGCTAAAACATTGCTAATTCGACAAAAGCTTTTTATTACGCTAGCTGAAAAGCATTTAATTGATAAAATTGAAAATCCACAACAATCTGATCAAATTCCTTCAAATTTTGATGATATTGTTTTACAAGAAATTGAAAAAATTGAAAAGCTTGAACTTTTTTGTGATACTATCGATAGCTATTTTTCTGATGATGGTGAGTTATAATATATAGCTGTGAAAGGTGATATTAAATCTGTTGCTTTTTAGAATCCAATGAAAAAATGAATGAATTTATATTAAAATTTGTATCTGATGTACCGGTAGATGAAGTGCCTTTACTTGGAAATGTTTTACAAGTTCGACATCTTGTGCCTACAGATTATTATAGAATTTTGGATATGTCTTTGGAACTTGATCAAGAAGCACATAGACTGACAAATTTACAAAGAAATTTATTTACCAATGATCAAATTATTGATGTAAGTTATTGTGCATTTCTGATAGGATGCTGTAATGCATCAATTTCACTACCGTAATACTTTATCTTTCCAATTTTAAAAGTATGGTATTTAATTCTTACTTCTATTTTTTAAAAATAGTGCAGCGTCTGATCACTATCATCGACTTTACCATAATCTCAATCCTGTATTTTAGCCAAAAGTTGCTGATCTCTTTACTGTGTTGCTTCGACGAATTCATCATTTACAAGCACATATTCAACATATCTTTTCTGAAATTAGTTTACGCTCAAATGATACCCTTCGTGTTGCATATCCACAAGGAACTCTTTCAACATATTCTGGTTTAAATCCTGATATAACTTTTACAATTACTTTTATAACAGCAGAATCATCAAATCGTAATGCACCAACAAAAGAAATGAATTCTGGACGATTTACATCATTTCATCAAGTACATCTTGCACGACCAGTTATTCGTGCAAATGTTGCTGTAGAAGTTGAAATGGGTACTGTCAATGATGGCAGTAGTGATATTAATGCAATGCAAAATGGTGGTAATCGACCACGTCCAATGCCAAGAGGTGGAATTCGTTTACAAACTGCAACTCGTACACCGAATGGTACAACACCATATACTCGTCCACGACAATTTGCAAGATATTCTGGTCCACCAAGAGGTAATCCACGACCTATTCCGAATCCTTCAAATCCTTTTAATGTTATCCCAATGCCACCATCTGCTGCATCAACGGCACCTCCACCACGTTTACCATTTATTCCTGGTGTATCTGCTTCTTCATTTGCTCGACCTGCACGATCATCTTCAATTGGACAATCTCCAACTTTTACTGCTGATGGAATATCTGGTCGTACATTGCGTGAGCTTCTACAACAAAATAATCCACAAGTTGAAATTGGTACTTCTACAAATGGTCGTCGAGTAACAATGAATTCAAATGAAGCTTTAAATCCGCTTAATTCAATTTTTCGTGCAATGGATTCAACTAATGGTGGTGCTCCTGCTTTAGCACATGATAATCTTACACGAGCTGAAATTGATGGTGATGATACACCTTCTGCCGCAGCAATTATTATTGGTTCCTCAGATTCAAATGATAGTGATACAGAAGATTTTGCACAACTTTTACAAGCTGCAATTGCATCTCAACGTGGTGGTTTTAATAACGTTATGAGCAATGGTGAGCTATTTTTGTAATCAGTATTTCTAATTTATTATTTAAATTTTAGGTAATGCAAACGGTCCTATGCCACAGAATGCTCCAGCTAGATTTTCATTTGGTCCTCGAATGGCTGGTATGCATGGTGCTCCACAACCACATATTCATCATCATGGTCATGGACACGGTGGTGGTGGACATCAATTAGGTGGAATACCTGTACACATTCAACCACTTCGTCCACAAGGAAATAACAGCAATAATAATTCTATGCAAAGACAAATGCGTAATCTTGGTCCAAATGGTGGTTGTCCAGTTGCATATAATGAAAGAATTGTATCTGAAAATCTTGTAAGCCTTTTGCTATAATCAGAAAATTTTTGTTTTTGTTTTCAAAATAGTAAAAATAAGTTTCACGATTACTGTAATTTTAAATGTTTTTGGGATGCGTTATTCAGTTCTTGTTTTCGTTTTTAATGTTTAATTCAATATTAAATGTTTTAGGAATCACATGCAACTGCACAAGAAATTAGTGTTCATATATCTGATCAAGATTTAATTCCATGTATTCAAAGATTTCCATTTGAAAGAAGTGTTCTAAGGAGAAATATGAATGAATTTGTTGCAACTTCGCTTGAAGGTTTAGAAATGATTTTAAAAGCATATATGCAAGGAATTGTTAGTTATAATACTGGTCGACAAATTGCTCATCCTGGTAAGATTTTTTACTGTTACTTTAGGAGAACAATATGAGCCTATCTTTGTACCATCTATCAATAAACATTTTGTATTGTACTTATATTTCTAGTGGCTGCTGATTTAAACTGTGCCATTGAATACTGTAGAAATGCTTTAAATAATTGTATCTTCCATTTTTTAGCCATTACAAATGAACTTGCAACACAAGGTCATCGTATACAAGTTCGTAAGCCATCTGCTCGTGATCGAGTAATTGAATTTTATCGTTTAATGGGTTCACAAGATCTTGCATTCATTGTTAATACTTTTAAATCAAATACATTCTTGGAAGATCGTGGTTTTCTTGGAAATATTGTTTTAACATTTTTAAATTCTCTTCAATTTGAAAATATTCCACATTTGTTGATGAATCCATTTGATCTTGGAATTGTTCGTTCATCAATCAAAAACTATATTATGAAGAAATATAGTTCAGATGATATTGATAAGATTATTGGTGATGTTAAAGAAAAGCTATATAATAATTATTATCATTATTTGATGAATGTTACACCATTTAATGCTGTTCGAAATGATAAAGATATGGTTGGAACATTACAAAAAATGGATGGTGAAATGTTGAATGAATTTTATAAGATTGTTTTTGATGAATGTAAGTTTTCTTTTGTGGCTATCAGGGATTTGCAAATCCCGAAGTTTTAAAATTTTCGGTTGTGAATCGGCAGTCAAATTTTGGTCTAATTAATAGGACAATACCATTTTATTTTAAAAAGTTTTACTTGAGTTATTACGAAAAATAACTCAAGTAAAACTCAAAATTCCGCGTAAGCTAAAGACTGAATAAAATTTTTTCTTATTTTTTGGATGAATTTGAGACGTTTACAGTAATTTCGTTTTTCAGCATCTGATGAAGAATTTGGTAAAGCATTTATGGATTTGCTGAGAACTTATCATTCTTCTTTGATCTCTTTTGGCTATCTTGCATCAAATGGTTTTCCACATGCATATCGGGAATTTATTCGACATATTTTCGTAAGTTTTTATGCTTGAAATATCGAAATTAATTTATTCTAATCTTGTGTATTTTTTTAGCTTGATTTTCCAACAACATCTAATCAACAAACTGATTTTGCAATTGATGTATTTATGGAATCTCTTGTTAATCTTGGCCTATCCTTTGATATACCAAATAATCTTTTAAGTATTAATACAGAAAATATTTCACAATATATTCTTGCCATTGGTTCTTCTACTACTCCTTCCCTTTCTGCAGAAACAATTGGCAGCTTTGGTAATGCTGTTCCACCAACTCGAATTGTTAATATTGATACAACAACTCCAACCACTCAAACAACTGCAGCAGCCGCAACAACTCGTGTACCACTTCTTCCATTGGATTTACTTGATGAAGAACTTGAATAAATGATATCCATGATTTTTGATATTTTATTATTTCTCTGATTGTGCATTCAAATCGAAAGAAGATTTTTTATTATTAAAAAAAATGTTTTAAAATTACTGCTTTATTGTTATTGTTGTTATATTTTATTCGGCTGTAGTTTTATTATTAAATCCTTTATTATTATTTAATGTTTTATGACAAAAAGTTTGCGAACTATAAAGTTTTAATTCAATAATTATTTTGTGTTTGTAGAAATTACATAAGTTTTTATCTTATTAATTTTACATTAGCTATTTATGGATACTTTACGAGTAATCAAGAGCAAATTTTAATATTTAGTAGAAAGGAATAAGCTACAGTAATCATTTCTACGAATTTCTGTAGATGGTTATCCGACGGCGTGTTTTTTTTGAAATCAAAATTTTGAATCACTCTTGAAATAATTTTGGTTTTTTTAAATTGGAATTTCAAAATTGATTTTTTAAATTGCGGTCTATAAAGGTGATATAAATCGAAATAATGTTTTCGACAAGTGAAATTTAAAAACCGATTTTTTAGAATATCGAATTCAGAACGAATTCTATTGAAACCTAAAAATGATTTCGACTAGTAGAATCGGCGCTTTTGAAATTGAAATATAAAAATTTTTATTAAATTTCCGAATAACAACGGACAAAAAATAATTTCTCCACTAAAAAAGTCAAAAAACTTATATTTGCTTTTCACAATTTCGTAAAACAAAATATGGAAAACAACTCAAAATTAGAATTTTTCCGAAACCGAAATTTCAAAATTCTTCTCTTATTTTGGTATGAAACTAACAGGAATTATCTGTTCTGTAGAGTTTTGTTAGACAAATTAGTGTTCAAGAGATTACTGTAGACAATCAACTGGTACTCCCAAAATTTTTGAAAAATACTGCTACAGTAAACTTACTAGTAATCTATGCTCAGAAATTTGACTTTATTGATTATAACAAATTTTGATATCGAAGCTACAATAATGAAAGCTTTAAAATATTTTTAAAAAGGTTTCTTGATTTAAATGAAAAAAGTTTTATTTTGTATCTGAATTAAAAGCTTTGATTTTTTTAATTTCGACTTTTCAAATTGTTCATGTGTAATTTTGCAAATTAAAGTAATTACATTTTACAACTTGGTTTTCAAAATATAGGAATATAGGATATATGGTTTATAGGTGGTAAAAAATAACATAAAAAAAGTCATTAGGGATCCTGAACTCCGTTTCGCAAAGTTACAAGCTTCTGAAGTTCATCTCAGCTTGTTGTCCACCATCGTTCTTGGGCCAAAACTGAAAGATAACCTATCACATCTTATATTTTTCTTCATCTATATGCTATTTGGAATATTTTAAGCCATTAAAAATAGGAATTAAACGTAATTTGAAGGAAATCAAGAAATTCAGATGCTCAAATTCAAGGGGAACACTCAACGCATGTTAGTGTTCCCTTCAAGAACAGTGTTAAAAACTGTGACCATTTTTTCTGTTTTTGCTTCTTACAAAAACTTAATTTTCTTAATTTACAAGCTTTTTTAATTATTTTTTTTATTCTTATTATTTTCCCTGATATCGAAAGTATATAAAAGGTCGAAGCTTGTCGCTTTTTGAAAACTTTTATTTTCTTTAATAACCTGTTTTTTAGATGTTGGAACTTTTGGGAATTATTTTTTCAATTTTAATTTTTCTAATTTCTTGTTTAATTATTGCTGCATGGCTTTCGCTACCTAAGAAAATCCACCTATCCCTTGTTGGTAAACATGTTTTTATTACTGGTAAGTTTCTTTGCTGTTATATTTGATTTTAATAATGTTTCTTTTTCAGGTGGTTCAAAAGGAATTGGAAAAGAAATTGCACTAGAAGTTATTCGAAGAGGTGCTGCTACCGTAACCATTGCAGCAAGAAATCTTGAAGCATTGAAATCTGCTGCAGAAGAAATTCAAAAATTATGTCAAAATGATCAAAAAGTTAATTATTATAGTATGGATGCAACAGGTGGATATGAAAAAGTCAAAGCAATCTTGGATAAAGCTGCCGAAGAATCAGGTCCAATTAATGTTTTAATCAATAATGTCGGGCTTGTTGTACAAGGTGCATTTGATGAAATTCCAGTAGATTCCTTTGAAAAACAAATGTCAATGAATTATTTAAGTGCAGCACATGCTTCTCGAGCAGTGATTACAAAAATGAAAGAACAAAAATCTGGACATATTGCATTTGTTTCATCAGCAGCAGGACAATGTGCCATATGGGGATATTCCTCATATTCACCATCAAAATTTGCACTTCGTGGTTTAGCTGATTCTCTTCATATGGAATTAATGCCATACAATATTGGTGTATCTATTTTATATCCACCAAATACTGATACAGAAGGATATAAAGAAGAACTTCGAACAATGCCTGAAGAAGTTAGATTAATTGGTGAATCAGCTGGTTTATTTTCAGGTAAGGGAAATTTTTGGGGGAAATGATAAAACGCCGGGCAATTCCGGACATGGACATTTTGCAGGAATTTTCTGCTTTTCTTAAAATTTTCTCTGAGAGCAAATACAGACAGAGGGGGAAAATATAGATAGAGCAGTTGATTGCAAGCGTCTGACGCCCAATCAACTTCTCTAAATTGTTTTTGTTTCTTAAAATCCTTGTTTTTAGCTCGTGAAGTTGCTGCTAAACTTGCATCGTCAATTGAAAATGGTAATTTTACTTCAACTGTTGGATTTGAAGGTTGGATGCTTGGAATGTTAACAGCTGGAGCAGGTCCTGAACCAAATTTGTTAAATGTTGCAGCACAATGTTGTTTAAATGGCATTTTTCGTGGTATTATGTTAATCTATCTTGGATCTTTTCATCGAATTGTTAAAGCATGTCATGGACGAAAAAAGAAATCTACTTAATGGGTACTGTAAGGATTGTGGTATTGTAAAAGAGGATAATTTCACTTGTAATAGGAGATATATTTTTTAAATAATAAATATTTATTTTGTAGTTGTAATTTAATAAATTCTTTTCTAAACATGTTATCATACTGTATTGTAGCAATAATGTTCCAGAAGAAACATTTATTGAGGCAGACAGAAAAACAAATTATTTGATAAAAGACAAAAAAAAAAGATTTATAACGGCAAGAAGGGTTTCACTTAAAAAGTATTAATAGTAATTAACCACCACAATATGATAAAGTGAGCTTGTGCGTACTGGTCATTTTTACCATAAAAAAAGTTTTATTGTTGCAACTTTTATGAATTTTATTTTATTCATAAAAGTTGCAACAAAAAAGCAACTTTTATGAATAAAAATTGCTTTTTTGTTGCATATATTACTGTTTGCGTGTATATATATTAAACAATAGTGATAAAACTTGTTTTTAATACTTTGATATACGCATCTCTTACATTTTCATCCTAACAAAAATGTAAGAGTTTGAGTTCTTCTATCTAATTCTGTTGTTTGGTTTGCATATTATTATCTTAAAAATATTGCATTCCACACTCAGTTGATGCCATTCATTAACTTATAGCAATGTTTTAGTTTTTTTCTTGTTGCAAATTAGATTTTTTAGCTTAAAGTATCAGTGGATTGTCAAATGGATGCTATAATTGTCGTTCAAAACCCGACACACATTGCTAAAAAAATGGTATTTCCTAAAAATTTAACTTATAACCAAAGCTTTTCTCTTTCACCCTCCATCATTTATTATATTGCATTAAACCCTTCAACTTCAAACGTATATTTAAAATTAACCCAAAGCTGCAAATATTTTTTTAAAAGAAATCCAATTTTTAATGCTACAAATATGGATAAAGAATCAATTTGTTCTTGGAAAAGATGTTTTAAAGTATGCTGTATTAAAATAGATATCAACCTATTATCAAGTAGAATATGGCTTACTTCAAAATTAATTCTTTATCGTGCTAATCCATCTTTTATGCAATTACTTCGTCCAAAGCTTTATCGATCTAAAATAAAAAAGCTTGCAATTCATGACACAAAAATGATATTTGATGATTATAAATTTCTTGTTTGTACATGTGAAATAATTTGCCTCACAGAAGTTAAAATAACTCACAAAAACGGAAGTACTGTAAAACTTGAAAATATTATTGAAGTAATTCCATACGTTACTGAATTTTTGTGGTATGTTTATTAAAAAAACTTCACATCCTAATGCAAGTTTTTTACAGTACCTTAAGAAATTATTCTTCCACAGTCTCTGCTTCAACAGCAAAGAACATTGCGAATCTCAAAAATCTTCAATATCTTCGAAAATTAACCTTAGTATATCTTCCTGAAACCTTTAACATTGATGATTTGTTTGATTTTTCAAAAGTAAACTTTTTTGTTTTCGTCATTTTTATTATCAAATTTGTTTTGGAATCGAAAAGATGTAAAAATTCAAGCATGCTTCAATAACAGATCTATCTCAAAACAATACAAGAATAAAGTGAATGCATTTACTACAACCGAATATCGTATCCACAATTTTTTTTGTTTATAAAAGATGTGCCTTATCAATTCATTCCTTATACAATGATTTTTAAAATTATATTTTTTTATATTTTGTAAAACACAAAAGTCAAAGTATCATATTCTTTTCTGTTGTATTTATTACAAAAATGCATACAGTTGTATTTGACTATGTAACAATTATCGAGATATCACTTTCGTAAAACTGATTATTGCTACACATGATTCTGTTTCAAAATAAAAATTTTGTTTTTTTACAGTATGATGTTCAAAAAATTTGTAATTCTTTTTTTTAATTACCAACAAATTTTCTGAAGTTTTGAACATGCATTTTAGATGCTTGCTAGCTTGTGATGTTAACCACTAAGCTACAAATGAGAGAAAGTCGAAATAGAAGGGAAAAATTGCTAAAAGCCAAATTCAGATAAAAAAAACAAAATTGAATCAAATTTTTATTATCTTCTTTTTTCAGAGCTTTCTTTTATTGTTTTTGCTGAAGTACAATAGTTAGAGACTAGCGTTTAGTTGGAATCAACTTCGAAATCTCGGAGATTTGTTTAGAAATTTTTAAAACAAAAACAAAGCAAAAGCCATTATCATGGTTTTAAACCAGCTTTTGTTATCCAAACTCTAACACTCGCTTGCTGTTTAAAAATTGCTTTTAATCCCAATCAAAGTAGGTAAGTCACATCGGCATTTCTTAAATTTGTACCCCCTTTCCTGTTGTTTTTGACTTTTCAAAAAAAAGAAAATCGAAACCTTTGAAAATTATCTCAAATTTAAACACAAGAAATTTCTGAAGAAGATCTCCTTGAAAAGCATTTAGCTCGAACTCAAATTAAACAAGAGAAAGATGTCATTGAACAATTTAAGCGTTTTGAAGATATTGATTTGCGTCAAAAAGCTCTCGAAAAACATGCAAAAGATTTTCAAGGTCAAGAAGGCTATTATAAATTGGAGAATCAATTATCACGTGGAAAAGGTGCTACAACAAAGCAATTTGATCCTCTTGCAACTCCTGCTCCATCTGGTGCTCGAAAACATCTTCGTCGATTTTAGAATTATATAAAAATGATATTGTACTTATGTGATTTGCTTTTGTAAATTTTGTAATGTTTTATAGCAAATAAAATATATTACTAACCAATTTTGAAAATAAGATTAGGTTTTGTAGGGTGCATTATAGTGTTAAAAATACTGTAGCATTAGCTAAAATTAATTGTATTTTTCATGTGAAAACAAAAATATGCAAAATTTCAAAAATAGTATTTATACATTGCAATGCAATGAAAAAACTGCCATTTGTCATCACAAATCTCTTTCATTCGTCATCATTCATCAAGAGCTTCAAACGTAACAAAAAGCAATGTCAAAATCTTCTACATTTGGTGCTCCATCTACAAAACGATCAATTGGTGATCCAACTTCAAGAACTTCTGTTGAAACTGTTGAACAAGTTTCAAAGAAATCATCAATTGCTAATCCATCAAAAGAAGGAAGTCAACAACTTCTACAATCACAATCACAAAAACAACAACCACAGCAACAACAACAAGCTTCAAATGAACCTGCTCCGTTCAATCATGGTGCATCAAAATATAAATGGTGTTGTGGAATACATGTTAATGCTGGACCAATTGTTGCTGCTCTTATTACATGGTATTTTATTTGGTCTCCAATTCTTAATTGTTATAATTTAATATCTGATCGACCATGGCTTGCTTCATTTTTGCTTGCATATTGGGTATTATGGCTTCCTCTTATTATTTGTAATTTAATTGCTGTTGGAAGAAATAATCGCCATTTATTAGTACCATTTATTGCTTATGGACTTTTATCTTTCATTGTTGCATTAATTCTTTTTATTGTTAAGATTGTGTTAAAAGAATATGGTTCTGATGAAGTCAAAACAGAAATAAAAATAATTCAAACCGTTATTTCTGATATATATGTTCAATTTTTCTGGTATCTTTTCAATACATGGATTACACTTGATTGTTATTTATATTTTCGTGATCGTGATAATTATCGTGGTAATACATACATTGGGTATGTACCATAAATTTATTTTACAAGTGTATAATGGCAATGCTTTTATTGGACTTGAAGCTTCAATTTTTTACTACTGTATTTCTATTTGTATGTTTGTATTGTATAACAAAAAAATCTCTATGTAATTTCTTCTTTTTGATTAAATAAATGTTTTATTATATACGTTTATACTGTAGTTGATATAATTTATATGGTCCATAATCAAGCAAAAAGCATCATCAAAATCAGCTTTTATTCAGACCAAACAATACTCGTTTACTGTTTGAAAAAAGTGCTGTTACGAATTCGACCCTAGGGCGAATGGAGTTGACCCCGAAGTTGGAGTTGAATGAAGAGTCGATCAAAACAATTGGGCACAATATAGGAAAAAGACACAAAATATATTTTTTTATCAAAATCTAAGCTTATATGTAACCATAGCAAATGATATCTCAAATTATTGGATTTTTTGTACTTAAAAACATTAGGATATAAGAAAGCAAAAAGAAAAACGAAAGAGGGCTTCTGAAATTGCAGGAATCTGAACATGCTATAACATTGTTTTGAAAAATGCTTTATATTTTTTTCGTGCCAAGAATTGTTTTTTTGAGTTTAAAAAATGCAACAAAAAACTGTTGAACTCAAACAACTTTTTTCAAACAAAAAATATCCATTGGTGCTACTATTTCTTTTTTCTCAACTATATCATTTTTCTTATTGATTGATTTAAAGCTTTAAACCCCATTTTTTAAAATGGCAACAACATTTCCAAAGTCATCATTATCACCACAACGAGGTGGTAATAATCCAAGATTCAATAAACCTCCAGCATCCGCGCCTGCAGAAGTATTAGAACGTGCATCATCAAATGCAAAAGCAGAAGAAAATTATTGTTTTATATCAAAAATTAAATTTAATGCTATTCATGATCATATTCTTCCAAGCCGTTGTAATCATCAAGAAAATATTCAATGTCAGGTGTGTAAATTTCTTTGTTATTAAACGACTTTTATTGTTTTAAAATTTTTATATAATATAAAGAATTCTTTTTACAGGTGTGTTTGTATAAGAATGAATTGGAACTACCAGAATTACCTGAAATGGTATTCCCAAATAATAAGCTAATTATTAAAATGGCAAAAAGTGATAAACTTTTAATTGAGTTTAATGCTTTTGATGCTTTGAAACGTGTTGATACAAAAAATTTACCAAATGTTCAGGTAAGGGAATCTTTTGATGGTACTGATTTAATTGAATTCGCATATGCTACTTCTGACCTAACTTTAAAAGATTAATTCTTTCTGGAATTTAGCTTTTGTATTTGCCGATACATTCGTCTAAACACTATTAAAGGGATAGCTAACAATTACCTTTTAAATGCTCTTTTTTCATGTACTCCTGCAATAGAAAAAGATAGTGAAAGAGTAGAGACCAAGGTTCGATGGAACTCATTTTTAGAAATTTTTCTCCAAATATTTTATTTAAAATATCTTCCTAACCGTATATATCCCAAAGTAAAATTTTGAGCTCGTATTTTACGTATGTACTCGTCAATTATAATAACTATTCAAGCAAAAATTAAGCTTCTGAATCTTTCTCCTTCATCTACATCTCTATCATGATGAACTACAAGTAGTAGCAATGGATGTTTCTTAGTTGTAAACAACTAGTTTAACTCTTTTTTATTTAAAGTTTCAGAGTAATTCATGTGATACCTACGCTTTAAAATAATGTAGTAACAAACAGTACAAAACGGGACATTGCAGAATTTTTAAAATACATGTTTAAACAAAGAAATTGTTAAAATTATTAGTTTTGTAAAGAAGAAACGCAATTCTCCTGTTCCGTAAGATACATTGTAAAAAGCATATGAAGGAAGAGGATACTGTAACTGACTTTTTTCTACTTACAATTGTTAATACTTTTCTGGCAGAGTTTTACAAGATTGAATTATGTCAAACAAAACGAAATTTTAATCATATAGCTTAAAATCCTGATTGAATGAAAAGATTTTTGAATTTTTTCCCGTTTTATCTTTCAAAACTTAAAAAACCGCAAAACTAACAAACTTTTTTTACTTATGCTGACGAGTATTTAACCCGAAAGCTCAAAAATTTGCCCTGAGTTCAAGACAGACGATGATAATTACTGTATCCATCATCTATGCAACTAGTGTTATCTTTTTTCATTTTTTTTTCTTTACAAAATGCATTTTTCAGGTTGGTGCAAGTGCTGCATGGAGTGAAACTCGTAAAGATCATATTGCTGCATCGGGAACTTCAAAACCATTTGATTGGACATATACAAGTGATTATGCTGGAACACTTGGAGATAATATTAAAATTGAAGATACTGAACTAAAAATTGATATTGAAAAACTTAAACGACGTGATCCAATCTTTTTTTATACTCAGCTAACACTATATGAAGATGAATTAGCTGATCATGGATGTGCATTGGTATGTTGGTTTATTACTTTCAAGAGGCACATCAGTTTTTATTAACAAATATTTATATTTAATTATTATATGTACATATTTCAGATGGCGATTAAAGTACGGGTTATGCCAGAAATGTTTTTTGTACTTTGTCGATTTTATCTTCGGGTTGGTTATTTTAATGTAAAACTTGACTTTGAAACAAATATTCTTGTTTTCAGATTGATCATGTTATGGTTCGAGTATGTGATACTCGACTATTTGGGGAAATAAATTCAGATTTTCTTTTACGAGAATGGACTTTACGTGAAGCAAAATATTCTGATCTTAGTCCTACGGTATGTCATTTTTGATAAAATTTTTGAAGCTTTGTTTTTTGAAAGCTGTTTGATATTTCTGTTGTAAATAAAACGAAATCAAATTTTGATTTCTTGCTATTTCGTATTAACAAATTCTGGGATACAGCCTTGATTTGGTGGCAAGGACGAAACGGTGACGCATCAAAAAATTTAAAACTTTTTTAGATTTCATAATTATTTTAAATTTAATTAAATTACTATTTTTCTTATTTATTCAATTTTAGCGATAGCTTAAATTTTGTTTGCAATTCATTCAGTTTTAGGTAAGAGTAGATGAAAAATTCTAAAGCTTGAGAGATAGACTTTATGAACCATACGCTGTCATTTTATTAAAATAATGATCGTAACTACATTATTCCAACATTTCGATTTAAGGCCATTTGGCATTTCCCTCGCGAAATTAAAAATTATTTATAACGTTGCAACATCTTATTGATCCAACAAACTATTTCTAAAATATCAAACAGTTTTTAAAAAACCTCAAAAATAACATATTTAAAACTGGCTTTTCATTTAGCTGAATTGGTTTAACAGTTTTTGACCTTTTACATAAAAAAAAATAAAAATTGTGATTACGTTTTTTAATTTTTTTCGACTTTGTTTTTTGCAATTTGACATTGACTAATTTTTCTTTTGCTTTATTAATTACCGTATACCTTTTTTTCAGGATCTTGAAAATGTTCGTGATTCAAATATTATTTGGCAATGTCTTCCAGTAATAGAATCAAAATCTCAAAAAATTTTTATTGAATAATATCAACTCAAACATTTTTATTTTATTTAATTATACTTTTAAAAACGGTGCCTTTTCTTTATTGTTTTTTAAATTGTGTACATTTTTTTTTCATTTTTTTTGTTGGGTCTTTTTTTATTAAATATCTTTTCTTTTTTATTAATGATGACAAAAATCAATTTTTGTTGTTAAGCAAATAATAAAAGATTATGAATGGATGATGATTTTTTTGACAAAACAATAGCATATATACACAAGCTCTCTGTGTCTTCTTTTTGTTCTTAGTGAAGTTCTCTGTTTTATGTTTCAAGCATAAGGGCTGACAGAGAGAACACTTTTTGCTTTCCTTCTTTTAACTTTTTCTTTGTTACCGTAACCCAGAAACTAGATTTAATTTTTTAGGCTGATTCCGAAATAGCCTATTAAAAATACATTTTTTAGAACAAAGAAATTTATTGTATTTCACCTCAAAAAACGTTTTACGCTAAAAGCGGCATCTTTCAATACAAAAAAAAGTTTAGAAAGTCTGTCAACAAAAGAAGACAAAGAAAAAAGCCATCTTGTTTTTTTGTTGCGTGTGCAGTCAAGTAAATTGTAACAATAATTAATCAAATATCTAGCATTCAAATATATTCAATCCCAAAATAATTATAGATAAGTGTTATCACCTATGATACAGAAATCCGCATTCAAATATTTAGGACATGCAAGAAAAGTGTTCCATTTTTTATAACAAAAAACTTTTTTGTTGCAAAATTTTCAGATGGCATTTTAGGCACTTTGAATGAATTTTAAATATTTTTTGCTTTTATTTTTGTTTTATTCAGATCAAAAAGTACTATATTCTAACAAAAAACATTTTTCCTAACATTTTTTTTTCCTTTGCTTGTCTTTAACTCTGTCATTGTTTTGTTCTTTTAGTGAAGCTCTCTTTTATTTTGAATTGTTATGCTTTGAAGCAGCCTGAAACTCAGGGATTATACTACCGTATGAAAAGAGAGGAAGAAAGGCAAAGAAAAAAGTCTGCTGCTGTTTTTTTTCTTTCAGCTGCGGACTTGCTGCTTGCTTGCTGCTGCTGCTTTTTCTTTTCCTCCCTATTTTTTTTTCTCTTTCCAATTTTGCAATGGCGAAGTTTTCATCATCTTTCTTCCTTATTTTTTTCATCATCTGCCTTAATATTTTTGGTGCTAGACTTAACCTTTATCTATTGCTAAAAATCTCTCTTTTTTTGATACTGTTTTTATTTCTGCAAAAAGAAGTCTCTTATTGTGATTTTGGCGCACGATTCCTGCTTTCAAAATATAATATAGTCTATCTTTTTTAAGCCATCTTCAATTTCTTTTCTACAAAAAAATTGTTCGTAAAAAATCAAAAATAGAATATGTTTTTGGTATTCGGCAAAAAAAGCTATCTCAGACATTTTTTAGTTTTAATTTCGTCTACGAGTTTCATCATCGACAAATTTTTACATGTCGATGAAAAAAGAAGAAAATCAAAAATAGAAGATGTTTTTGGCAGCAAAAAACTTTTCGGCAAAAAAGTCTTTGATTGAATTTATGTCTATGATTATCTAGACTGTCTGCATTTTTTCCTTATTCGCAATTTTGGGTCTTGTCTTTTTGTTTTCTATCAAGCTTGTATTTTGTTCCTGGTTATGCACAAAATACAAGCTTGTACATTAGATAGATCTATAGAGAAAAAGACATAGAAAGAAAGGAGGCGGTCTCTCTTTTCTCCTCTAACAGAAAAAAATTTTTCATATATAATTGCGCGCATTTTTTCTTTGTTTGATTTATATTTCATTTGAATCAATTCATTTCAGTTTTTAAAGCTTCTTCATTTTTCAGGGTCTAACATTTTCATTTAACAAAGAAAAAGCCAACAACAACGAAACAAAAATGGATGTTGATGTTCGTGGTTCACCTACTTCTGGTATACATTTTTTATAACTTCTATTTATAAGGATCTCCAGCAATTAGAGAGAGTTAGTCTTAGAGGTCGCTAACTCAAACTGGAGTTGAGGCTCCATGTTAGGGTTCTCTACAGTAACCTCCACCAACTCTTCCAATATTTCAAAACCCATTTATAACTCTCCATAATTTTTTAGATGGTCAAGAACAACATTTTCTATTTACTTCTGAATCAGTTGGAGAAGGGCATCCCGATAAAATGTGTGATATGATTTCTGATGCAGTACTAGATGCTCATCTTTCACAAGATCCTAATGCAAAAGTTGCTTGCGGTAAGTGCAATATAAGAAGAGGAAGACGATGATGACGAGGAAGATGATGATGGAAAATTTTCAAGGGCTGCAATGTTAATACCAAAAACATATATGTCTCCTTTGTTTTTTCTCTTTATCATTCTTTGTTATTATCTCTCTTCTATCTTTTTTATTGTCTAATATAATATATAATTCCAAACCAGTATATACGTTACGGATATTACAGAAACTGTGACAAAAACTGGAATGGTTTTATTATGTGGTGAAATTACTTCTAAAGCAAATGTTGATTATCAATCTCTTGTTCGTGGTGTTGTAAAACATATTGGCTTTGATCATTCTGATAAAGGTGCGTCTCTCTATCTTATATTTCTAAAAACCTTTCTTACCCTATGTCTATTTTGCAGGATTTGATTACAAAACTTGTAATGTTCTTGTTGCACTTGAACAACAAGCTCCTGAAATTGCTGCTGGAGTACATCAAAATCGTGCTGAAGAAGATATTGGTGCAGGTGATCAAGGGCTAATGTTTGGATATGCCTCTGATGAAACGGAAGAAGCAATGCCGCTTTCACTTTTACTTGCTCATCAACTCAATGGTAAACTTCATATTCTTCGTCGTAATGGTGTTCTTGATTGGGCACTTCCTGATTCAAAATCACAAGTAAGTATACTTTTGCGAAAAACCAATGCTAATCAGCTCTACATTTTTAGGTTACTGTTGAATATAAATTTGATAATGGTGCATGTGTTCCACTCCGTGTGCATACAATTGTTATTTCGGCTCAACATAAAGCAACCGTAACCTTGGATCAATTACGTGCTGATTTAAAAGAACATGTCATTAAAGAAGTTATCCCTGGGCATCTTCTTGATGATAAAACAAAATATTATTTAAATCCATGTGGTGCTTTTACAATTGGTGGTCCACATTCTGATGCTGGATTAACTGGTCGAAAAATTATTGTTGATACATATGGTGGTTGGGGAGCACATGGTGGTGGAGCTTTTTCTGGTAAAGATCCAACAAAAGTTGATCGATCTGCAGCATATGGTGCACGATGGGTTGCTAAATCACTTGTTAAAGCTGGAGTTTGTCGTCGATGCCTCGTTCAAGTAAGTGGCTATACCGTAGTTTTGCGGGATGGATTATAGTAATTGTGTTTTTAGGTTTCATATGCCATTGGCATTTCACATCCTTTATCTATCATGGTTATCTCATATGGTACTTCACCACTTTCTGAACCAGAGCTCTTAACAATTGTTAATGATAATTTTGATCTTCGTCCTGGTAAGATTTTTTTTGAATTTTAGCAAAAGTTCCATAACACTTCTGAATTTCGATGTGTTTTCGAACTTTTGCTCTTGTTTGTATACGGTAATCTTAATTATACATCTTCATTTTTAGGTGTTCTTATTCGTGATCTTGGCCTCAAGAATCCAATTTATAAAGAAACTGCAAAGAATGGACATTTCGGTCATGAACGTTTTCCATGGGAACAAGTTAAAGAACTCAAAATTCGTCCTGAATTTGCTCATAAACTTAAAACTCGTGCTCTTGGCATTTCTTCACAAGCTTCCGGTGATGCTCAAAAAATTAATGGACATGCATAATTTCTCTTGCAATCAGTCAATAAGAAAGAAGTGTAATACTGTTATTACGTTATTATTATTATTATCAAATCTATCTATATTCCATTTATGCTTTACTATTATTACTACCTAATTTTTTGTTGATTATTATTTTTTTTTGTTGATTTCTTATTAGTTTATTTTTATATTATTTAATTGAAATAAAGTTATTTGGGTAATTATTGCTCCTGTATTTTATGCAACATTGGGGATATAAACGTTTAAAAAAACTCTAAGTAGTTAAACTACAGACAACAAGTAAAAAAGTTTGATTAAGAGTAAATGTTAGTTAATATCTAACGATTTCTTCCAAATCAGGATATTTGGGTCTTCACTTAAGTTTAATTTTAATCCACTGCACGATGATTTGGAAAATTTTTTATTTATTTTTAGAACCGTTACCACTTTTTATCCAGATTCATAATGAATTACCAAAAAGACAAGGATTTTTTATTAAAATTTTAAAGTTTAATCATGAAAACTTTTTGCGAAAAACCAATTACGTAGCTAATCATTGAAAAGCAATAATTTAATAGAATTTAAAAATAAATTTATTTTTTTAACAAAAATTATCATAAAATTCTTCAGTAAAGTAAGTGCTTTGATACAAATCTTTTGTAATTTGATACATTCGATCACAGTGAAAAATAACTTTTCCTCTTCCATTGTCTAATTCGGATTGCTTAATTATGTAAAACAATGGAGAAATTGAAAGAAGAAAAAGAAAAAACATTGCTAAAATAGCTTCTTTTTCAGTAATGCCAGCCCACATAAATGAAACAAAAAGAATTTTTGATAACAAATATACATTTTCAACATTGTCTGATTGTATTTGATGAACTTTTTCAAAGCTAATTTTAGCACGTAATCTTTCACAATTTGTTTCTAAATGATTGTTAGCAATTTTTTGATCCTGAAAAAATAATTTAAATTTTTAGTTTAAAACTTTTGCCTTTTCTTTTTTTAATCATTTAAAATACTATACCTTTGAATCTGTAACGGCTGGAAAAACTACTGTATTTTGAAACTAAAAATGATGATATTTAATGTTAAAACATGGAGAAAAAAAACATTTACTTCATTAAACTTTTTAAAAGTTTTAAAAGATCTGTCTATCCCTTTTTCAAATAATAAATCCGCAAAATTACATGTTATATCACAGTTTTTACTAATAGCATGTATTTTTTCATTGCTGTGAAAACCAATATGTACTAGAAGAAGTATTGAAAATACACAAAGAAGCCAAAGATAGATTGTTTTGCAATAAAATGTTTGTACTTGAATTTTCCATTTTCTATTACATCTACATAATCTCCGTTGCCACATAATATATCAACAACAATAAATCTGAAATTTTATATCTCGAGATATTTGGACAGCTCCATATGATAGCAAAAATTTCATAAATTAACAATTCATTTATGTTTTTGTTGCTTTTGAATAAAAAAATATTTTTTGTAGTTTAACGCTTGAATGTCCAAACTATAATTTTAAATATCTCCCCTTGTTGTTTTTTTGCGGTGTTTTTCGATGCAAATCCCTCTATTGCATAAATGATTGCTGCTAAAATTTATTACGTTATATTTGATATTTTTTTAATTTTGGGTTTATTATCTAACAGAAAATTTTGTAATTAACTGATATTTTGCTGTAGCAACACTATAAACATTGATATTATCTTGTATTCAACATATGAACAAACGGTAAAAATCTTTAAAATATTTCCTGGGCAAAGCCATTACCACAGAAAAATATAAGAAAAATTTATTTTTTTAAAGAAATATATATGCTTTTTACACGGTTATTACTGTTTTGGTTTTAATAAATTTTGTTTACGGTACTTTACTATAAAAGAAAAGCATATCGTTTTTTGAAAACTGACTGCAATATCTTGTTTCGTTTGTAAATGATAATAAAGAAAAAACTTTTTTTAAAAAACTCTAAATATTTAGGGATGTGGAACCGAAGATTATGCAATTGTAACAGAAAATGGAAATTTTCAGTACTTCATTACAAACTGATTATTTGTTGGCTTTCCGCTTCATTTGTTTTTTTGCTGCCAGTCTACATGTATATGAACAATTCTAAAAAAGTATTTAATATTATGGAAAACTGCGATGTAACATGCAATTTTGCGAATTTATTATTTGAAAAAGGGATAGACAGATCTTTTAAAACTTTAAAACATTTTAATGAAGTACTTTTTTTAAAAATCCATTTTTTCAGCATTAATTTCTTTGAATTTCAGATTCAGAATACAGTAATCTTTCCTGGCATAATAAATTTAAAGGCATGATATTCACTGTATAATAAAACAAAAGCTAATAATATTTTTCAGGGTTCAGAGATTGATAACACTTTTATAAAAAATTGTGAAAGATTACGCGCAAAGACAGGCTTTCAGAAAGTTCATCAAATTCAATCTGAAAATATTAAAAATGCATATTTTTTTTCAAAAATTATTTTTGTTATATTTATGTGGGCTGGCTTAACAGAAAAAGACGCGATCACTGTTTTAGTATTTTCATTACTTTTTCTCCTTGTTATAGCACCAATGTTTCTTTTTTTAACTCAAACCGAATTAATCAGAGAAAGAAATGGAGTTATTTTTCGATGTGATCGAATATATCAAGTTACAAAAGATTTGTATCAAAGTACTTACTTTACTATAGAATTTTATGATAATTTTTGTTAAAAAAATAAATATTTGATTAAATTTTACCAAGTCATTGCTTTACATAACTTAGCAAAAAAAATTTTAGCAATCTGTTTTGAAAGTAATTCTTTATTATGTACACATATATGGTAAA
This sequence comes from Panagrolaimus sp. LJ2400, assembly GCA_024447215.1. Lineage (NCBI taxonomy): Eukaryota > Metazoa > Nematoda > Chromadorea > Rhabditida > Panagrolaimidae > Panagrolaimus > Panagrolaimus sp. LJ2400. The sequence goes on from JAMRYA010000177.1 coordinate 141,900, forward strand.
ATAAGAGAACCGGTGTCATAAATGAAAATCAGATATAGCAGTGCATTGTAGTTGTAATTCAAAAAAAAGAAAAAAAGACAACCAGATGATGCTAGATTTTTTTTACAATAAATTTTACAGGAAATTAAAAAAGAACTCCATTAAAGGCGAAATATTGAAAAATAAATTCAAAATTACGTTATTATTATTATTATCAAAAGTCTATATTCCAATTATGCTTTACTATTATTAATTCAAATGCATACTTAAAATTATTTAAGTATCGTATCACTCGGATATTGTGCTAGCAAAGAAAACAAAGATTTATAAGTCGAAAAATTATTATTTTTTTGTGATAAAACTCAAAAATTAAGAAGTAATGATTTTTTTATGATTAGATTTTCATCACGTCACATTTATATCAGCAGGGCCGTTGAGTCATAATTCTTTGTTTGATTTATTTCTGCTTTGAAGAAATGTTTTTTCTTCTTCATACGTTCTCTTATATAAACATTCACTTCTCGGAAGACGATAATAAACATTAAAAAGCTGATAAAGTTCTAAAAATTTGATTTCAAAATTCCTCCTTGCACAACATGTTACGCGTGTTAATGCTTATCAATTCTTTTTTGCTTAGCAGGAAAAGTAAAATTGCATTTCAAGAGTTTACTGCTTTACATATTTAACTAAAGCTCATCATTAGTTTGCTAAAAAATATGATGCCTAAAGAAGAATATCAAAAATTTGTTGATGAAAGCTCCCCAGCGCTATTTGTTTATATTCTCAAAAATATTATAACTTGGAAAGTAAGCACAAAAGTGATAAATGTTTTTTACTTTTTATTTTTATTATAGGAAAAAATTAGTATTTTTAGCTGCAATAACTATATTTTTAATGATAAAAAATTTAATAGAAAAGGTGGTGAAAAAGATAATGATTATTTAAAATACTTTGGAAGTAATATTGTGAATGTTGATAACTATAAAAGTCAAGTAAGTGTAGTAATGTGATCGAGTTAAAACAGATAAAAAATTCCACAGGTATCCAAGATAATATTTTTAAAAATGTTTTGTAAGGCAAACTGCTTACTGTTTTTAACTATCTTTTTTTCCAACAAAAATGTTTACAGGAAATCAAAAAAGAACTTCAAAACTTTTTAAATGACAAAAGAAGAAAAGATGACGAAATTCTTTACTTCTTTTTTATGAGTCATGGAGTTGAAGGTTATATCTATGGATATGATGGAGGAAAAGTGAAGCTTCAAGAACTTATTGATATAATTGATAAGTACAAACTTAAACAAAATAACGTTTTCATTTTTGTGGAAGCATGCCGCAAAAATGTGTCTTCAAATAATTTTGTTGTAAACAGTACGCAAAAGAAAGTTGAATAATTTTTATTACATATATTTATTTAGAAAAAGTACTGTGGAAACCAGAAAAGCTTACTACCGTAACTTCCAATATCATCATTGGACAATCCACTCAATATCAGAATTCTGCTTTTAGAACTCTCAAAACCGGTTCATATTATGTTCGCTGCCTTTCTGAAGCGTTCGTTGAACAATGTTCACAAATGGATCTTTATGCTCTTCTTGAACAGGTGGTACTTGAAAATATACTTCAAATCATCACTGAAATGCATGATTTTCAGACTGTACAAACAACTATTACTACGTCAAAATATAAAAATCCACAAAATCCTATTCATCAATTCAAAAATTTTAATGACGAAAATAGGTACTTATTTCCTTATCATTTGGTAAAAGGCATCATATCTGAATTTGATGTATTAGATTTATTTTGTTGTCAAGATGATAAAGAATTTATTTTAAAAATTAAAAATTATGCCCTTGAATTTTGTCACAAAGCTTGCTCTCATGTCATGAAAAACACGACTAATGTTGATCATAGTTCAGTAACAGATGAAATGTATCAATGGAGTTTTGCAGAGATGAAGACTATTATTATTGTTATAACCTGTAAATTGATTTTAATATCTATGAAAGATTTTCTCAAAGAAGTAATGAATCGTGTAAATTTGTTTTTAGCGAAGATCCGGCAGAAATAAATAGGTTTTTTATTATTAAATTTATTTCATTAATGCATTATTCCTTTAAACAATTGTTGCTTGTTATTATTTTTTGTTTAATTATTATCAGCTATTTTGAAATAAAGTTATTTGGGTTATTTGTAATACTATATACTTCTTCGACATAAGGGGCTGTCCAAAATCCCCTTGAATACCTTCTTTCCAATTGCTATGATCATATGCCGCACTTTAAAGCGGTGTGATCTTATTATGGCTTACCCCCTCCTCCCATATCCACGGCGCGGTAATATGCAAATTTGCAAAACTTTGGAGCAAGATCCCTCTTTGAATTTAAAAATTCCTCGAAAAACTCTAATTGAATCGATAGAGAATTTTTTCAATTAGAGTTTTTCGAGGAATTTTAAAATTCCACAGAGGGATCTTGCTCGAAAGTTTTGCAAATTTGCATATTACCGCGCCGTGCATATCTTTGTGCACGTAATTTCTGGACAGCCCGTAAAAAATTATTTAAAATAGAAACAAAACAATAATCCCTGATCTCCAACTTCGTATATTTAAAAGAAAAAATTGGTTAGTAAATTCATTTATTTGCTGTTAAACATTACAAAATTTACAAAAGCAAATCACATTAGTACATTATCATTAATATAATTCTAATATCGACGAAGATGTTTTCGAGCACCAGATGGAGCAGGAGTTGCAAGAGGATCAAATTGCTTTGTTGTAGCACCTTTACCACGTGATAATTGATTCTCCAATTTATAATAGCCTTCTTGACCTTGAAAATCTTTTGCATGTTTTTCGAGAGCTTTTTGACGCAAATCAATATCTTCAACCCGCTTAAATTGTTCAATGACATCTTTCTCTTGCTTAATTTGAGTTCGAGCTAAATGCTTTTCAAGGAGATCTTCTTCAGAAATTTCTTGTGTTCGAATGGCTTCATCCATTGCTGCTTTATCAAGGAATGGATTACCCCATAATTTTTTAGCTTCTGGTTTATCAACCTATAAAAAAGATTAAAAATTTGGTTACAATATCAAGATATCCAAAAAGTGAAATCGTTCTCCAAAAAAACCAAAATTTCAGTTTTGCATAGTCCAATTATAATAGAAAACTTACTTGATGTGGTAAATCAGCCCATGTACAAAAGCGAAATATGTAATCACGACGAAAATCTCCCCAAATTTTTTCACATCGAGCTTGATTAGATGCTTGCCCTTCATTGGATGAATCATTTCGAGTATTATACCAATTTCGACGACGTTCATATAAAAGTTTACTAAAAAAGTATTGCAATTATATAAGGTATACTGTAAGTGCATACAAGAGATCATCGAAAGCAAGTTCGCAAAACTTTCTTCAAAGCATTCGAACCTTGATGCCCCAATTGTAACCAAAAAACTTACTAAATTTTACATTCAGGTCTTGTTGCATCAAGTTGTCGTTGAAAATCAGATACTTCCCATCCATCAACTTTAATTTCACCAAGCATATGTGCTTCAAGATCTTCAAACATTTGTGGATCAACATCTTGAAAGCAGACAGAAGCTTGATAAGTTGCAAGACCAGCAGGAATTTCAACCGGATCACCATCCATTAGTTCTTGAAATTTTTTAAGCTTTGTTTGATTTGTTGTTTCATGAACTGCAACATCAACATAAATATGTTGAAGATAACGAGTTGCACGATCTTCCATAAATTCTGGATGAAAACGAATTTCACGACGTGGTGATGCAAAATATACTGCTTCAGGAAGGTATCGATCAACTTCAGTTAGGCGAGTTTCTTTAAAGACATAATTCTGCAAAACTTCTTCAATTTCATCAACAACACGAATAAGATCAACAAAACTAAAAAAAGAGTAATATATAACTTCTATAGTTACATTATACGGTAAGGGAGTATAACAACAACTTACTGAATTACACCACGTTGATACCAACGACCAAATTGCATTGCAATAAAAATTTGTCGTTCACGTTTTGACCATCCTTTTTTAACAAAAAAGCAAATTTCAAATCTTTGATAATCTTTTTCAAGACCTGGATGACCACTTTTTAGATTTAATTCTTCAGGTTGAATTTGACGTCTACGTCGTCGAGCATCTTTCAAATCTTCCCATTCATCATCAGAATCAAGCACTTCATCACGTTTATGAAATTGTGAATTCCATTCTTTTGCATCTTCATCTTCATAGACATTTCGTTGTGAAATATCTAGGACATCTCGAGACCAATTTGCATCATCATATGGAATTGCAACAGATGCTTCAATACCAATATAATTTTTACAAAGTTGTTCATCAGGAATTTTTGTAAAGAGTGGATAATCATCAACTTCAACATGTCGAATTGCTTGAATAATATTTAGAAGAAGTTCTTCATTGACTGATGGATTAGAGCCTTGTGATGCCCACATATCATGATAGAGAGAACGTGTACCATCGCATGGAGAATAATGATCAGATGTAACTAAAAAAGTAATAATAATAGATATAAAATAGTTACAGTATATCGAAGTCGAAATTTTAGCAGAGACGAAAATGAATCTGTTCGTCAAAAATCAATAATAAAGCTTACTTTTCCATTGTCGAAGAACTTCATCTTTATGATATGGTGCAGAAATGAATGGATGTGATAAAACTTCTTTATAGGTTAGACGTTTCTTTGGATCAAGATTAACAAGTTGTGAAACAAAGTTATCAATTGCAGGATGATAAGACTGTACACCATTTTTAAGAGTTTTTGGATCCATTTCACCAAGTGTGGGTAAAGGTCGATGACCATCAAGATATTCATGAGCAAGACGTTGTGACTTTTTAAGCTTGAGATAATGTCGTTTACCAGTTATTATTTCAAGAGTTAAAAGACCCAATGACCTTAAAAATATGTTAGTGGTTACTGTAGATAAAAGTTGATTATAAAGCTTACCAGTAATCAACACTTTTATCAATGGCTGCTTCTTTAACATTTTGATCAAGGCATTCAGGTGGTAAACAATTTGAATCACCAGTAAAGTTACGACTTTTTGAACCAAGCTTTTTAGCATGAAGAAAACCACCAATTTTAATATTTGCTCGAATATCAATATATACATTATTGGCACAGAGTTCAGTATGAGCATAACCTTTAGAATGTACATATTCAAGACCTAAAAAAAAGAATGCATCGTTAATAAAAGATCATCAACAAAAAACAATTTCGATGTCGACATCTTGCCAAATATCGACATTTGGGATTTTAACATGCCGAAATTCCCATCTTCCCAACCACCATAGAAAATCCCATTACCTTTTGCAACCTTTTTTATAACATGTGCAACAGCATCACGCTTAAAAAGTCCAATAGTCTTAAGATAATTTTCTTCACGCCATGTTTGTAAAAATTTATTATAATAATCATCTTCAACTTCATGAAATCTTGCTTCACCAGTACCAGGCTTTCCACCATCATTTTTAAAACGATATCGAACATCCAAATGATTCCGAATTGGTAGATATGCAGGAAATACCATACCAATGTATTGTCGATGCCGAAATACTGTATACAAGCTCATAAGATATTTATTAACACCAAAATGTTGAAGAATATGAATTTCACGGAGCTGCAAAAAATATAGGCAAGATTAATAAATCATGTGAATATAAATAAAAACTTACAGTATTAGTAATGGCCACTTCATCCTTTAATTCAATACATTGCATTGTATATTGTAAACGATTACCACCTTTTTGTTCAACAAGTTGAAAATCTTCTACAACTTCATTTTCAGAATCAAAGCAACGATTTAATACTCTCAAGATGCCATAATTAATAATTCCAGGTTTCGCAGAACTAAAAAAGAAAAACATGTGAGATAAATATGATCAAGATGGTGTAAGTCATCAAAGTTCTCTATATCACGAGATTCGTGAGTCACGAGAAGAACACCAACAACTGATTTCCCAATCACGACATACTTCCCACAAGTATAAAACCTTACAGTTTAGCAAGCTCTTCAAATTCATTAATCTTTTTAATTTCAAGTAAACATTTATTGAGTGAAGTTGTTGATCCACTTGCAGTACTACCACAACTTGAAGTTGTTGATCCACTTGCACTACTACTGCTACCACCTTCTGTTGCCATTCTTCTTCTTCGTCGATCGAGATAGTAGTTGATTAGTTCAATTCAATTCAGTGAGAAAGAGAGATAAATCAGATAACTGCTCCAAAAAGGAAATGCAGACGATGAATGAATGGCTTTTATTGGTTTTCAATGACATTTGTACGAAATTTTTCATTCACATTGTTTTCTTTTTGGTTAAATATGTAAATTTTTGATGCAAATGACAAGCTGTAAACAAAACACACGTTGTGAAAACATATCAATGATTAATTATAGCTACCAGTGCCCTGGCTAGAGGTTAGACGAAACTGATTTTAGCCAGGACAAAACAAATGGATTAAAAAACATACAAATTTAAAGAATTTTTAAACGCCATACTTTACCTTTTTTTTAACTCCGGAAAATTCATATTCTTCAACACTTTGATGTGAACAAAAAATATATTATACACCAATATACAATATTTCGACATCATCATCATCAGATTTAGCTGGTTTCAAATCTAAGTTTGAATTGGGCGCCATTTGGCAAAGTAATCCCAGAAGCCAGAATGTTACATTCAACAGATGCCCCTCTTTGTAATGACCCTTCCCTGAAAATTTTTGCTTACAGAAATCAAAAAGAACGCTCAAAAAACTAATTTGTCTGAATTACCTTTTGTCTACAGTATCCACTCTATTCTTGTCTATATTTTTTGCAGCTCCGTGAAATTCATATTCTTCAACATTTTGATGTTAATAAATAAAGAAATTACTGAAATTAATTTGTATGAGTTTGTATACAGTATTTCGGCATCGACAATACATTGGTATGGTATTTCCTGCATATCTACCAATTCGTAATCATTTGGATGTTCGATATTGTTTTAAAAATGATGGTGGAAAGCCTGGTACTGGTGAAGCAAGACTTCATGAAGTTGAAGATGATTACTATAATTAATTTCGTGAAATACTAAACTTGTCCATTCCTGAATAAAACCTTATCATCGCAATAACAAAGAGTTTTCAACACACTTTTCACAGCGTGAAACTACAGGTTATAGGATATTGTACAAATTAACTCCAATAATTTCTTTATTTAAAACTTTCTATTATTACAACATACATGCATTAATATATCAGTAATAATAACAACATCTATTCAAAAAATAATAATAAACAAAAACAATCAATCTATGTTTTCGTTGCTTTAACAGGTGCACAATCAAGTTTTCCACGAATAATATTTGCTCGAACAGAAATTAAATCACGTCTTCGTCCACCTTTTACCATTACTTGAGAATGTTCTTGTAGATTATGCCCTTCACCAGGAATATATGCACATACTTCATTACCATTACTTAGCCGAACAATTGCACATTTACGATTACCAGAATTTGGTTTTTTAGGATGTCGAATTACAGCTAAAAAAGATATATATTTAAATACAGATATTTAAGTGGAAGGGTGTGGATACAATGGGTTACAAAAAATAATTTTAAATTTTGTGGAAAATCGTGAAAAGGCGTAAAAAATCGTGCTCAATTTTTCACGATTTTCTACGGTTTTCCACGAATTATTAAATTATTTTCTCCATTTTTATTATTAATAAGAATTTCCTCATAAGAATTTCGAGCATGGATCCTATTTCCACGTTAGCTTGCGGCAAAAACCACTGAGCTACAACAAAAATAAAGTTGAGTCAAAACCGAGAGAAGGCATCTAAAGACGGTCAACTGTCAGCGATAACGTTGCTGACCACCGTTCAGTCAAAATATAAGTTCCTTTGAAAATTCTTTTCTATTTTTATTATCATCACCACGAAAGCATTCATGTTATATCCCAACTCAAAACTCGTAATAAAAACAACTTACTTTTTAACACAATTCCTTTCAAAAAATTATGTTCACTAATTTTAGATTTATCACGACTTCTTGGTTTTCTTGGTGGTGGACCACCTCGTCGATGCATTGCCTAAAAAATGTATTTTTATATCCAGTTTATAAAAACACTTAACATACCAATAACATTTGTTCTTGGCAATTAATTGTTGTAGTATGTAATGATCGAAAGGTGTAGCAATTTGAAGATGCTGCTGTTGTTGGAATAATTTTTGATGCTGTTGTTGTTAAAGCAGTACCAACAATTGATCGAAGATGTAATAAAGCATTGGTAAAATTCATATTTAATAGATTCTAAATAACCACAGTAAAATTAATAATTTTAAATTTGAGCAGTTGAAAAACTTTTGTTGTTTACAAAAAATTTGTGTTAAGCATTATTGGCAACGAGTAACGCTTTGCAAAACCAAAAAATGTGTATAAACAAAATACAGTACCACATTAGAGAACAAGCTTTATTTTTCAAATTCTTTTGTATACTGTATTTTCAAACATTAATTATTGCATTTTGGAACATTTACCACTTACAACACAATTACAAAACAAAAGATAGATAAAATTTTATTACTAATTCTAATACATATTTAAAAAACAATGATATAAAGGCAAGACAATGGCATATATATAACCGAAAGAAAAAAGATTACTACCCAAGAAAAAAAAACAAAATAAAGCTCTCAATCAAGTGTCATAGACATATATTTATTTTTAGGAGTTAAAATCATTGAAATAGATTTTTCATTTGTTGATCGTCGAGGAAATCCATCTTCAGCTGGTTCCTGCAAAAAACCAGTTTTAAAAATTATTATTATAATCCGAGTCACGATAAAACATGGCAATTATTTGGGGTTAAAATTTTACAAAAGCAACTCTAAAGATTTTAACTCTTATTCAGAGTGCACGCTAGCCGCGCAGCGTTAACAGCAAGCCGTAGCTTAGTGGTCAACGCCATAAGCTAAAATGCATCTGGAAACAAGGTTACAATCCACGGACTTTGTAAAGTTTTAAAGCCTTTGCCATGTTTCATCTTCACCCATAAAAAAGCCCACTTACCAAAGGAATCTTTTTAACACCATAATTTTCTAATTCAACAGGAATTGCAAATCGAGGCTTCATAGCTAAGACATCACCTTCAACTCTTTTCAAATCAGCAGTAAATACAGTAAGAAATGCACCAACATCAACAAGTTCAATAGTTACTTTTTTCTTATGAAGTTGTGCAATTATTTGTGCCCGATATGGCTTAATTTCTTTTCCATCATTATGATAATAAATACATAATGCACGTGGATAAATATGTGGAAAAACCATATCAAAAGTTTTGACACTTCTGAAAATCACACACAAAGTAATTTAATGAAAAATGCAGAAAGTATACCAAAGTTCATCAAAACAAACATACCTTAAAGTAGTTTCAAGTTCGTTTTCATCTTTCTTAAATTTGCTAAGTTTAACAAAATATGGAAAATCTTTATTCTTTGATTCAATGATAATTGCTTTTGCACGTGTTTCACCAGTTAATTGAGGAATATCCAATACAGGCATCATAGAATAGAGTATACCCTTGATAGTACGCTTATATTCAGCATCATCAGTTTTATGTGGAAGATTATCTCGAACAAAGAGAACTGCAAATCCAGGTTCATATCGATTATCATCAAAGAATGTAAAAAATTGTGATCCCAATGCTCTCATAACACAAAAGATTGAATATGAATCATAGCCAGGTTCAAAAATAATTTTTCGTTGTAACTCTTTTATTGCTTTTTCAAATGATGCTTCAGCAGCTGGACGATCAAAGATAACATAATGAATCTAAAAATTGATTTTGAAGTTATATAGTATGTTCTGAAAATAAATGCCACCTATAAAATTGTTGTATCTTTGTCGTTTTTGGACGTTATTTAAAAAATGGAATCTTTGAAGCAAATGCTTGGATCCCAGAATTATGTATTAAAATAAAAGGAATGCTACTTTTCGGGTCTACGGTTTCAAAAAAAAACCTCAAAAACAACAAAAGTACAACATGTATCATACATTTTTGTAGCCGCGAAGATTTAAAAATTTTCTTACATCTGTAATAACTTCAGCAAAATAATCAATATAATTTCTTGAATAGCTAGCATGAGTTGAAAGATCTTGTTCACGAAAAACAGAATGATTAATTTCTGCACTAATATCATGACAATTTCTACTATTCAATAAACGTTCCAAATTTGGCATTGTTGTTGATACATTAAATGTACGGCATGGTGGAAGTTCAATTACATTCCTTGGTGAAAGTTCAATTACAGGCCAATGAGAATCATAATAAGCTTCAGGAGGAAGAGAATTATAATGTGGTTCTTCAGGAGCAAGATATTCATCAATTGCATCATGAAATTGATCATCTTGTTCATTTTCAGGTGAATGACTGATAATATTTCTTTCTCTTAAAATTCCATTAATTCGATGATGATCATATGAAGCATAATCTTGTGGAGGTGGAGATGGTGGAGTATAATCTCGGCTATCACGACGATATCCATCTTGATAATATTCATCACGAGCAGCTGCAAAGCGATGTCCTTGACGTGGTGGAGATGCTGGTCTTCGACGATCATCATAACGTGGATCTTCAGATCTATCAGGTATATGAAATTCTTGTTCACGAAATTCATTATCATAAAAATCACGAGGATTATTACGATGCGGTGGTGAACGACGATGAATATCATCATCTTCAGGATGATATGTTCGAACATTAACATAATCATCAGCAGCATTATTAAAAGTTCTTGCTGTATCAATACCAAATGGATCGTCATCATCATCATATTCGAAATTATTTCGTGTTGGTGTAACATCTTCATATCGTCGTGCACTTACTTCAATATGTGGACGATGATCTGCAAAACCTGGTGGTGGTCCAGGTCGATGATGATGTAATGATGGTGATCGTTCAGCATAATCTAAATTTTAAAAAATTAGCTAAGCATTTTTGGATTTGTAAAAACGTTTGCAAATCTTTTTGAATTAATTTCAATTATACTTCTACTTCCATTAGGAAGTAATTGGAAGTTTTTAGGATGTAGTTTCGGGAGTGAAAGTTCGTAAGCACCGATCGCTCTTTACTATACAACCTCTTAAAACCGAAAAGTGACAATTTGCAAGCATTTTTTAAATATTTTTATTTTTTTTTTATTTTGCTTACCATGTACATCATTTTGTTGTGGATGATATGCAAATGGTTCACGTCTAACTGGATATGGTTGTTGTTCACGTAATGGTTGAGTTCCTGCAGAAGTATATGAATGAATACTTTGTGATGGAGAGCTTCTGCGATCATCAAAATATGGTGATGCCCTTCGATGACGACTTGCAGCAGCATAATCATGTGGAGGCTCACGTCGTTCTTCATCTCGATACGGTGATGAAACACGATTAAGTGGTATAGGTCGTCGTTGTGGTGGTAATGGTTCATCAAAATCATCAACAACATATGGAGGTGTAATTCTACCACTACCATATACTGTAGATGGTGGTTCAACAAGTGATGATGAAAATGATTCCCGATCAGGTGATAATTGTCGTCTTGATGATGAACCAAATGATGACTGTCCAGGTGATGGTTGTCTTCGAAATGCAAAATTTCCAGGAGGCGGAGATGGTTGACGTCTTGGTGGTGCAAAATTTCCAGGTGGACGTGCTGCAAATCCACTAGGTGGAGATACTTGTCGTCTTGGTGGTGGTACAGCTCCTGATGGTGGACCATAATCATTTCGACGTATAGCTGCTGCAGGAGGGGGACGAAGAACAATATTTCGATTACCCATATTAACTCTTGCAGCACCACGTCCCCGACCGCGTCCTCTTCCCCCACCACCTTTTTTAGTTTTCATCCTAGAAAAAAAATTTATTAGAAAAAACAAGTTGTAATAAAAAAACAGCAGGGATACCCACAAAAATTTCTACAGTACACAAGGGCCATATTGTAAAAAGATTTGAAAAACTCTTTAAAAAACTAACTTTGTACGTTCTTGTAAACTAATAATATGTTGCAATTCTGGAGTATCATATAAAGATGTAAAAGCTCGGACAGTTTGTCCATCAAAATCAAGAAGATCATCAAACCATCCTTCCAAAAATTCTCTTGTATTACGAAAACCTGCTTTTTGAGCAAGCATTGATATTGGATATTCTGATACTTCTCTATAAAAAATAGCAAGGCATTAAAATTATCTAACAATAATAGTAGAAGATAAAAATTACTTTGATTGTCTTTCAATATTATAAACAGTATGCTCTTGCGTCATCATAATTTTAGCAAGTTGAGCTCGAGCCTCTTCATATATTTCATCTTCAGTCTTTGGAACACCAGACATGACTGATGGCCTATAAATGATAATAGTGATAAAAGCGAAGTAATGAGTAATTTAAAGTACAAAAAACACACGAAATACGGTAAAACAAAAGAAACACTTTAATAAAATGCATATGAAAACTACGTACAACGTAAATATATTAAAACAGAAATCTCCAAATGCCGGCGAAAATATCTCATAGTTTGCTTAAATACTCATCTACCAATGGGATAGTTAGGGAAAAAATATCAACTTCTGCTATCGAGAAAATATTAGTGTTTATCGGCTGTTGCTTCATAAGTTTCAAAAAACATAAATTTTGCTTTAAAATTTGAGCCAAGTTATTCGCGTCCGCAACCTGATGTACTTTTCGATGACAAAGGTGCAGCAATGTAGAAGATTCAGTGGCTAATGATTATCGCTAGGTATCCTACAGCAAGGCAAGTATATAGAAAAATAAAGATCTTATCTCCAGTATCACTTGAAGATTTCACAACTAAGAGATATATATTATATCCGTAAAATATACATACTAGACTAGTTTTTTATTACTCATACTAAACACGTCATATTTTAAAAATTATCTATTTTGGCAAATTACACAACTTTTTGAGTCCAATGAATCATAAATGGAACACTCTAACTATACTGACACTAAAAATTAAAAACTAAAAAATCTTTTACAAAATTATTACATCCAAAAAAATTACAAATTCAGTTTTTTTTATTCTAATAAACTTTAGAAGTAAAACAAGAACCCAATGCGTTTTATACAGGTAATAACACACACTTTGATAGGACATAAATTTAAAACAAAAGAATTAAAAGAAGCTCTAAAGATAAGAATCTAATTTACAAATATATTTGTAAAACTGCAGAAAATTACAACCAATTTTTAAAAACTATGCTTTTTGTTTTTGCCACAAGCAGATCAAGCTTTTTTTCGTGTCGAGAACTTTCATCTAGTATTCTGAGTTCAATTTTTTCAGAAAACATTAGCTTCATTATTCGATGGATTAAGATAAAATGATCGAAAATGCATTTAATTACATGGTATAAATAAGTAAAATAATATATTTGTCTTAAACTTATTACAGAAATCTATACAATCTTTTAAGAGTATCAATCAGGATTTCTTATCGAAAAATCAAAAGATTTTGTTCACTAAAAATTAAACTATTGCATCATTCTTATTTTTTTAACATAGCAAATATAAATCATCTTTAAAGTAATTCAAAGATACTTTATCTGTGTAACAATAGCGCTTTCCTAATTCATTTGTTTAAAATTTAATTATACCCATTAACAGGAATGTCATCCACGAAGCGAGTTGTTTTAATTGCAAAAGATTGTCGTCACTTTTCACTTCAACAACAAAGCTTTGGAAGTTTAAATCGTCATGATAATCAATACAATAGCATCAATTTGAATAAATTTGGGCCAGCAAAGACCTTGCAATTTGATAGCAGCATTTCATCATCTGCATCAAATAATAATAATAAGAATCAAAGCAATATTAATGGTAAAATAAAGACAAATGGAAGGCTGCAGTCTTGTTTTCCATGTTATTGTTGTCTGAATTTTTGAGCTGGAATAAATCAACAAAAAAATATCGCTTCTTAAAATTGGTAAAAACACCCTAGGATAACTGCTTGATGCTGCTTTCTCAAACAAACCAGCAATCAGTTTTTAAGATTTCCACTGTTCTTCTAGCTTATTATTATCACCAAAATGCATTTAATAGTTTCAAAGTAACGCCCTAGTGACTGCAGGCTTCCAAAATCCCCAGGCTTTGTCAAAGTCAATGATTATGAAACAACAAAAAAAGATGTTTTATGCCAAAAACGTTATTCAACAAATAATTTATATCCACTTCTTCAAAAAGAAGAACAATATGAATGGAAAAACAAGACGGATTTTGGTGATAAAAATTTAAGCAAAAGCACCCTTTCACTTCACATTGAAGCTTATGAAAATAATAATGCCATTAAAGCTCAAAATAACAATACTGGAACAAAAATATTTGGTGGTGGTAATTTAAAAGCTTCAAAAAAGGATCAATGGGTTATTCCTCGACAACAACCAAAAGAAGAAGAAGAATTAATGGAAGCTGAAGTAATGGCATTTATTTTTAAACAGTGTTAAATTAAAATGATAAAAATGCACAGCTAAACTTTGAAAGGTTTTTTTACACAATTTTTTATGTAAAAAGAGCATTTTGGCAAAGTGAAATCCACTGCTATTCAAGGTTCTTGTGAACAAAAAACATTAATTGTATATCCACAAGCATATTACAACTACTTTATTTTATTAAGCTTTTCTATTTTACAAATGTTATCTCTATTTCAACGTTTACCAGGTCCTACAGCATTACCATCAAGGCAGCTAATTCGACAACTCTCAACAACAAATTCAAATCAAAATTCTTCCTCTACAAAAGAAGATTCAACAAGAAATAATAAAAAAGAACCATTTGTTGAAGTGCTAAAAGGAAAATTTAAAACTGATGCCTTTGATATAACTGATAAAGAAAAGAATCCATCATATTTAAAAAAGATTGTACCAGATGTACAAAAAAGTATTTTTGGTGGAAGATCTTCAGAACCAATAAATTGGAATTTTCCAAATAAAAAAATGGAAGATTCAATTGTTGAAGAATTGCCGCTGGAAGATATTGTAAAAGATATTCCAAAAATTACTAAAAAACAATATCAGGTTTGTTGCTTAGTTTTGGTGTTAACTACGTAATGCTATCTAGGCTAGTCTAAAACATATGTGGTGGAGGATTGAAGTCGTTTTTCTCTTATATACAATCTTTCATTATATGAAGGGTAGTATTTGTGCAAAAAAGCAGCTGCTTAATTCACATTCTACATCTACTTCTCTTTTATAGTATACATCAGATAGCAAGAGATCAATGTTTCGCTTTTGACAACAAATATTTAATTAAACTTTTTATGTGCTTAGAAATTTCTTGCAATTCCTGGGATGCTGTAAAAAATAATGTTTTAATTGTTCATTTTTTCAGTTGGTAAAAGAAGAAGTAACTCAGTATTTTGATAATCCATTGGAAAAGCCAGATTTACTCAATCATTTTCGTGGACTTCATCATGGTGAAGCTAAAATTCAATATGAATTTAAAGATGATAAGGTTTGTTGGCACCTTTTTTTGTTATTCAGAATTTTTATTATAGCTTTTTTGCTATAACAGAATCTCTCTCTTTAACTCCGCTTTTTTTGCAGAGTATGGAAATTTGGAATACTGGTTGTGATGCCGATTGGAATCAAGGTTTTTCAAGAGTTGAATTTCTTCGAACTCCTCGTTCAACAGCTTTATTTCGTGGATATATTAATTCAGAAGTTGTAAAAGTTGGTCATTCTTTTTTTGGGAGTAATTTTGATTACGCAAATGTAATTTTTAGGATGGTAAAACATCTCGAGCTGGATGGGCTTCTATTAAAAGTGAAGATAAAAAATCATTTAATCGACGAAAATATTTATGGCAATGGAAAGATTATTCACATTTTTTGATTAAAGTAAGTTATTTTTTAACTGGCTAAAAAAGTAATCACATGTGGATGATTGTAAATGTTTGACTTTTGAGGATTCAAACCTTGATGTGATGCCACTTGTACGCTAGTGTGGTGTTAACCCCTCGCCACAGCTGCATGAAAAGCTTCAAAAATTACAACAGAAGCTAAAAAAAGAAAATAATACTGTATTTTTTTAAAAGCTTTTTGTTCAGTTGCTCAGTGAATAGCGTCGCAGACTATTATGCAGTAAGCATCACGGTTTGAATCCTTTGTGATATCTGTTTCCAAAATTTTAAAAACCATTTTTTTTATTTATTCTGAAAACTTTATCGGCTATTAATCTAATCTCCCTTTTTAGTGCCGAGGAGATGGACGTTCTTATAAAGTTTTATTATATGTTCCTGGATCAATTGGTAAGCTTCAACAATTGTCTCCTCCCAATTTCAATCTAATCCCAAATTTCCAGATGTTACATGGGGTGATACATATGCATATCCTCTTCATACCCATGGTGGACCATATTGGCAATATGAAAAAATTCCATTTTCAAGATTTCTTCATACTGTAGGAATGAGAGTTCAAGATGTACAAAAACCTATTATTCGACAAAAAATTTCATCTGTTGGTATTACACTTATGGATAGAATAGATGGAGAATTTCAACTTGAAATTGATTATATTGGTTGTTATAATGATCGATCACATGAAGAAAAGTTTGCATATGAAACATATACTATTCCAATGTTTAATCCAAATACAATGTAATAATATAAAATTTATCTATTTTTATAACAACTATTAGGCAATATAAACAAATAAAGTTATTTATCGTTTTTTGAAGGTGATGTTAGATGACTTTTTGAAACATACAAAATATTTCCATCAAGTTTTGGCCGCTGCAAATCATCAACGGCATCTTGAGCAGAAGTCTTCTTCAAAAATTCAACAAAACCATAGCCTTTGTAAATTCCTTGAATATCATCCTAGAAAGGATACGGTAGCAGATTATTGGAGTATGGAAGAATCGAAGAAACTTACAAATGGAAGATTAACATATTTAACTTCACCATATTTATTAAAATATTCTTGTATTTGAGCTAAAAATGAAACTGCTCCAATATATAGTAGTTATTAAAAAATTAAAACTTACATGGACTTGAAAGCCAACTTAAATTTTTAACCATGACACTATTTTCTCTATTGATAGGATCATATTTACGTGAAACATGCCGAAGATATCTGACAATAGTTAATCTCATCTATAATCATAAAAATTATTCAAAATAATTTTAACAAAAAACAACAAAAATATTTAAACGGTTGCAATCTACCGTATACATTATAAAAAACAGAAAGAAAATTTGAAACAAAGTTTTTTTATTCAGAAAGCTCTAAAAACATATATTAAATATATATACAAATCTGACATAAAATAATATCAAATCACATAGTTTTAAACTTAGATTTTAAAGGTTTCATTGGCATATAGAATTCTATTCCAACAACATCACCATCAATAACATGTGGCCGACTTTGTAGCGCTGCGGTTGCAGCTTCAGGCTTTTCAAATTTCACTGATGCAAAACCACGATGTAACCCTGTTTCAGCATCCTGAAAAAGGAATGAATAAAAATAATAAAATAGTAGATATTAATTTGTGGTATTTTAGAACGATGTTTTAAAGAAACTCAACGCTTTTGGTTATGCTAACATTCAATCTACGAAAGGCATTATCCTTTTTAAAAGTAAAAAAAGAAGCTTGTTGAAGCGCTTTGGCCAATTTTTTACAGAAGATTAATGGATGGTATCTACCATATCCAAAAGAAAAAAAAAACAAACTTACAAAAAATAATGAAACATCTTGAATTTTTCCAAATCTACTAAAATACTTCTCTACTTGTTGCTTTCCTGTAATCCATTTTACATGTGTTAAGTAAATAGTCTGATGTTGATCTGATACACGTGAAACATTAATTAATAATCGTTGAAATAGTCGCATTCTATTTTTTGTACTAAAAAAGATAACAAAATTAATTAAAGATTTTAAAGATGAGAACGATAATTGCTACTTTCAACGAAACAGCGAAATAACGGACAAAAAATGGAAAGCTATGATAAAGATAAAAGCAGGGATTAAAAAAAGATAAAAGCAAAAATCATGCGCAAAAAGTTGAAATCATTCCAAATTTTTTATAGCAAGCTTTTTTTTATATTGGCTAACTTCGTGTTAAGAATTTTTTTAAAGCTTGAAAAATCAGATGTGAATTTTTTATTTCGTGTTTCCCGGTATATAATTTTATCTTTCTTCAGATTATTTTTTGTTTAAAATAAACAACAATTAATTTAAACATATTTGTCAAGAAGATAATACAAAATCCAATGAATGAGTTATATAACTTGTGAACAAGCCTTTTATAAAACCTTTATTTTATTAAGCTTTTTTATTTAACAAATGTTATCTCTATTTCAACGTTTACCAGGTCCTACAGCATTACCATCAAGGCAGCTAATTCGACAACTCTCAACAACAAATTCAAATCAAAATTCTTCCTCTACAAATTCAACAAGAAATAATAAAAAAGAACCATTTGTTGAAGTGTTAAAAGGAAAATTTAAAACTGATGCCTTTGATATAACTGATAAAGAAAAGAATCCATCATATCTAAAAAAGATTGTACCAGATGTACCAAAAAGTATTTTTGGTGGAAAATCTTCATAACCACTTTTTGTCGTTTCCCCAATTACTGTAATAGAAGTTTTTATTAAAAAGATTTTTAGACAAATTTAAACACACAGTTTATCAAACAAAAAATAAAAGTTCAATATCAATTACATAGTTTTAAATTTAGATTTTAAAGGTTTCATTGGCATATAGAATTCTATTCCAACAACATCACCATCAATAACATGTGGCCGACTTTGTAGCGCTGCGGTTGCAGCTTCAGGCTTTTCAAATTTCACTGATGCAAAACCACGATGTAGCCCTGTTTCAGCATCCTGAAAGAGAAATATGCTTATGTTTTAAAAATCAACTATAAAAAGATTGTTTCATACATATCTCCTGTGGTAGTTAAAAAAGATACTGTTAGGAAAAACAAACTTACAAAAAACATTGAAATATCTTGGATTTTTCCAAACCGGCTAAAATATTTTTCAACTTGTTGTTTACCAGTAATCCATTTAACATGTGTTAAATAAATTGTTTGATGTTGATCAAATACACGAGGTCGACTGAAATTCATTAATCTGTTTGAAAATTTAAATGCCATTACTTCAGCTTCCATTAATTCTTCTTCTTTTGGTTGTTGTCGAGGAATAACCCATTGATCCTTTTTTGAAGCCTTTAAATCATCACAATCAACAAAATTTTTTGTTCCAGTATTGTTATTTTGAGCTTTAATGGCAATATTATTTTCATAAGCTTCAATATGAAGTGAAAGGGTGCTCTTGCTTAAATTTTTATCGTCAATATTCGTCTTATTTTTCCATTCTTTTTTTTCTTTTTGAGGATTTTGTGGATATAAATTATTTATTGAATAACGTTTTTGGCATAAAACATCTTTTTTTGTTGTTTCATAATCATTGACTTTGACAAAGCCTGATGGATTTTGGAAGCCTGCAGTCCCTAGGGCGTTACTTTAAAGCTATTAAATGCATTTTGGCGAAAAGAAGACCTTAAAAACTGTTTAGTGCTGCTTTGTCTGAGAAAGCAGCATTAATAGTTATGCTAGGATTTGTTTATCAAGTTTAAAAAGCGGTATTTTTTTAGTTGGTTGATTCCGACTCAAGAACCCAAAAAACAACCTCAACACGGGAAACAAGACTGCAGCCTTCCATTTGTCTTTATTTTACCGTTGTTATTGCTTTGATTCTTATTATTATTATTTGATGCTGATGATGAAATGCTGCTATCAAATTGCAAAATGTTTGCTGGCCCAAATTTATTCAAATTGATGCTATTGTATTGATTATCATGACGATTTAAACTTCCAAAGCTTTGTTGTTGAAGTGAAAAGTGACGACATTCTTTTGCAATTAAAATTGCTCGCCTCGTGGATGACATTCCTCTAAAAATTATTTACAGATTTACAAAACGCTAAAATTTGTGTACACCGAAAAAAATTCAAACGTTTTCAGGCGCTTTCCGCGAACAAAAAGTTTTTTAGATGATTTTTTATGCGCCCTTTTTTCAGGAGAAAATAAGAAAAATTAAGAATAACGATGATGAAATACATTTTAGTAGCGCTTTATGACAATTCCAGATCACATTTATTCCAAACATTTCTTTTTGACTTTTAAGCTTGTTTAAAAGTGTCTCCTCTTTTCTAATTGTTTTCTTACGGGTTCTGTTTATCTTTATGAAATGTGACGTCTATTATGAAGTAAAAAAGCGAGATTAAGGTGTTTTGCGTGTTTGCTGTTCCACCAGTGCATTAACAACGTTTTGTAATTAAGATTTTTAAACGAGCTTATGTGATTTGAAATAGTCAAAAAACGCTGCCAAAAATGTTTTTCATCATCTTTATTTTTTGCTTTTTTTTACGTTCACAGCAGCCTTTTACTTTTTGAAAGGTTTGATAGACGCATTGATTTAAAGAAAATTTCATCACTCTTATTTTTTGTATCTTTAAAGCGCATAATTTTTCTTCCTGAAAAAAGTGGCGCATAAAAAATCTCTAAAAAACTTTTTGCTCGCGGAAAGTGCCTGAAAACGTTTGAAATTTTTTTTCGGTCTACACAAATTTTAGCGTTTTGTAATTCAGTTGTATGTAATAATCTGTAAATAATTTTTAGAGGAATGTCATCCACAAAGCGAGCTGTTTTAATTGCAAAAGATTGTCGTCACTTTTCACTTCAACAACAAAATTATGGTAGCCTAGGTAGTCATGATAATCAATACAATAGCATCAATTTGAATAAATTTGGGCCAGCAAAGATTTTGCAATTTGATAGCAGCATTTCATCATCATTATCAAATAATAATAATCAAAGCAATATTAACGGTAAAATAAAGACAAATGGAAGGCTGCAGTCTTGTTTTCCATGTTATTGTTGTCTGAATTTTTGAGCTGGAATAAATCAACAAAAAAATATCGCTTCTTAAAATTGGTAAAAACACCCTAGCATAACTGCTTGATGCTGCTTTCTCAAACAAACCAGCAATCAGTTTTTCAGATTTCAACTTTTCTTCAAGCTTATTATTATCACCAAAATGCATTTAATAGTTTCAAAGTAACGCCCTAGTGACTGCAGGCTTCCAAAATCCATCAGGCTTTGTCAAAGTCAATGATTATGAAACAACAAAAAAAGATGTTTTATGCCAAAAACGTTATTCAACAAATAATTTATATCCACTTCTTCAAAAAGAAGAAAAACAATGGAAAAACAAGACGGATTTTGGTGATAAAAATTTAAGCAAAAGCACCCTTTCACTTCATATTGAAGCTTATGAAAATAATAATGCCATTAAAGCTCAAAATAACAATACTGGAACAAAAAATTTTGTTGATTGTGATGATTTAAAGGCTTCAAAAAAGGATCAATGGGTTATTCCTCGACAACAACCAAAAGAAGAAGAATTAATGGAAGCTGAAGTAATGGCATTTAAATTCTCCCACAGATTAATGAATTTTAATGGAATGAAAGGTAAATATAAATTGTTAAACTTTAAAACGTTAATACTTTTTTAAAAGAACCCGCCTGTAGAGATTACTGTATTGGTTTTTTTGACACGTTTTGACTGAACACATAAAAAAAAGTTATTCTCTACACAAAAAAGGAGGATATGATGAGGTTATGCATTGAAAAATAGTATTTTTCAGAATACAATAAAATGCTTTTTCTATTTAACTAATTTTTCTTGCAAAAAACCTTTTATTAGTGTCATACATTCTCAAATGTGGATTTTAAAGAACACCAATTATTTTTTTAAATAAAAAAAATCAATATATTTAAATTAGTTTTTTTAGCTAGTGTCAGATATCTTCGAACTTACTCACGTAAATATGATCGTATCAATAGAGAAAATAGTGTCATGGTTAAAAATTTAAGTTGGCTTTCAAGTCCATGTAAGTTACAAAAAATTTTTAACTAAATATTCAGTCGAACCTCGATTTTACGTCCCTCGATTCTTCGTCTCCTTCGATTTTACGTCGTTTTTCTGCGGTCCCGGCAAAGCGAAATCAATGTAAATGGACTTCTATTTTACGTCTCTCTCGATTTTACGTCGTTTTTTCGCTGTCTCTTGAAAGACGTAAAATCGAGGTTCGACTGTAACTAACTTTTTAACCATTTTTAGCTCACGTACAAGAATATTTTAATAAATATGGTGAAGTTAAATATGTTAATCTTCCATTTGTAAGTTTCTTCGATTCTTCCATACTCCTATAATCTGCTACCGTATCCTTTCTAGGATGATATTCAAGGAATTTACAAAGGCTATGGTTTTGTTGAATTTTTGAAGAAGACTTCTGCTCAAGATGCCGTTGATGATTTGCAGCGCCCAAAACTTGATGGAAATATTTTGTATGTTTCAAAAAGTCATCTAACACCACCATTAAAAAAAGAAAATGATAATTAGCTTTATTTCGAATGTTTAAATAACTGTTATCTATTTTATTTTGTATTTGCCATTTTTAAACTTTCAATAGTTATTTAAAAACAATATAAATACAATTTTTATTTAAAACATTTTAATCATAGACGTTTTTGCCAATGTAACACCGGTGTTGAGGATTCATATTGTGTCTGTTTGTTCCTTAACAAGGAGGTTGCTGAATTTTTGATAACAAATAGATCCGTTTGCTTTCGATAAGTTTATATTTGAAGAAAAGTTTACTTATTTAACAGTTTTTTCTAAACTAATACAACCAAATGATATCTGACAATGTCCCGATATCCCTATCTTATTCGAGTTCTTCAAAAACCACTGTAGTAACAATTTTTTATACACTTTAATTAGAAATTGCCTCAATTAGAACATTTACAGTATATAAATTTTTAACCGTTTAAAAATCAAATTAAAATTTGGCGCTGTTTAGCGAACTGTTCTTAGACGCCAAAATTTTGTGTAGAAAAGATTCTTTCTGTCACCAACAAAAAAATAGCAAATTACTTGAAATATATCTTGCACATTATTTAAATTTTTTTTCATCTACAAAAAATAAATTTGCAACATTTGCTGGAAAAAATTTGCATTAATTTCAAATTCATTCACCACACTTTCTTGTTGTCATCATCAAAAAAATCTTTTTTTTATTCATCCCATTTTTTTGTCATCAAAGAAACGTGAAACAAAAAATGGCAGCAGCAGCAACATCCGCAGCTCCTCATCCTCCGCATCAACTTCCTCCATCATGTTTACAAGAAGTTCCTCGACGATATGTTGAACAAATTCAAACAACTGTTGAAACAATGCGTCGTCGGGGTATTGCTATCTATGATGGATGCTTTCGTCTTGGAGCCCGTTCATCAGCATTAATAGAAAAAACTCGTGAAAATCTTGAACCTATGGCATATGATGCTAAAGATTTTGTTATTGGTGCAATAAATAATACTCAAGCTTTAAATGAAAAGGATCGAGATTTACGTAATAATTTATTGGAAATGTATCTTGGTAAGTATTGCTTTTTGGTGTTTTATGTGGTGGGGAGAAGGGAATTCGTTTCAACGAAATATTGGCATCTTTTTGGCGGTGGTATTCAAAAGCTTATAAAGCCTTACTTTTAACCGTCAAAAAGTGGTTGTTAGACTTTTATACCACCAGAAATTTACTACACAGTGGTCCACGTAAATTGCCGCATTAGTTCTCGGCCTTAAATTGTTTCTCTTAGCTTTTGTTCAAACATAAAGCCACATCTTATATGTAGTTAAAGAATGAGGATAGCATTTGTGTATGCGTTTTACTGCTGATGCTATAGGACATGGATCGACTGATGTTGATAGAGATAGACGGAAGTATGAGATGACGGAGCGGTATGAAGACGAAGACAGTGCAATGTAATACACAGTGGTCAATTTTCCTTAACTAAGAAGCTATTTCATTTTTGGTTAAAATGAAGGAGATGCTATTTATTAAAATCTTATTCCCTCCAGTAATGGCCGAAGAAGCAATTGCACATCTGCAAAGATAAAAACTTCAATTTATGCTTGTATGCCTTAACATCTACTGATACTAATTCCCCAAATGCGATACCCATGAGTTAACTTTTATAGACACCCTAAGGAGGGGCTCACTTTTAACCTCGGATCCATCGAGCACCCAATGTTTTTTTTAGTCGTCGTGGATTCGAACCTTGGATCACCGGGTCGAACATCTAACGCGCTAACCACTCGACCACATGAGCTGGCTTATTTTATGAAAAATTGAAATTTTTTACTTTTCATTGGGTTATGATGATAAAGTGTGTTATTTTAGTTTAATATGAAAATGTTCTTCACCATCAAAAATCCACAAAGTAAAAAAAAACTACATCTTTTGTTTTAAATAGTAAACGATATCGTGTGATACCAGATTTAGCTTAAACAAGCATATCTTAGAAAGGGCAGAAAATAGTTGAATACTAAAATACTTAAATACCATTGAATAATAAAGAAGTACCATGAAATACACGCATGTCTTCAGTAATTACAAGGATGACATCTTAAAAGAGTCCTTTGTGAGAATTTAACCAGCTTGGTCGGAGCGGCAAAGACTAAGAGCATCATTTCTGCATAATATTTTATATGCAGATGATGCTCCTGTCAATGATGAGATGATTCACACCACTAAATATGAGATTATGGATCGCAATGGGGGTGATTTGTCGTCTATAACCTCGACATTTTTCTTGATTTTAATTTGATCATTTTTTTACACATACATTTATTTTTAGGTATCTCTGTATTATGTATTGGTCTTTCAACTGGTATGGTTGCAGGTGCAACATTTTTGGGATATTTTTTTTCATCATTCATTAATCCATTCATTGAATTTGCTGCACTCTTTGGTATTCCATATTATGCATATCAACATATTCGTACTCATTCTGGTATTGATGAAACTGAACGACGAGTATGGTTATTTGGGATATCATATTTTATTGGAACAATTATTGGACATGCACTTGGTAACCGCCTTATTTCAACTGCACCTGCAGTTCTCTTCATTTCACCAGCAGTTTTGGCACTTTTAATTGATTTTGAACTTGGTCCTAAAGAATTATTTTCTGATCGACAACGTCTTATGATTGTTGCAGGTGGAATTAGTTCTGTTATCTCATATATTTTTGCATATTTTGTTACTGGTTTCTCATTTGCTCCTATCTTTGCTATTGTTGCTATGAATGGAATTTTATGGATTCATTTTCAAGTAAGGCAGTTTTTTTATTTCTGGGTTTTACTGACAGCTTTTAACTGGATTTGTTTTGAACAAAATCTTAGCCAGAAAAAGATATTTTTAAAGTTAAACATGAGTTCAATACCGTAGACAGCAAAAAATTTCGGGGGCAGCAAACCTTTGCACGCGTCGGTAAAAGATCAAAGATATTTGTCAATTTCGGAGGGGGCAAGTGCACCCCGGATGCACCCCTAAATACGGCCTTGCATGAGTCGACTTTTACAAACATCTTAAGGAGCTTATTTTCAACTTGGATGCCACCCATGGAATTTGTTTTAGTCCACCGGGCACCCAACCACTCATCTTTTTTAGCGGTAGAACCGCTTAGGATTTGAACCTGGGGTCACAAGGTCGAACATCTGATGCACTAACCACTCGACCGTACAATCTGGTTAAATATTTATGACCCTTTACAATATTCTCGTTTCTAGGTTACTCTTGCAATTGATAATGGTAATAATAATAAAAAAGCTTCTGTTGTCTCAAGTGATATTCAATTTGGTTATATTATTGCTGCAGTATTAGTTGAAATGGTTGTTGCTACTATCTTTGGAAATAGTCATTTTGGAGAACCTATTCAAGAACCTCTTCTTCAAGTTTAAATAAATATGATATAATTTAATTTTGTATGTGTAATTCAGTGAAAATAAAATATAATTGTGATAAAATAAATTTATTTAATGTTTTGTGAGTAGGATAAATTTTGGTTTTATTGATTTGTCAATTTTTTTTGCTAATTTTTGTTTTCCACTTGAAGTTAGTTTGTAAAGTTATAGTATCATCTTGTAAAACAAATAAATGTGAAAGCGAAAGAAGGTCAAAGTTTCAAAATCAAAATTATTTCAATCAGAAAATTCTGACTTGTCAAAGATAAATATCGAAATTACATTATTTCGGTTGATCAAAATCAAAACAATTTTTGATCAGTAAAATTTAATTATTTTGGACTAAATCAATATTTAAACTTTTAAACTTTAGACTACAGGGACAGACATCAAAGTTATGAAGCATGTGTACTGTAGGTTTAAATTACTTTTCGCAATAAAATCCCTTTTTAATTTTTTTGTTTCGTTTTTTATTATTGTTTTCGTTATTAAAAAATGCAATTATTTGGATCAACTTGAAACAATAATAATTTCTTCAAAAACTTTTTTTCCATAATTAAACTTTTTTCAAATTAGAAGGAGGCACTCCTTTTTTCCATATAAAGAAAAGCGAAAAAGACAAAACAATCGACTCTCAATTTTTTTACCTTAAAAAGTTAAAAACAAAAAATTGCGCAAAGTTAAACTTTTAAAATGAGCCTTATTTGGGGACCACTTGAAAAAATCACAAAGCTTTATCCCGCTTCCAAAGATGGATAAAGCAGCAGCAACTTTTAAGCTTCAAATCTCCTTTTTTCTTTCATCTTCTTTGTCTTTGATCCAAATATGTTCTTGCTGGTTCCGCGAAAAATGTTAAATTTTTTTAGAGATCTTTGGATCACTACTCTTTTTTTTGTTTTTGACGAAAAAAGCATTGATAGAAAGTTAACTGACTTGTCTTGACTGATTGAGGAAGAAAAAAGATAAAAACAAAACATTATGAAAAAAATAAAACTTGAAAGAAACAAAATAGGATTTTTTTTTATCTTGTGTTTTTTTGCATTTCTAATTGTTCAAAAAAGCACACAACTGTTCAAAGCCTACTCAAGGAAATGGCAATCCAAAAATTTTTGCTGCTTCAAACATTTGTCAAAGATATTTTCTTTAAATTTGGCATTTGCTAAAAACAGAAAAAAAGAAATATAATAAAACGGAATAGAATTCTAAACATTAATGTTTCACAACAGAACAGTGTTAATCAAGGAATACTCGATATGATAATGTAACAAAATTTGTCTTACACAAAAAATCAAATATTGATGTTCATTTCAATGAATTTGTTTTTTTGTAGACATGGAAGCTGTTATTTGTTATTACTTTTTTGTACCTTTAATGATGAATAAATCGCTGCGCTGAATACTTAAGTAGCAAAATCATTCAACAATAATTTTCATGAAGTGGATCAAATCTTTTAGGGTTAATGTATCAAACAATCTTAATTTGTTTTTCATTAACAATTGTTTTACTGCCCTACAGTAATCTTAAAAACAAGCAACAAAAAGTGTTAAAGCATTTTCACCATTTATGAAATATTACTGCATTTCTCAAGGTGTTTCAGAAGAACATTTCCTTGATTTTTTTTCATTATTTAAAAGCAACTATGTTTTATAAAAATTTTTTATTAGTCACCACACGATTGATGTAAAAAATGATGCCCTTTTAAAGATTAGACCCATATTTTTTCCCTTTTTTTTAAAATGTTGAAAAAAAGGTAAGCAAAATGAGAAAGAGACAACAAAAAACACATTTTGCATAATTAATGTGTTTAAAGGAGAGTTTAACAGATCTTTTTCTTATTCAACTGAACGGAAGTCTTTCTCCGTTCCTTTAGCGTTCCTTTTTATTACTTTAAAAAAAGAACAAAGAAAAAGCTATCATCGTTTTTTGGAAAGAAGAGTAAGTAACTTCTTTTTTTTGCCCTTTTTTAAAGTTGTTTTTTGTTTTAATATTTTTTTCTTCGTTCCTGGCACTGTCTTTTCTCTCTCATGTTTGTTGAGTATTCGTTTCGATTTGTAGAGATCAAAATCTTTTTACTTTTCCATTTTTTTACACCTTATTGGGAATAAAGAAAAAACGGTGTATATTTCCCAAGAAATACAACAACAACAATTTATCAATCAAGCATCGTAGAAGAAAAAATTATGTTTTTGAAAGCTTTCAAAAAATATCTGTCTATGGGAAAAAATGGGAAGTAAACGGGAACGCTGAAAAATTGAGATTGCTTTTTTTGGATTCATTGATGCATGTTGATGGTTACTGTAATCAAAGTCCATATTTGGGAAAGGGCACACTTTGTACTTCGATTTGTTACTGGGTTTTAGAAAATTTAAAATTGAAAAAAAAAGGATTTTTCGAATTTCGGAGGGGGAATTAGCCCCTCGAACCAACCCCTGCTGAAGTCCTTAATTCAGTTATTAATTTTCATGAACTTCGTAGGGGGTTCCTCTAATTACTTCGCTGCAAATACTGTTGTGATGGTTGTCGATAATTACATCACTTAAATGTTGATAGATTTCTGTACTCAACTTAAAAATTTTGAAAAACGGAATTTTGTTTTAAACGTAATTATTAAATTTATTTTATCTGGATTTCATATATCCCAAAAGATTTCCAAAATCTTCTATGAAAGAATATTGTATTCTAAAGATTTTTTTATAAACCAACTCTTTAGACATCATTTTTTGAATTTTAAATTTATTTAATTTGTATGATTATCAAATATCTTAAGTTATTTCGACATGTCTCCAAAAAAGTTGATAGTTTTAATTTCACGGCCTTCGCTTCTTCTTGTCTAATACTTACATTGTCCTTCAACACTTTTTCTTTTCCCATTCTTGATGATGTCTTCCTTTGCGCAAAAAAAAAACTACTACTACTACTACTTTACTATCCAAATATGCTTTAAACTAACTAATGATAGACACCAACTAGAATCAAACTTTTCTTTTCCATTTCCTTAAAACAAAAGACAGCGACACCAAAAATGAGAGAGACAATTTAATTTTGGAGTAGGAAAAAAAACAGGAAAAAATCAAAAGCTTTTTCTTCCTTTTTGGATCAAGCTTGCACTCATTCATTTTTTTGCTACTACTGCTACTTGAAGCTAAATTATTTTTTCTCTTTTTGGTTTTTAAACTTTTTCTTTGCTTTTCACATTTCCTTTTATATAAATTTTTCGCGATTTCTTTTGCAACAAAAAAGAAAGAGCAAAATGTTGCAAATATGGTCAGTGTTCATTACTTCTACTACCTTCATTTTTTAAAGCGAGACAGTTTTTCTTCTGTCAAGTGGGAAAAAAAGCGGAAAGCAGTAGCAGCCGATAAAAGTTAGAAGCTTAAGCTCTCTTTTTTTCTAAAACAAAAACTTCTACCGGTTTTTTTTCTATCTCGTTGTCATCCAAGCTTTTTTTTTGGAAATAAATCAAAAATGTGTTAAAAGTTTCTTTTAAGGAAGTTGAAGATTTGCTTTTTTTTGTTAGTTTTGAAATTTTATGTAAAAGCCACAATTACTGTACTTTATTGGATTGCTTTCATTTTTTTGCAATAATTTTTTCTGTTTCAAGTTTTTTTAGATAAACAATTCAATTTCGATCATTTTCTATTCTAAGCTTTTTTTAAATGACTACTGTAATTTTTACTTGCTTGGAATCTGTCGCGAAGGCTACAGTATACGCTCATGTTATACTTCATTGTTATTTTTATTGTTAAAATTGTAAATTTTTTAATGACTTTGAATATTTTTGTTTCAAAACCTTGCAATTTTTGTGATCTTCGTTTTACTTTTTAGTCTGCTACTATTAATAGACCGCTTTAAAGTTTTTATCCTCAAAAATAAAATCATGGAATGCCAAATTTTTGTTTCCCTTTTTTAAAATCCTTCAAGCTATCATTTTCTTTTATTTTGTCATGCTTATTATTACATATCTGATCCATAAAGAAAGGAGCTAAAAACAACGACGGCGAAAAAAAAACAGCAGGCGTTTGAGATCACACACTTTTTTTGGAGGATCAACTTATTTGCTGCCTCTTGTCTAAAAAAGTCTAAGTATACTGAATGATCCGCCCCATAGACGGACGCCTCAACCCACAAGCAAGCAAGCTTTAAGGCTTTAAGTTTTGCTTCTTTCTTTTTTTGACAACTAACTTTTTTTGTCTTCAAAAAGGAATCAAAGAAAAAAAAGAAAAAAAGAGATAAAAACAAAAATGGGGGTGGATAGATAGATATATTTCTGTTATCCCTTATTTTTCTTCTTGTTTTTCGTCAATGATGATCACATATCCATCTTTTTTTTAAAATAGGATATATATCCTATGATAGCCAAAAAGAAAGGCTTTTAAAGTCAAAAAAGTTTTTTGATGGCAGCAGGAGCAGTTAAAGATGGCAGAAAAAGAAAAAAAAAGCTTTTTTAGTCGTTTTTTATGGTTAGGATCGGATAGAAATTTTTTTGAGAAAAAATGTTTTTTATGGATTTTTGCGATATATATCCCATTCGACGGCTGGCTTTTTGTTGGGTTTGAATGATTTGTTTTTGATTTGTTGAAGTTTTTTAGGAATGCCATTCTTTTTTTGTTTCCTTGTTTTACTGATAACAATCAAAAAATGAAATTTCGGTTTTGTCAAAATATCAAAAATGCCTTTAATGACTAAAATCAAAATGTCGAAGACAAAATAACTGATTTTAATGTGCTTAAAAAACCAAAATTTCTCTATTTTGCGAAACTTGAAACTCAAAAAGCAGGAACCGAAAAAAAATATTCTGATTTCAGTTAGCAAATTTTAATCTATTCAAAATTGAAATATCGTAATTTTGATCAGGGCTGAGAAATCTCTGCCTGCCGATTGTAAATTTCATGTCCATAAAAAATTTGCGCCGGATTTTTCAGTACTGATTTCGATTGAGTTTTTTTTTGATCAAAAAGGTCGAAAAATTGGAATTTCAATGTTACTTTTTTGGAAAAATGAAACAAGATCGTTTCGATTTCATTAAATTTCGGGTTATTTTAAAACCAAAATAAGGAGTTTCACATTAAATTTTGGGATCGAGATAAATATTTTGTTGATGGAAAAGCATAAAATTTGAAAAAAAGCCTAGGTAAATTGGTCATTTACCGTTACTTTTTTAAAAATATTGAATTATTGCAACAACAATGAAAGTAGTGATAATATAAAAATGTTTTTGGTCAGCATTCTTTAAAAGTAAAACAGTAATGATGACGAATAAGGCTTTATAAAAAAAGAATGCAGCATCTTTCGATTCTAATGGCTAAAAAAGTATGTATGATTTTGTCTTTTGGAATGCTCCTTCTTCTTTCTTTGATGTTGTTCTTTTTTTCTTTCATTTTTTGTTGTAAAAACGGAAATGGAAATAAATAATGTTATAAGGGTTTTTTTAACATGGTACAAATTTGGTCTGAAAAAAATTTGGGAGAAGGAAAGGTTAAAAGACGAAGAATTGGTAGTATTGTATATCAGTTTGTCCATTGCCATTTTTTATTCACTTTTTTTATAAAATATTTGAAGTTCTGCTGATTTGAAGATCTAAAAATAAAGGTTTTTTCTTAAAATTTCATTATTTTTATAATGGAATTATAGTAATGGCATGCCATAGCTTTTACTAACTTGCCGTGCATAAATATCTTTAATTGTTCTGCTTGTTGTAATTAATCTTTATGTTTTAAATTATTCATTCCAACAATTCAAAAATTTAATTTGCTTTTGAAACCCTTAAAAATTGTCACTTCCAAAATCACGTAATTTGTTGGCTTGAAAAATTGATTTTTTGTAATATAGTTTTTAATAAAAGGGTAAGGACGAAACGGATAACGCACTTTTTTCTTTAAAATATTATTTTATTAAAACTGCTTTGAGCAAAAACTTCTTTATTTTTTTTTCTTATTTAGAAATCTTATCCATATCGGCGTTTTCTGGGATTTTTTTGAAAAAAAATTAGTTTGAAGCTTTAACTTTTTAAATTTGAAAGTTAGCAAGCTATTGAAAACCTAGGTTTTAATAGCTTACATCAATGCCATATAAGCCCCGCCTTTTACCGTATTTTCTCTTTCAATTGCCGTTTTTTATAAGAAAACGATTTCATCACCATAAAAATTTCCACATTTTCTTTCACCATTTTTGTCGTCGATCATATTCTTCGAAAACGCCTATTTTGTCTTCATTTTTCTTTCTTTATTATTTCCTGACTTGATTGCTTTCGCCATTGTAGCTGTTGTCTTTT
The DNA here is from genome assembly GCA_024447215.1 of Panagrolaimus sp. LJ2400. Lineage (NCBI taxonomy): Eukaryota > Metazoa > Nematoda > Chromadorea > Rhabditida > Panagrolaimidae > Panagrolaimus > Panagrolaimus sp. LJ2400. Next base: position 174,044 of record JAMRYA010000177.1, read on the forward strand.
TTCTTCTAAATCATGACATTAACTTACTTTTCTGTTAGCATTTACTTACATCTTGCTGCCCCTTTATCGAAATTTCATCGAGCAAGCTTTCAAACATGCCGATTTTGATTTATTATTATTTCCATACTTGATCGCTCGTGCTCTTGCTTCTGTTGTTGCTTTGCCTTTTCCTTTAAAATCATGACATTAACCTTTTTGTTAACACATTCTTTTTGCCAGCCTGCCAGTCAGTCAACAAGCATGCTGTCATTTGTTACTACTACTCCCTAATGTTGTTTCCTAATCCCCCTCAAAGAACATCACCAGCAAAAAATAGAACGGAACACATTGGAATTTGTCCTAAAATATTCTTTTTTTTCTTTTTCAAAAAAATTTTTTAATGAGCTTTAATGACTTTTTTTCTGATTCCGCTTCGTGAAATATCCGTTTTCTGATATCTTTCGTAGAAAGCATTTTTTATGAATTTTAAGTTTTGACTTTATTATATCGGTCTGTAAAGAAAGAGAGAAAATCCAGATTTATTACATTCATTTTTGAGAAAGACAAGCTTTAACATGATGTTCATAAAATTGTTGAACATATTATTTATTGGTGGCATCCCTTTCTTTTTCTGCTGTCATTGGTACTAATTAATAATCTCATTATTCCAAATTCCACGTTTTCTCATTTTTTTCTTCATTCGGTTGCCACTTTCTTTTTTCGCGCAAGCATTTTTTTAAAATCTGCTTTTTTTATGTGATTTTTTTTATTTTTATTTATTCCGTGAAAGCCTCATTTTTATGGAATGTCGACAATAAGCAAAAAATGTTGCTTGATTTTTGTAATCGTTAAACTTTTTTTGAGTAAACTACAGGCAGTGCCGCAACTTGAACATATTTCAGGGGGTAGAAAGAGGGTGGAAGAACCCGTGAAAATCTCATTTTATCTAGTATAAACTCAATTTTTTACCTTAAATTTGGCATTTCAGGGGGTGGAAATTCCCCCCATTCCACCCCCCAAGTTACGGCCCTGACTACAGGGATGAGAAGCGGCATAAAAATCGTTCGCCGCCGGCATTTCTCATCCCAGGTAAACTATGACATTTTAATATTAAAAAAATGTGTTTGTTGACAGGTTTTAACGTTATTGAAATTTTTGGAATACGGTAGTTACAGTAATTATGTTTTGCAGAATTATAGCCCCTGATGCACATTGATTTACCGAGTTATTAAAAATCACAGTTTAAAAAATTAAAAAAGTGGTCATTTTTAGCACCTTTCATTTATTCAATTTTAGGCATGCTTTGATGAAGAATTCTGAAGCTTAGTAGATAGACTCAATTAATCATGGACTATCATTATGATTTATTGAGGCTAGCCGACGAGATTTTTTCTCTCCCCCGTATACCGAAATTTTGAGTTTAGGCCATTTGGCATTTACATCGTGAAACCATCAAAAGTCAAAATTTACTAAATTATTACAGTTTAAATTTTGGAATATCGAATATTTTTAAAAATCTACAAAGATTATATTTACCAAATTTATTTTGTGTGTTAAAGATAAAAAATCCCCCGTCCATATAAACTTTGCTACTTTTTAAAATTTTTTCCTCTCCTTTGACATCACAAGCAAAAAAAATACAGCTTGAAACTATTGTGATGGTGTGTTATTATTGTTTAACTGTCTTCTCTCCCTCCAAAACTTTTTTTTCTTCATCCTTCTTGAGCTTCTTCTTCTTCAACTTTCAAAATTGTGTACTTTTCCACTTCAAAAAAAGAAGAAAGTCTTTTTTTGACAGTACGTGAACTCTCCCCCAAAAAAAGTTTGTTACAAAAAAAACTTCTTTTTTCTCCTTCCTGAAGAGTGTCATTTGTTGCTGCTGTATTTCCGCCTCTCTCTATATTTGATGAAACAGTTGGTGCTACTGCTGATGCTACAGCCTGCGCAACTCCATCTTTCATTTTCATTTTTGACGGAAAAAGGGATGAAAATATCTTTTCTTTTTTATGTATAACTCCGCCCAATTCCAGGAAAAGACAGATAGCTCTAAAAAAAGTTCTTTATATATTATTTTTTTGTCATCTTCTTTGTGGTTGTTGTTTGTCTCAGGAAAAAGGAAGATGATTGCTTACATCCCTCGCCTTTTTTTCTTTTTCTTCATCAAAAGAGGAAAAGTTCTTTTAGTCAATCAAGTACACCCATATATCCGAGAAGGCTTCTTTCTATCTTTTTTTACATTTCCTTTTATTGCGCCGATCAGGCAGCAGCAGGATGAGCAGCAACAGTAGTAGTAAAAGCAGCAGATGAGGTTTATCCTTTGAGGGAATGTTAGTTAATGTGTTCTTTTCTTTACTTACATCAAAGCTCTGCAAAAATCAAGATCCAGAAAGTCTTAATTAAAATAATTTTGATTTTGGTTGAATTCCGAATTTCGAAAATTATCTCAAAATTATCTTAGAGCCCTGATACCCATCTTAAGTTTTGATCTAAATGTTACAACAAATTAAAATGTCAAAAATTGAGATAATTTTTATTAATCGATCGAAAGTTGATTTTAGAGAGCTCTGATAGCCATGTTAATCCTTTCCCTGAAGATGATCTAATGAGATAGTAGCGATGAACAATAATTTATAAGCAACTTCTTTTACAGCAGTCCATCACTTCTATCTCATTAGATCCTTTCCGGAAGTAGATTCTCCATGTCCAAGATAGCCTACCTCTTTAGCTTCATGTGCGCAATATTCTTTTATGTCTCAAGCTCTTTTAGAGAGAAAGCCTCAAGATTGATCCTTTTTAGCTACCTTACGATTTATTATCCATCCATCACAACTATCGCATTCCGGAAGTAGTCCTATTATGTCCATGATCGTTAGCTCTTTAGCTGCTTCTTTCCTTCATGTGCGCGCAAAAATGTTGCTTTATCTCAAGTTTTTCTTATTCCAGAAACGCCTCAAGACAAACAATGATCCCTACGGCTGCTTCTTTTTTTCTATCTCGTTTTTTTTGCGCAAAAGCTTGCAGCTGTAAGATCGCTATTTTTTTTCGTTGTCTCAAGATGGGGTGTCGTCTTCTTTTGGAGATGCTCTAGCTCTATGATACAATTACAACACTACAATCTTGTTTCTTCTTCTTTCCCTAAAAAAATCTCTTTTCTTTCACCTTTTTCCCTTTCCTGGATTGTAAAAATAAGATAACAAAAAAAAGATAGAATTTTCCGCTCTAAAATCCTAAAAAAATGATCACCCCTATGGCTTTTTTTTGTACATATTTGTATATAATATTTTCTTTTTTGTTTCGAATAAAAAATATCTCTTATCGTTTTCCATCTTTGTCTTAAAAAATAAAAAATAATAATATTGTCAAAGATGGAAGAAAGAAAATGTTCATCTCATCTCCGTAGCTCTTTTTTTGTTTCAACCCCATTTTTGTATATATTTATTTATATGTGTGTAATTATTTGTTGAACTTTTTTTGGCGTGAAAAAACTATCATTTTTTCATATTCGTGTTTTTTGTGACTTCCTTATTCTCATTATAGCTATTTTTTTCTTCTCTCTATGATGATCTTCGAGGTCAATTTTCTGCCTTCTCCACAGATGTTTTTTTCATGTTTCCCTTAAATAAACTTTCGAATTTCCTTGAAAATTTTATACTTCAATTAATTGCTTCTTTTTTTTCAGTGTCTTAAAAAGTTATGTCTGATGAATCAGGTCTTCCATGCTTTTCAATTGGTGATGATGATTCTCCGCTGTCACAAATTTCTTTACTACCAAATGGTAAAAAAACAAAAGGTCGTGTTAAAATTAAAATGGAATATATTGGAAATAAGCTTCGTCGATATACTACTTTTTCAAAGAGAAAAACTGGAATTATGAAAAAAGTAAAATAGTTTTTTGCGCCGAGAGATATTTTTGCTATAAGTAGTAATTTTAGGCCCATGAATTGTCAACGCTCACTGGAACACAAGTGATGCTGCTAGTGGCATCTGAAACTGGACATGTATATGCATTTGCAACAAATAAACTAAAGCCTATGATTGCATCAGATGCTGGAAGGGGGCTAATTCAAAGTTGCTTGAATACACCAGATGGTTAGTTGTTTCTTGTAAATAATATCGAATATCGTTCAGTTAAATGAAAACAAAATTTTTTAAAACAGTTTTTATGGCTTATTTTGCTCAGTTAGTATAAGCTCAAGCTTAGGATAATCTCTAACAGTTTTTGAGATATAAAAAATTAGTTGAGCTAATAAGAAAGGTGCCTTGCAAACACTTTTATTTCAGTTTTTGTTTATTTAACATTTTCAAATTTTATTCAGTTTTTTTGCTTCCGCTACAGTACTCTTAACGCCTTTCCTTTTATGTCTTTCTTTTATGCGTTTTTTTTCTTTTTCACCGCCCATTTGCATTTTCCTTTGAAATTTTTTTAGCCAATTATGGCCAGTGACAAAACTTCATTTTTTGTCGTTTTTCTTTCCAATTTTAAGCCAATTACGGCCGTTAAAAAATTCTATTTTTTGTCTATTAAAATTTCAATCAGTTTTTTATACATCACGATGGGATCAACATTTAAAGTTGGCACCAGTTAAATCTTAAAAACGCTTTTTAACATTTCACAGTTTTTGCTAATTTTTGATCCCAATGCTCAAATTCAGTTTTAAAAGAACATTTATGGCCATTAAAAATTTTAATTTTAAAAGTTATCAAAAGTGATCAGTTTTTTGCTGCACCAAATTGGGTGTCATTAGAAAGTTTGTGTAACTTGCATAGGCCTCACAAATTGTCAGTTAAAAATTAAAAAAAAAGCTTTTTATGTCAACTACAGTTTTTACAAATCCTTGATCCCTCATTTTTAAAAGACAATTTATGGCCGCCGACATTCTGGCAGTTTTTGTTGCCCCAAGTTGATGCCATTTAAAACTTCTATCGATGCAAATAGATTTTCAGTTAAAATTTTAAAAAAGCTTTCCACATTTACACTTTCACAGTTTTTGCAAATCCTTGATCACCTATCTGTTAAAGCTCAAATTCTTTCAAAGCTGTTTTTTGTTTTGTTACCTTTCAGATTTCTTAAAAAAAGTTTTTTCACGTTTCTTAACTCTCAAAATCAACTTATTTGAGTTAAAACCCCAAAAAAATAAAAAAGTCTTGAAAACAAAGACAAATAAAGATTTCCTATTCTCTGCTGTCTATTATTGAAAAGGAAGAATTCAAGTAACTCCTTCCGTGCATGCTAGCTAGCTTCCGATCATCATCATTCAAAGCAAGAAAAAAGTTCATAGCCAAAAAGCAAGCTGTTTCCAGGCAGAGTGTCCCGATTTGTTCTTTTCTTTCTTTTTGCGGTTGACGACGCGATTGACGCAACTGCCCTTTTTTTACTTACATTTACTTATTTACTCCCACATCTTCTTCTATATTTTTTTGTTACCCAAAAAAATGTTCTGCTTTTTTTTGAAAAAAGCCTGAAAACGGAAGAAAGCTGATCGGTTCTTTTTTCTTCTTCGTTTTTTGTTACTATTAAAAAAAAAGCATGCGTTAAAATTTCTTTTCTTTCTATGAACTGCTACTGCAAATAGACGTATGTATTTTTTCAAGCATCAAGCTTGAAGTTTGTCAAGCAGCAGCATTTTTTTTGATTTGATTTTTTCATTCAAGGAAGAGAAAAGAAAGCATAAAAGAGCAAATGGCAAAAAAAGAAAGGAAAAGAAAAAGCAAATGACAAATCTGCTGCTGTCTTGACTTTTTTAAGGAGAAAGAAATTCCACAGAAAGAAAGAAAAATATTAGGGAACGAGGAGAGTACTGTAGATCAATGGCAAAAAATGAGATGCGAGATGTGAAAGAAATAGCTGCAAAAAGTGCACAAAATTTTTAATACAGGAGATGACAAAAATACGAAAAAATTAAATTTCCAAGTGTTAATTCAAATACAGTTTTAAACAACACCTAAAATGGCTGAAACAGTTTATAGCAACAATAAATTAAGCGAGAGAACATGGTTAACAAGCGTCGTCCAGTTTTAAACAAAAGATTAATTAGAATAAAATAAGACACTTTAATCCATAAAAATTGGCATAACAGTTTTAAAATTGTTTTAATTAATACAGTTTTAGTGGAGTAACAGTTCTACGCAAAAATTAACTTAAAGATTTAGAGAACCAGTTTTAAACAAAATTATTAATTTTATTTTAGCAGTTTTGTACAAACTTTCGCTATTCGTGGGAAACAGTTTTAAGCAAAAATTAATTAATTAAAACATTGAATCGAAAACATTGAAGATCAGTTTTAAATAAATAAATAAATAAATAATTTTTTAGAAGCCGTAGCAGATATTGGAACCTGTAAAACTGAATTCACATTTGAACCCCCAACTGGAGGTATGAGTGGGTCAGCAAGAAAAAGAAAAATGCAAGATACAGAATCTGTAAGTTTTACTATTTTCTTTTTTATTTGGCAGTTTAATATAGTTTTATTAATCCAATATCATTATGACCGGGCAGTTTATCTTTTAAAAAAATAGATGTTAAAATAGTGAAACAATAGCTATTTTTACTTTATCACATGTATTTCTTATTTCAAAATTTGCTTCAGTAAAAAATAGATTTCAGTTGCATCGATGGAATTCAGTTAACTAGAAAATACCTATTTCCCTATCAAAAATCAGTTTTTACTTTTTTGAGTTCTTATTAAATTCATTAAACAAAAATAATTCAATTTCTTCAATGCTTTTCTGTTGACAAAATCTATAAAAATAGGTATTTTTTGGGACTCTATTATAGCCTAATTAATTTGCCAGTTATTATAAATTTAATGTTTTTTAAACACAATGCGCTGTTTATCTTTAAAAAATAGATGTTATTCGATAATGCTCTTACTTTGAATTACAAGAATCAGTTTTTACTTTTTGAAATTTCTTCGAATTCATTTTTTGGTTTTTTTAAAACAAAAATGAAACAATTTACCTAAAGGTCTTTTTCAACAGTTTATTTTTTAAAAAATAGATATTATCTGTTGCGATGATGCCTCTGATCAGTTTTTTTTTTAAAATTCTTGCTAAATTCATTTTTTGGCTATTTTAACGAAAATGAGGTAATTCTGAAAATGCACACCCAGTTCCAATTTTAAAATAATCTTTTTACGTTTTATTTGATGGTAAACATTTAAGCTAATCTATAGTAAAGAAATTGTCAAATTTGCAGTTTTAATATTTTTTTTAAATCTTTGCTATTCTTTACTACTAATGCACAGTTTGTAAAAAAGGTTTTCTTTTTGTTAATTTAGGAACATCCTTGTTTGTAATAGGTAGAGAACAGTTTAATATTTATTACGCCTTTAAAAATATTTTCTTTTGTCACCTTAATTTGGACCTTGAAATTTCGACAAAAATTATTTTAGCACGTCTTTTTTGAGGTATTTAGAGTTTAACAAAAACACAGATATTTCAACCACAATTTTGGCGAAATTACTTTTTTGGGCGAACAATTTGAGACTTTTTTCCGGTGACTCTAATTCTATGCAGTTTTCATTTTTCTATTTTTCTACCGTATAATCTACAAGTTTTTTCTCTTCCATTTCCTTTTTTTTATTATTTGCGCAAGAAGAAATGTGTCATGCCCATTTTTGTTTGAAATTCCGTTTCTTTCTTTCTTATTGGTTGACGTCTCCGCAGCAGCTGAAAAAAAGGAAAAATGCGTGAATAATGGAAAATGCAAACATCTTTCCAATCTTCTCTTTCTCCATCTTCTATTGCTGATTCCCATACCTTTCAAAAAAAACTTTGATTATTATTAGATCTAGTTCTGCCTCTAATATTTTTTTTATTAGGCTTTTCTTAATTTCATTTTTTTTTAAAAAACTATGAACCATTTTTTGGACGATGAAAAAAAATATGTGCAATATTTTTATGTGTGTTTTTCTCTTTTTTGACTGACTGACAAATGGCTTCCTTCTTTTTTGGTTGAAACTTTTTTCTTCTTGTTGCTTCGACAGAAAAATGATCATCGAAGAAGGAAAGGGAAAGGAAATAGATCATCATCAATAGAAAAAGGAAAAGAAGATTTGATGATCCATAAATGTGCAAAAGCAAAGCAGCAAGAAAGGAAAAAAAGAGCAATTGGATATCTGCGCTGTCCTCAAAAAGCAAACCTTCAAAAGCTTTAAAAGAAGTTTAAAGCCTTTTAAAAAAGGACAAAGAGGGAAATATATGTGTAACAGTTGTTTTAAAGTATCTCTATCGCTCATTTATCCCCTTTTGCGGTACGGCACTTTTTAAAGTGAGAGCAGCACAAAAAAAGTTTAATGCCTGTTTTTGGATGAGGGAGAGTAACAGATTTTTTTCTTTGGCAAAACTTTTAGGGATATATATTCATTATCGGCAGCTTACAAGAAAAAGAGGGAGAAAGAAAGAGATGTGATTTATTTTCGGAAGCAGCAACAAAAAGTATAAAAGAGAAATGCCAACAAAGGAAAATGCGCGCAAAGCAGCAGCACACTTTTTTTTTATGCCTCTGAGAATGTTATTACATTACAACAGCAGTAGCAAGCAATCGCCAGACGTTAATGCTTTTAGGTACAAAGAAGAAAGAGATCAACTTATAAGGGGGAAAAATAGAATAGAAGAGATCAGGTCGGCAATGTTTTTTTTATTTTTGTTTCCTTTTTCGGTGAAAGAAAAAAAAACATTAGCGTTTAGCAGTTGCTCACTTTTTTTCTGTGATTGTTTTTGATCACTTTTTTCTGACAAATCAAAAACATCCAACTTTTTTCCTTTATATGGATGCAGTTTATCGTCATTTCCCACAGCAGCAACAATGTTGCTACCATTTCTGCTGACAACAACTGTTTTATCCATTCTTGGTTTTGGTCATCTTTCTTTTTTCTTCGATATTTCTTCAGCCTATGGTCTTAGATCAGGAGAAAAAAGCAAAAGCAAAATTGCAAGTCCAAGAAAGACAAAAACCTTAAAAATAAGATTTATTATACTCCTTTTAGTAGTTTTGCTCTGGTCTGATCTGTTCTGTTCCTCGAAAAATGATTTGCCCTAAAAAAGAGAACCCAAGACATATGTATTTTTAAGGCATAAAAAAGGCTAAAGAGGGAAAAAAAAGAAAATTAATTTTCTTTTCAATTGAAAGCAGATATTTTATGATTTTTTTTATGTTACTTCTTTTTTAAGCAACTTTTTCGATGAGGTTTTGAGGGATCACCAAAATAAGAACAAAGAGGAAAATTTGAAGCCAGTTTGTATAAATTTGCATCACTTGAGTTCAAAAATTATGTCAGTTATAAATGAATTTATCGCAATGGATGATACAGCTAAGCTTAAAAAATTACATTGATAGAAAGAACCAAAAACTGTTTACCAACATTTCAACTAACTTATTAAATCTTCATCAATCGCTTTTGCAGTTTTAAAATTTCAGAAACAACCCGGAAATTTCCAAATTTCAGTTTTTAAAAAATTTATAAAAAGCTGTTAAAACAATTGTCAGTTTTTCTATAGTTTTACACTTACAATTAATTCATGCAAGAGACGTAAGCAATTAAGCATCTGATATCCACAAAAACTTGCATTACTCATCATCTTCACAGTTAACTGACAATTTTTGTTAAATTGTTCAAAGATATTTTTGAAAGATAATAAAACACAAATTGGTTACAATTTCATAAATTTCAATAGTTTTTTCGTGATTGCAGCTTAACCTTGATACTACTGGATCACAGTTTTTAATTTTGAAAAAGCTCTTTAGTTTTTTTTTAAATTTTTGGAAAACCTGACAGTTTTTTTTATTCTTTCGTGCATACTCCTGATTAAAATATTTATCAGTTATCAATGTTAAAAAATTGCATTACAATCAAGAAAAACCCTTTTTGTTTAGTTAATTGAATATTGTTTTGATAAGGTTTATGTTTCACAGTTTTATATCGTTATTATTTATTACTTTTGTAGTTTTAAACAAACATAAAAAAGGAAAGAAAACCAAAAATACTTTAGATATAAAAGTTAGCTGTAATAGTTAAAAAAAAAACCTGTCATGCACCAACTTGAAGTTTTTAAAATGTATGAAGCCAGCGCTGGAAATGCTGACAGTTTTTTAAAAAGCTTGCACATACTCCAGAAAAAAAATATTTATCAGTTTTCTATTTTTAAAAAAATTATGTTAAAATCATAAAAAATTCTTATGGTGCAGTTAATTGAATAATTTCTTAATTTGTTTGTAATTTGTGTTTGTTTAAAAAACAGCTTAAAAGATAGATTGAGACATTCCTTTTGTACACATGGCAATCAGTTCAATACACAAATATGCATCAATCTTTGCCTTTTTTAGTTTTGCCATAAAATTTTTAAGCTTTTGTAAACATTCATTTTATGAAGCTTGTAAGATAAAATTTATATCTCTTTTCAATTTGTTCCACAGTTTTATATCATTACTAATTTCTTGCACATCCATTTTTAAGCAAACATAAAAAAAGGAAAGAAAGTGACCTCGTTATTAGTTATCAATGCCCGGAAAATCTGTACCTATTATTCTGTAGTTAATTGAATATTTTCTTAACAAGGCTTTTAAGCTGTTAAATTTGGTTAAAAACAGTTAGGAGTGTGACAATCCTTTTGAAAACACAGTTAAATATAAAATTTTATTATTAATTTAGGTTTCGGCTAAAATTTTTATAACTTTGTTGGCCTTTATTTCATTGAACACGTAAGATTAAAATTATATCACCTTTCAATTGGTTCCACAGTTTTATATCAATTATTTTTTTACTACACTTTTAAAGCAAACATTAAAAAAGGAAATGAGATCTTGATTTTTGTTACACACCAAATAAATGCTTCAAATATATAAAAGTTAGCTTTAATAATACACAGCCAAAATGTGACTAAAAGAAATCAGGCTTATGAGCTTAAAGGGAGAGAGATGAATGAAAGAGAAGCCAGTTTTTTTTTTAAAAAAGGTATATCAATTTTGAAGAGCTTAAAAAGTTAACCGGAAGCACATAAAAAGAGCAGGTCGTTAGGCGCTGCTATTAGTCGAGAATGAATGTTTTAAAAGCTTCTTTGTTTGTCTGCAATCAATCACATCTTTATTTTTCATGAATGAAATTTGTAATGTGATCAAGAATGGAGATATATGAGATCCACTCAAGGAAGAAAAATAAGGGGTGTATAAAAACCTCAAAAAATGAATACAGTTAAAAACAAAAAAAATTTAAATTATACCTATCTTTGAATTGTTTTTTGTAGACATTACCATAAAAAAGTGTGTAAAGTTATAATTTAAAAGGACCCAGTTTTTAAAAAAGTTCAATGATCTTTTCAATGATAGCTTCATGTATTCAATTTTTTAAAAAATTTTAAACTAGAAGCACTATTCTGGTGCCAAATTCAGAAAATGATGCAGTTTTTGCTCATAGATTTTTTCGTTCTAAAATTTTGTATTTTTTCGCCAAAGGCATTATTAAAATATTTTTCAGTTCGTTTTGTCAGAAACAAAGACAGTGTTGACAAAAAGGATTGAATCAAAAGGCAGTTTAATTAATTTACTGATTTTTTATAAGCCAAAAAACTTCAAAACCTAGCTGAAGAAAGCCTCAGTTTTTTAAAAATAATATTTATAGCTTTTTCGACATTTTCTTTATTAGATTCTAGCCATATCTGTATTTTGTTTAAATATTTCCTTTTATTTCTTTTTACTTATTAACTTCTTTTTTATCATCAAGCTTTTTTAGTGCACTTTTTTTTTAAAGCCAAAAAACTTGATCTGGACTCTTTATTCAGTTTAAACTTTTATTAAGGAATATTATTTATCCTCATCATCTATCCATATTCGATCGTCCTCCTTCTGCCCTCATAAGATAGATAGAAATATCCGTGTGCAAATAAGCAATCAAATAGCAAGCAGCATGTGGGTGTCTTCTTCTCGTTTTTTTTCACATACGTAAAAGTAAAAGCATTTTCTCATTCCATTGACAGGCAAAGACAGCATACACATAAAAAAAGCAATGATTTCCTAAAAAAAACTTTTTTTGTGGTAGTTCTTGAAAGGCTTTTTTTGATTTTTTTGACGGAAGTCAAGTAAGTCAAGTTTAAGTCACAAGCATTTTTTTTCTCTTTGTTTGTTTTTCCCATTTGTGCTTCTTGAAGCTGCTTTTTTCTGCTACCTTTTTTTAACCAACAAAAAAAACTTGAAGAAAAATGAAAAGCTTACCTTAAACAATTTTTATAAATATATTTGACAATTGTGTCCTCTCTCCTTCTTCCACCATCGAGTATTGTTTTGTCTAGCTTCCAAGTCGAGAGAGAGAATGGGTTTCTTAACTTACTTTTTAAAAAGAAAAGAGTTTTACGTAAGCGATTTTGAAACAAAAATAACAAATATTAAAAAAATATTTATTTTTATGAGCTTTTTACAGTACACAAAAAACGGTTGAAAGATAGGTATTTCAATTTTTTTTTAAATCAAAAAACTTTTTAACAGCTTTACAAACAGAAACCTCATTCTACAAATTTCACAACAATCACTCAAATTTTAACAGCAATAATCAATCTATAATGGCATACCAGTTTATATTCATCTCATTTCATTTTAATTCAGTTTTTTTACTTTGCAGTAATTGAAAATCCCAAACATCTTTATCGTTGTTTTTCGAGTTCCAGTTTATCTTTGCAATTTAAAAACAAGAATAGTAATTCAGTTCCTCTTTAAAAAAGCGTTTATTTTCATGTGCACAGTACATTATTATATCTAAAGCCGCAGAGAAATTAAAGTTTACATTTATTTCTTTTAAAACTAACACAATTTTTTATTTTAAAATTATTACAAGTTCATAATAATATTTGGGAACAAGAACGTCAGCAGAAAAAAATTTTGGGATGGGCACAACAATTTCGGAGAGGGCACGTCTTTGATCTTTTGCCGCCTTTTACAGAGCTGCGGCAAAAAATCAAAGGATTTTTTTAATTTCGGGGGGGGGGGGGGGGGTGCTCTCTGCTGACGTCCATGTTTTGGAAAACAGTTTTTTTCTGATTTTGACGTTTGTCTACAGTTTGTTTAAGCAATTAAGAAACAAAAGCATCGGTGTTATTTTTCTTAATAAACGTTATGCTACCACTTTAATGAACTTGCTTACCAAAAGAGTATACTGTACCAAGCTCAAGAATGAATCAATGCGTAGTTTTTTCATCTACATACTTAAAACTTTTTTGTTTCCTCGGCAGAGTTACCAGTTTTAATTTAAAAAAATCACCAATACAATTTCAATTTAGAACAGTTATCTAAAAAAACTTAATTTCACAGAAATTTTCTCGAGTAAACTTAATAGTAGCAATGACAATCAACCGCATGAAAAAGCAGTTTATATTTGTGACATTTAAAAGGCTAATCAATTTTTTTAACAATTTTCTGAATTAAATCAAAATTCTAAGTTAATAAAGCAAAGAACACATTGAAACAGTTTGAAAATCCCAAATATAGGGCAAAAAAATTATGTAAGGGCTGTGAATGGTATTCAGTTAAAAATTTAGACCTTTCTTTAAATTACTGTAAAATACTTAAACCCCACAAATTTATAGTTTAATCTATTTTATTTCAGTTATGCCTTCCAACAATGGTATCATCAGCTTCAACGCATTCAACCTCTCCCCTAAATGTCGAAGATTATTGTGAATCAGATGATAATGATTCAGATACCAATGAATCCCCAGATACTGTAATGGAAACATTTAACGATGCTCCAACACCCATAACAACAACAAAATCACCAATTCCACCATCAGCAGATCCCCAGTTACTACAAAAAACTTTAAAAGATGCCCTTAGAGCAGCAAGTTTACAGCGACAAAATGTTATGTTACAAAAAAAGCCTCGACAAACTCCACAAAAATCATCTCAATCATCAAAATCAAGGAATAATCAAGGGACATCATCGACATCAGCGAATGAGGTGTCAACAGCAAATTTGGAGCAGTTGAATGCTTTGCTACCTTTTATGTTACAAGGTTAGTTTATTGAAATCAGTTTAATTTTGGCAAGATGGACGTTATGCCAAGTTGTTATATATATTCTTTGGCATTACGTACCAATTCCCCAAAATTTCTTACCCTGCTTCAACTCAGTTTTTCTCTCTATCTATTCCCTTAATTTCAGGTCTTTCTGGTGCAAATAATAATAATAAAGAAGAAACTAAAGATGAAATAAATTCAACAAATAATGATAGCAGTCGAATACTATATCAAATGCCTCAAGGTGTTGTATATGCTTCAAAATCTGAAGATCCAAGCAGTAATAATAATAGTGATTCAGAAAGTGGTACATTTTTAAAATTTTCTCTACTACTAACATGTGCATAGATATACTAACAATTTTTAATTTATTTAAAGGTACAATGTTGTTTGATGGGGGCAGTTTTTAAATGAAAAATTTTTGTTTCAGGAAATAATATTTCAAATCCATTTCAATCATCAAATAATAACAGTTCAAATGATGATAATCCATTGTCGCAGTTATTCCAATTCCCACTTGGCCTTCAACAAATTCTTGCAACTGCTGCTTTAACACAATTAGCAGAAGCTCAACTAAAAGGCTAAAAGCTACTGGATATTATAAAATAATCATATGACATCAAGCAAAAAGAAATTATTTTTTTAAAAATGGATCTCAAAATTTGCCTTCTTATTACTATTACTACACAATGTTTTTGCTATCCCGGCGATTTGATAAATCCTGAGATTAATCTCAAAAGTTTTTTATATCTCTCTCTTTTTTTTTTCTACACGCAATGACTTTAAAATGATTCTAGTTATTTCTCTCTTTTATTGTAATTTGTATCAGTTTCAGGCTCTGTAAACTTTTTTAAAGGATTCACACTTTTTTCTTTTCTTTTTCGCTTCAAGACTCAAACATTTTTTAAAACAAAAGTCTTGAAACGAATTCTTTTAATTTCGATGTTTTTTCTAAGTCTTTTTTCCCAGTATTGATTCATAATTGTTTTTTAATTGAATTTAAATTACGCATTACCGTAAATGTGCCTTCAGATGTAAAAAAGAATTTGTGCCTTTAAATTTGTTTTTTCTTTGGTTTTTTTTATAAAATTTTTAATTTTGGTGATAGTCATCTCTTAGTTGTTTTTACTTTTTTCTTTTTTAATTTTACTTGGTTGCAATAAAGTTTTAACGTTATCCTTTTACAATACCATTTTACAAAAGCACAGAATGTACTGCAGTTTTAATTATCACAAACAATGATTAGTTTACATAAAACTGTAAAAATTTTGTAGAAGCTTAATAAAGTTCATGAAAGCCAGTTATAAAAATAATAAAAAGTGATATCTGTTTGAATAACATTGTGTCAGAAATAAGGATGGACGGGGGCCGAAATTTTCAAGCCCCGGCCCCAGCCCCGGACGGCCGCGGCCGGGGCCTGAGCATGACAATCTTAATTTGTCATAAAATGATTTATGACAAATTAAGATTGTCATAAATCATTTTTTAATTAAAACAAGCTGTAAAAGTAATAATCTTCCTGAAGATCAGATATAGCAATAAAAGACATAAGACTTCTAAAAAACCTAATGTCAGTTTTTAAAAATTTGAATAATTGTTTTTGCCGAGAAGAAGTTTACTTGATTACAACTAATTTTTAACGTCATTCATTTTCCTGGACCAGTTTGTGGAAATACAAATTTGAATACAAGACTTTGACGCATTCCAGTAAAAAAACGCACAGCTTTAGGGATTGAGATATTTTGAAAACAACAACATCCCTCAGATCAGTTTTAAAATCACTAAAAGTTTTTAGCTCTTTAATGCTTAATAATAAAAAAATAAAGCAAGTTAATTTGAGAAAGTTCGTAAAAAATAACTTATTTATTTTGCTTATTAGAGAAAGATATTAACAAAGTAATGGTCCCGTCACATGCCAGTTTTTAAAATTTGATGTTTTAAAAAGAACTCGTTAAAGAATGACTACTATAAAATGTTCGTTCCAGTATGATTTTTAAAAATTGTAAACTGTAAAAAAAGAATTTAATGTAAAAAAACCATGCCTTTATCAAAAATCGTTTATTCTTTGGTGTTT
Source organism: Panagrolaimus sp. LJ2400 (assembly GCA_024447215.1). Classification (NCBI taxonomy): domain Eukaryota; kingdom Metazoa; phylum Nematoda; class Chromadorea; order Rhabditida; family Panagrolaimidae; genus Panagrolaimus; species Panagrolaimus sp. LJ2400. The sequence continues at coordinate 190,095 of JAMRYA010000177.1, forward strand.
TATAAGTTTTAATTTTAGCGATAATCATTTTTTAGTTGTTTTTAGGGTGGTCAAATCTCCCGGGTGAATAAAAAAGCGGGTGAAATCCCCGGTGATCACCGGGGATTTCACCCATAATCACCCGAATTTTTACTTTTCCATTTTTTTCATTTTAAACAAAAAAATTAATTTTACCTTATCCATTTTTATCGTTTTAGTGCAAAAATTTTTACCAAAAATAGTCTCCATAAGCTTTTCTATCGACAACGTTTTGGGTGATTATGGGAGATCACTCGGCAAAAAACGGGGGATTTCCCCGGTGATCACCATTTGACCACCCTAGTTGTTTTTCTCAATAAAGTTGTAACATTATTAAACTTAATGAAGCAGTTTACAAAAACAAATTTCTCCGCAAAATTGATATTTGTCAGTTTTAATTTTCACAAACAATGATTTGGTTAAATGATATAGTATAAATTTTATAAAAGTTCAAGGATCTTTTTGAAGACAGTTATAGTAACACAAAGTAACAAAATTTTTAACGTAAAAAAGAACGTTGTATCAGAAATGCTGAACACTAATTAAAAAAAATCTAATGGCAGTTTTTAAAATTAACTTTTTTTTTGCAACTTTTAAATTTTTTTATTTGCAATAAAGTTTTAGCCATTTGCATTTCCAAAAACAGTTTAAAAAATTTTCTCCCAAATCTAATAGTTAGTTTCAATTACAATTCTAAAAAGAACTACATAACAATTTTAGCAAAGTAATTTTATAAACCACAGTTATAACTGCAGTTATAGTAATAGATGGTGATAAAATTGTCAACGCACTTCTTCGTCAGAAATGTTAATCGCTAATGTTATAAAATTCATGTCAGTTTTGAAAAATATTAATCACTTTTTTGCCCACGAATCTTTGTAATTTTCTTTGATTGCCACAAAGTTAACGTTATCGCTTATCAAGAACAATTTACAAAATCAAATTCATCGCAAGGATAAAATTAATCGATTTCAAATGCAATCTATAAAATAACTATAAAAATTTTATAAATAACCCTTCCAACATACAAAATAAAAAAAGAAAAAAAAAAGGAAAAAGAAGAGAGAAAAATTAAAGCAATAAAAAGATTGTCTCTTTCGTTGTCTGGCGATCTTTCCAACATCGTGCAGCGCTCTTTTAATCTTTAAGAAAATAGTCTTGAACGGAAAAAGAGATCTTTGAAAAAAGCGCCTTCTTTTTTTTTCAAATCAACTTGTGTTTTTGAGGCGTCATTTTTTTTAAAATTCATTTTTAAGTTTCATCGAGGCTGCGTTATTTTCGTTCTATTCTTTCTACTACTAATGGTACCATTTTTAAAATTAACTTTTTCAGGCAATGTATGAAATTCCAAGTCAACAACGAGAAGGCGACGACGAAGAATCATCATCAGCAAGGATTCCAGATGTTCTGCAATTGAAAACATCCCAACGCTTATACACTCCATATGAAGGTGATGAAGATTACGAAGATAAAGAAGAACAAGAAGAATATGAAAAGTTTCTTGCAACTCCACAAGTTCAACAACCTGAAATTGTGCCAACGCGAGAAAGATCTCCATCTCCAGAATTAGAACGTAAAAAGTCAAATCTTGAACAGCTTTATACTGAAAATCTATATGATCTTTTGAATCTTATTAAGCCACATTTTATGGCATCTGAAAGCGTGGATAAAATTCTAAGGTAAGCTTCTGGTCGGTTGATTATTGACGGATCTGAAAATAAAGCGGACTGGATTGGCGGATCAATTCGCTAAAGCAAACTCGTGGATTGTTAGCCTGGGTGGATGGCAAATCTTGACAGAGTGTATTGGCGGATTTCCGTGGATTAGAAACTTATGGTAAAGTGGGTTATCCACCGGATCGAAAAGGGCTGCCGCAGCTACCGTACTCTAATCCAGGTTCAAACCCAGCTCTCTGTGTTTCCCTCAAGCATTTAATTTTGTGTATAATCTACTGCTTTATTAATCAACTTTTTTTCAGTGAATATTTCAATTTTCCATCACTTTCAACAGTTTGTGAAAAAATTAAAAAGCATCCACGTATTCTCTTTCAAAATATTAAAGAAATTGATATTCATCCTAATGGTTTTGGTCAATGGCTTTCACTTAAAAGCAAAGGTGAGGGTTTTGTTTGGAGAATTTTATGCTCATATAAAAGCTTTTTCAGAACCACCATTTCGTCGTCAAAAGCTTGAACATAAAGAACTTATAAGCATTCTTACCGATGATGGTAATGATGAACTTGATCTTCGAAGTTATACAAAAGACAAGGAAGCAGCCGATGAAGAATATTTTAAATATTTATTAAATAAATATGGAACTCTTTTCGATAATATTATGGATCAGATTGATGAATTTCAATTTGAAGAAGCAGAAGAAAAGGCTGCTGCAGCCGAAGCAGCAGCTAATAAGAAACAAGGGTATCAATTTTTTCCTGATACAAATGATGACCGTCTTCGTCCTGATCTTCGTCAAAAGAATGTAAAGAAGCTTGTTAAAATAGAAGAAGAAAAAGAAGATGATGATGTTGATTTAGAAAATCTTATGCGAGGTGAGCTTTTTTTGAAGTTTGATTTATGTTTATGGCTCTTAAATCTGTTCCAAGATGGTTCCAAAGGGTTGTACTACGATAGTGTAAACAGAGAATGTTATGAACAAAAAGGATTTTTTAGGATTTTCGCACTTAAAAGATTGGTATTTGAGTACACTATTTGTAACATTAAATTGCTTTATAAAACTACTGTTGGAACTTCTTAGAACTTATTTTCTAGCAAATAACATGTACTCGATTTTAATCATAATCCTATATTATAGCTCAAACACATGGTCATAAAGTTCAAGATGTTTATACACGTACAACAAATGAAAATCGAATGTTTATTTTTCGTAATATTTTTAATGATATTGAACGCAACGATGAAGAAGAAGAAAAACGTAAGATTTTGCTATTGGGAATTTTATGTTTACAGATTACAGCCACACGGCTGTTGGCTTTCAACAAATACGTTGACGCATTTTGAATCTATTTTATTTGCTACAGTAATATAAATAGATTTTTTAGCTGAAATTAAAAGTTTTGTTGATGGTGAAAAAGCAATGGCAAAATTCTTTTTGAGTAAAAATACAATTCGTGGCACGCGTCTTCCTAAGTAAGTTTTTTTAAAATTAATTCAAAATCAAAAAAAAGGATTATTTAATTTTAGAGATCTACGTTATCATCTTGCATATGATTATATTATTTCAATGTTAGAAAAGAATAATATTAAAAGTTTTAATGAATTGCAACGTTTAATTTTATATCTTGTTCAACGTAATTGTAAGTTTATTCTTCAACTTTTAATCCTTTTGATAAGCGTATGAGAACACAGATGGATTAGCACTTTACAAATTTCTGTTTTAACTGAAATTTGTACAAAGGATTTTGCAGTATTCAAAAGCTGGAGCGATTGATCAGAGCGACGAAGTTGTTTTTTTTAGCAAAAGTATAGCTTTTGGACTTCAACCTTCTGAGAGATTGCTCCAACTTGGAATATTTTTGTCAGTTTTTAACCTTTTTTTTCATTTTCAGTTATGGGTAAAAGAACTGCTGTCAATAATCTTCTCATTTGTGGCGAACCTTATCGTGGCTTTAAAACTGCTATTTCTGCTACTTTATTCAAACGTGTTATTGAATATAAAGAAATAAATTCAAATGGTGAAGCACCAGCTGAACTTCGATACAATAGAAATCCATATGTTTTAATTATTGGCTTGGAAGAAGTTGATTGTATGCCAATTTTTAATACTATTCAAAAATATCTTCGAGGATGCCAAATTTCAATGCCTCATACCTTTTGTACCAATGTTAAACTTCGACAACATTTGGAAGGTGGCTGTGATATTTTTGTTGTTGATCGAAAAAAGCTTGATTTTGTTTTAAGTGGTGAAGTAAGTTGTCTTTGTTTTTAAAAGGGTCTTTTTGAAGAAAATAGAAGAAACTGAAATCCATTAGATACGTTCCTTATTTTTGCTGCATTTATTACCATCAAATTTGAGAAATATAAACTTCGGTTGAACTGAAAAAATAATTACCTTCTTTTTTAGATTGATTTATGCAATCTTCGTCATGTTGTTATTCTTAATGTTGAAATGTTTTCTGGTAATCATGAAATTCATATTCAAAATATTCATCGAGCTATTCAAGCAAGTATTGAAGTTAGTTCCTTCTTTTAAATTCTTAACAAATGTACATAGAAATGTTTTCAGAAGAAGCAGTATTACAATAAAGAATTGAGTAAGTTATTTTTTTTTCATGGTTGGAAATATACTTCAAGAGACAGCTCAGAAGCGTGTTTAACATTGTGGTTTAAATAAAGCTGAAAAGGGTTTTGATCGCCATTCGCTAATTTTTGCTTCTGTGAGGTCATATTTAGAGGGAATAGTCATTACTAATAGGGTCATGTTTTACGCCTAAACTTTTGGCATTTCAGAAGATTCTCTATAACATAATTAAACTTTACATTTATATATTTTCAGCTAAAGAAGAATTAAATGTTCAATACATTTTTCAAACTTATCAACCATTCCAAAAATGGGAAGCATTTGAACGCCTCTTCTATCTTACTCAACCAATTTGTGATGATTTGGGCCTTATTCTTAATCATGATTATAATGATCTTTCCTAAGAAAATCAAAGATGAATATTTTCTTGAGTTGTTAAACTGTTTTAAACACATATTGTGTTGTTGATTTTTCTTTTGTATGGTGAAAGAAACAATAAATAAATGTTTGTTTGTTTTATATTGTGATTAGTTTACGAAAGCAAATTTGTATTATCCAAAATTAATATTTGTCAGCTTTAATCGTCAAAAATATTGGTTACCTTACATAATGCTGTAAATTTAAATACAGAAAGTTATTATTGAATTTCAGTTATAATTAAATGTTACACTCACGAATTTTTGGCCAAAAATGTCAATTCATATATTCTTCGTGTCAGTTTCCAAAAAATTATATAACTTTTTATGCGTCAAAAAAGACCTATGGTGCAACAGTTTAGATTGAAGCATTAATTTAAATAATATAAATTACACTTTTGTCTTTCAAAAAATTTGTACATGGCATTACATGAAAGATCAATATGCAGTTTAAAAAATGTGATTGTTGGTTTAAATTTTTTTAAACAAAATGACTTTGCTTCAATCCAATTCCAGCTAACAGTTTAAAGTTTTAAAATTTTTAAAAGAATTTTATACATGTAAATATTTATTATAGATGTTTACAATAAAGCTTTAACATTGTGAGTGTACTGTATTTTCCTTAAGCCCGTTACTTCTATAACAGTTTTAATTCCTCTAATGTACGCACATTAAGTTTCAATTCTAAATAAATTGATGACATTTTTTTAATTGAATATTTTAGCTTTAATTTCTCGCAACCATTATTATTTTGTGAATGGCATTCACGTTATACCAGTTAAAAAGAATAAATATTAGCTAAAATTTTATTCTCCTAAATTCTTTTATCGAATTTTTTATTGCAGTTAAAGAAAATTTTTACAACGACTTTAGCTTTATTCAGTTTTATTTTATTTTTTAAATGTTTAGCTTATATAACAGTTATAATTTGTTGACTACCATGTAATAGTAATCATACCAGTCAAAAATTACTGAATAAACATCAAAAACTTATTACTAAAAATATTAGTTTTATTCAACTGTTTTATTGCTGTTTTCTAGCTAAACTTGACAATAACAACATTTTCAAACACATGCAGTTTTATTGTTGGATTTTTTATAATAACAACAACAGTTATGATTTATCTTTTTCACTAATTAGAATGTCACTTTTATTTTTGGTACGGTGTCACATGAAACCAGTTTTAAATAATATTGATAAAAAAATAAAATTACTTATAATTTATTAAACAAATAGGTTATTGACAGAATTTTTCTCTGTTAGCCAGAGCTTTATTTTATTTATTTACGTGCCCTAACACACTTTGAATTTTTACATAATGAAATATGAATAATGACAGTTTAGAAAATATTTACTAAAAATACAGTCATTATTTCCATTCCTCTTTCAAGCTATTAAAATATTCTTCAGTTGGTAAAGTAGTTGGTAAATTTGTTCCCAATGGACTGACGACACTTATCACATGACATTCAATGGTTTGTGTATTATCGGCATTGCTGTTACTGTTTCGTAGATGAGAAATAAATTTTAAATTAAAAATAAATATTAATGAAATTGTTGTATTATACCACTGAAAATGGACTATAATTATGCTAGGCATAAAATATAAGTACAAAAAAAAAATTTGCGGCGGATGTACCTAATAAAATGGCTCAGTTTTTTATTTGTAGAAAATTATGGTATCAGTTTTGAGGGCGATATATTAAAGTCTGATGTCAGTTTTATAAAATTTAAGCTAAAATGTCACAATAGGTTACAAAAAAACGCATCTCAAAACCGATGAACAATTCAATACAGTTTACAGTTTGATGTTAAAAAAAGTTGCATTATCATATTAAAAAATGTAATCGCAAATTATCATCCAGTTTATATAAATTTGAAAGAAACTATGATATCAGTTTTAAGGGTGGTAAAATAATTGCAATTCTTCGTCCTATTTTGGCGTTTAAAATTTTTTGTTTCAATGCCACATAACATAAAAGCAAGCACAACATAAAAAAATTTTAAGAAAAATCATTGAATCAAAAATGGTGCAAAAATGACAGTTATAAAATGGAATGACAGTTTAATCCAAAATAGTAAGCATGATAGCTACTATTTGCTATTCTTTCTTCTTTTCTTTTTTAGTAGCTTAAAATTTACTGTTTTCAGTTACTAACAAAATTATTAAAATAATTTTAACATTGTTTTTTCAGAAAAGTAGGAAACGTGCAGTTTTGTTTCAATTTTTTTGTTAGCTAGACAACAAATGGTTAAAGTATTAAAATTATAAGTTTTGCATTTTCAACAGTTTTTTCGTGTTAATTTTTTTAAAATTTTGATCTACACTTGCTTTCGCAGTTTCTAAATATTACTTATATTGACAAAAAACAGTCTACCTTCAAAAATGCTTTTCAATGCAGTTTCTAATTTTAAATTTCTACTTAAATGAAAATCCAAACCCAACTAGTTCCAGTTAAAAATTTTCTTACCATATGAAACAGCCCCGATGGTGCAGTTCTTCCAGTAAAATATACATAAATTGAAGTTGAAATTGGTCCCATCGGTGCAACAACAGAAAAAATAAAAATTGTTGGCCATAAAAATTTTAGAATTTTTATATTTTCAACAATCTACAAAGCCCTACGGTAAAAGCACACAGTTTAAAAAAATATTTTAATTCAAACCTGATGCCTTCGATGAAGTGATACTCGATATGCCAACAGTTTATACATTTTTTGATTTTGATAATGTAAAATTTTGCACAGAATTAAAGTTATGACATGAAGGGCGAGAGAAACGTAAACCATAGTTTCAAATTCAGTTTTACCTTTTGCAAAAAATATCCCTGAAAGGTGCATGTATTCGCATATTTACAGCTTAAAAATGAAGATATTGTTTTATATATTAAAAAAATAATTGCTGGTAGTGTAAGTAATACTGCGTCAGTTTTTTAGTTAAATTTTATTTGAGCGCGTTACGAGTCAGTAAATCAGCTTAAACTGTTTGAAATTTTATTCTTAACACAAAGCTATGCAGTTTTCTAAAATTAAATCTTTTGAGCTTTCCTTGATATTACGGTATCTTATTAACTTGCTTTAGCCGTGGTTGCATTTTTCCAACAAAAATATTAAGTTACTTAAGAATTTATAACAGAACAACGATTTGCAGTTTAAATAAAACATTTATTAAAACTTTGTTACATATTAACTTAAACAAAAAAAAATTTGTTCAGTTATTTTTTTTGTCAACAGGATTCTCATAATCTACTTCATTCACCTGCGTGCTAATAATTTTAAACGATGTCAAAAAATTAATAATAAACTATTTATAAGAGTTTTATTTAAAAATAATTTTAAATCATTAGTTTTAAAACTTGGTTTAACTTGATGAAATCAATTCAATATGATGATTCAGTTTAAGCCAAACATTGGAATCACATTACTTGCTTTGGAAACTCATCTTATGAAAAGCATGGGGATGATTTTCCAGCTCATTCAAAAACAGTTTTTCAGCTGATAGTAACTTCTATATATCAACCTGTGAGATTTTTGAAACAGTTAAAGCTCCAATCTTATTTATGATCAGATTACCTGTACAACACAGTTATCATCATGATCTTAAGAACATTTTGAATCAGGATTTCATTAAATTAATAAAGATACAACTATACCTTGAATGGTCCGTTTTGTACTTAAAAATTTTCAAAAATTTTTTCCAAAAACGCTTCTTGGACTCTTTTCATTAAAAACGGATGTTTACAAAGATATGCAGTTAAAATTTTTTTAAAAAAAAACTTCTGTTTAGAAAATTTTAAAAACTATTTTGTACTATTAAAAAATTACCACATCTTAATTATAAAGTTTTTAACCGTTTTAGAAAATTTTGATGCTATGTCAGTTATCCTAAGCCCTTAATTACTGATGACATTTTGGGTTTTATTCTACTGATTTTTGCTTTTTAGATGTTCTGAAAACTTCAACATTTTAGTAACTCAGTAATAATACACATAAAAGCCCTCCCAATCCGGTTTCTCAACTATATTATCAGTTATCCTAGTTTCTCCATATAAAAAAAAATCAAACTTACACGTAATATTTGGAACTGTATGCAAAATTGATAGCATCCATGAAAGAACAGTTAAAACAGCTGCCAAAATTATATGTGAAATTTTTGCAGTATATTTCTCCAAATATACTGTAGCAATAACCCTTTCAAACATCAGAAATAAAAATGTCACTCTCAAAAGTTGTGCAAAATTCGCTAAAATTAGCCTAACAATTTTAAATACAAATAAATCAACATTTCCATGTCTCAAATATGATACTCCAAGATATATTGAACCAATGGAAAAACAGATTACAGTTGGAAAAAAGCATACGTTCATATACCATCTAAAAATAGTTATAGTTATCATTGCTTGTGTAGATGGATCAGTTTTAATTTGTATTTTTCTACATTTATGGCTACTTCTAATCAGTTTTTGAATAGCTTAACATCCATAAAAATGTCATAAATTAATTTTATTTAAAATTCACTTTCATAAGCAATCTCTTGTGGATTTTGAAATCAGGTAAAAACTGTTTTCTAAAAATGACCGCTTTTATCATTTTCTTTATCGTTATTCTAGTGAATTTAAATCTTCGTATATGCAAATAATAACTCAGTTTAAATTCCTTTATTGAAAAAAAATTGTGATCGACTTTTTACAGAAATTTTAGAATTACAGTTTTTAGCCGTTTTTAGAATGCTTTTAGCAAAAATTATACATCAACAGGATTTTACAGTTTTAATTACATGGAAAAACGCGTATGTTCTTTATGCCATCTAAAAAATTACACAGTAACAATTAACTTTAGCCCTCGATATTCCTCTCCTATGCTGCAACTGTTTAAAAATTGCGAAAATTATGCTAAAACTGCTTCTGTTTTTATGATTAATTTTTATCATTTATTATTTTGGATTTATAGTTTTAAGTCGTTTTTTTTTGAATTAGCTTAAATTAAGCAATATTTTGGAATTCAGTTTTATTAGTATGCAAACTTTAGGCCTCGATACCCCCTTCCTATCCTTTAACTTTTTAAAAGCTGCAAAATTTGCTAAAGTTATCCTAACAATTTCAAGGACGATTAATTCGACATTTTCATGTCCCAAAGCTAATACTACAACATACATGTGGTTAAAAAGTATACTATCTAAAAGAGTAGTTTGAATTACCAATTTTTGCACAAGGTCAGTTTAAATTTAGTTTTTTAAAATTTTTATGTTCTGGAAATTTCAGAACTTATTTTAAAATAAACGTATTCTATGAGAAAGGGGCTGTCCAGATATTACGTAATGCAGTTGTTGGGTGGCTGGGGTTAGCCAATTATTACGCCGCTTTGAATTTGTGGGCAAAAAGCTTTGATATTTCATTACGTAATGGGTGGGTGGGGTAAAAAATGACCATTTTTGTTTTACGTAATATCTGGACAGCCCCAAATTTAAAAATCTTATATTAAAATAATAAAGTACAATTTTACATTCCTACGATGAATTCAACCATAAAAAACAGAAGTCATGTAAACCAACACAGTTTAAATTTAATTTTTTTAATCATTTTCAGTACTCCTGGGTGTTTAAAGTTCATTAAAAATATTATCAGTGACACAAGCAATTATAGTTAATCACCTCCTACAACAAATCTAAACTTGAATAAAATATGATTTTTTTATGCATTTAAAATGCTTTTCTATTATCTTCAATAAAAAATCATTTTTGAAAAGTTAATTAATACACTAACGAAAAGCGAAGTATTTTTTGAAATCAGTACTGTTAAATAATAAAAAATATGTCTCGCAGATAACTGCTTCAATCCAGTTTTAAAAAGACACAGAATAAAATCTTACAAAATATCTTACACCAGTTTTTTTATTATTAATTTTTCATTGGCAATTGTTCGGGATTGACCAAAGTAAATTATTTTGTCCAATAAATCTAATGGTCTATTTCAATGCATATCCAAAACTCCGAAAGTGTGCAATTTAACACTACTTAAATGCATTGATTACCAGTTTTTTATCATAAAATTTCGCTCAAACAAATTTTTCGACTTTTTTCTATAAACTTGAATAATTTCATTTTTTCTTCTTTTGGAAAAAAACAGCTCTGAAAAACCAAACCAGTTTAAAATTATTAAAACAATATGTTAAGCATGCGATAGTTGGCAGTTAATTGCAGGTAAAAAAGGCGTTCATTTTTTTGACAGCGGAAAAATCCGTCCATTTTCATTAAATTTACCTATTTTGTGAAATAAAAGAAATTTCTTAATATTTCTTTTTACTTCGTTTATTTTTCAATAGCATCATAGTTTTTCAGTTGCCTCATTTTTTTTGGACGGTCGGCTATTAAATTCTGGTAACATATTTTGGATTTTCTACTAAATTTAATATTTTTTATTTAACAATTTTATCAGAGGAAACAGTAATTTTAGACTACCCGAGTCAAAAAAATTTATTGCGGGAAATTCAAAAATAAATCATCAAAACGTCTGCCTCTTTTAAATTAGTTTTGATTTTGGCACAAGGATTTGGAAAGTCAGTTTAATGCACAACCAAAAACTTTCCAATTTTTCAGTTTACAATAATACAAAATCACAAGTGAAAATATACATTAGTTTTTTTATCGCTAACTTTTCTTCATTTTGTTCATTTGTCTTCCCTGACAGAATACACGCCCACAGTTTAAAGCATAACAAACTTCTGCAAAAATTTCCAGTTTCCAATGAGCATTTGGCAGTCAAAAAATGTCATTTATTTATTTTTTAGATTTTAAATACATCAACTAAAAAAGAACAGTTTTAACATCTCTCATTGCTTTTCTTTTGTGATAAAAAGTCGCTGACTTCTAGTACACTTTTCATTCGACAGTTTTTTGAATTACTTTTTTTATAAATATTTTTGTAACCATTTAATTCGTTAAAATGATGCAGAATAATACTATGCAGTTTAAAATATTGCTAAGGTATCAAAATTTACAGTTGAGGTACTTTAAAGCTATAATATTTTTCATTATTGTCAAAAACTATTCTATGGACGTTTCAGTAAAAACAATTTGGCAGCTTTATATGTCTAAAAGCAAAATTAAATTTAATCATTTTTTCAATTTCTTATTTTGTAAATCGTTTGTTACTTTTCTCTTTCTGTACTTTTCAACATCCTAAAAACTTTTCCAGTTTCGACTAACACCACATTTTTCAAAGATTTTCAACAGCTTTTTATATTTTTTTTTAATTTTTTTCACTAAATTTATTAATTAATTTTAATTTGGCAAAATTAAATCAAAATTAATTAATTTCTGCCGTAAAGGAATGCAAGATCAGTTTAATGCGTCACCCAAAATCTTCTTACAGTTTATAATAATTAATAAAACGCACCGAATATCTGTTCTTTTTAATCTCTAACTTTTACCAACAAGTTTTTTTGTTGTTTCTATGTGCAACACCAGCACAGTTTAAAGCATAACCAACTTTTTCACAAACCTTCCAGTTTAAAATAACCTACCGTAAACTTTTAGGTAAAAGATGAAAATTTTTTCCTTTTTGTAAAATATAAATCATTGTTAAAAATAGCGAAATACAAGCAACAACCAAATTAATACAATTAATAATAAATGATAAAGTTTTTTCAGTATCTGACGATGCTGCTGCTCTTGACATTTTTATCTTTTTCTTCTAAAAATGTACATGTAAAATTTTTAGAAAAAGTAATAACACAAAAATTAATAGATGTAAAAAATGAAAATGATGAATTATAGGGAGTTTGCAGTTTTTTTAAAAAATCGTAATAGCAAAAATAAAAATGAAAAATGCAAGAAATTAAATGATGAAAGAAGCAGTAACAAATTATAGGGAACAAAAATGTGTGTAAAATCGTTACCTTGTGAAAAAAAAAGTATCAGTTAATTAAAATTTTATGCTTCTAAGAACAAATTTTGAAGACGTGGTTTTTTAAATTTTAAAAAAGGTAATAATTAGTGACATTTTAATTGATGCAGTTATTATTAATTAATTAAATCTAACTAACAAGTAAGTAGACGTGACTGTACTGTGCTATACAAACAGAACAGTTTTTATCAAAGATTTGTGGTGCATCTGAATTATACGCCATTAGTCAGCTGCTTTTAACTCCCTTAAAAACTATAAGTCGTTTGAACTCCGTACATAGATTTCCCCCCTTTTTATACCGTTCATGCTTTCAAGAACAAACACACCCAGTTTCAACAAATTTTTACTCTTTTGATGGCTACCAAACGATATTCTTTAAAAAACATTCTTATGAAATTTGTTTATGTTAGAATAATTTCAATTGATTGTAATGCAGTTTTTTAAAACATAATTTATTATTTGCAATATTTCAAACCAAAATAGCACAAAAAATTTTAATAATTTAGCCAGTTATAATTTTAATAGATACTTTTAAAACAATATTTATGTGAAAAACATATCCACCGAAACACAGATGATGAAAAATACGCAGTGATTATTGTTAAAATATAAAAATTGGGGTTATCCTCGAGACTGCTTCATGGTCAAAACATTTTTTTACAATGCAAGCACGAATTTTTGTCAGTTACAATAAATTATCAAACAATAAATAACAGTTTAATTCAATCAATTCCATTTATTAATTCAGATAATGTTTTTACTGCAGTTTTAATAGCATAAAATAAATTGATTTATCATTGCTATAAAAATGTATTGCAGTTAAATTAAAAGTGGAATACCCCGTAAATTACAGTTTAATTAACGAAAAAAAATAGATTTTACGTCCACGTTAAACACAAACCAGTTATTAAAAAGATTATTTTCAATACATTTCATATTTTGTTTGGGCCATAAACATCTTGATAACAGTTTAAGAAATAATAATAGATTGACATCCCTCACTGACTCGCAGTTTTTTTGCTCTTTTTTGAAGCTTATTTTGTTGCATAAAAAAACATTTGGCAGTTTTATTGAAACAATAATGCATAACATCGACGCTTCTTAAATAGTTTTAACAGTTTATCAGTTTAATTTTTAATAATCATATTTTCACCAATGTCTGTGTGAAATAAATAGTCACTGATAAACTAACGGCATAAATGACACTGTTTGTGGTTCATAAATATTAAATTTTAAAGCAGTAGTGTTAGAATTAAGGTTGCACTTGTAAATGCTTGGCTATACTTTTCTGGTGTATAAATATGAAATCGAAACTTCTTTTAATTTTATTAAACTAGCTGACCATAACAGACAGTTTATTATGATTGATTCCATTCGTTTCTCAAAGGTTAAAAATAAACTTCCAAATTAACCATTTTTTTAAATGACTTTTATTTTTATTGTATTTCAGTTTAATTAAATTACCAAACAATAAAAAACAATTTAATCAATTCCATTCATTCCATTCATTCCTTAAAGATTTAAAAATACTCTTCCAAATTAATCGTTGTTGGCAAATTACTTCCCAGCGGCCCAACAACAATTGATACTCGTTTTTTTATGGCTTATTTCGATATAGTTTATATGATATTTAATGAAGCTGCTTACAGTTTTATAAAAAGTTTTTCAACATAATCTATTTAATGCATAAAACAACAACCATGTAGATGTGAATCAGTTTTACTAATATAATATACATTTTACAACGTTTTTTATAAGACCGTTTTTATTTTAGCAAACATTTTTTTTCGATAAATGATTTCCGTAATAGTCGTTGGAACCAATAGCATTGCTGGAAGCAGATTAGTAGCTTTTAATTTTAGTTTCATGGTACACAAACAATCCATTGACAACATTTTTTGTCAATTCTATTAAAATTGGCTAAAGATAACAAATAGTTTTTTTCTATCACCTTCATTCATTTCTCAAAGATTTAAAATACGTTTTTAATTTAACCGTTGTTGGCAAATTACTTCCCAGCGGCCCAACAACAGTTGGAACATGTTTTTCTGGTAATGGTATGGTTAGATTAAGCTTTTATGACATCTAGTGAAACTATTTAAAAAAAATTTTTGATCAACCACTTTGTTAAATTTTAATAATCCTCAAAATTCGAGTCAGTTTTACTAATTTAAAAATTTTTTGCAGCGTTTTTCAGAAATGAAGTGGCTCCTTGGATTGAGCCGATCTCTAGGTACATCACACCTTTATAGTAATCGTCTTCTCATCGCTCCTCCTTCTCATGTCTCTATCTCTTTCTATCAACATCAGTTGATCTACGCCTTATGGCGTCACATCTCCCCCACATACCATAACTCCCAGATTATGATTATTTAATATTTATCAATGGTAGAGCACCGTGTTCGTTTTATCGTTTGGACATAACGTCTCTTTTAAATAATAAAGTATCAGTGGGTGAGCACCATGCTCCTTACCTAAGGGTGGACATAAAGTCTCTTTTAATAATAAAGTGTTAATGAGTGAGCACCTTGCTCAGAATGCTTTTATCTTTCTTTAATTCATCTTTCCTTTATATCTGTTGTATGTTTCAGTGTAACATGTTAGTTCTGATTTAAACAATAATCTATGTTGCAAAGTATTTAAGTTATTTCTGTAAGTCGCGTCGTGATGATCACATCACTTGTGTACCACACTTTTCTTCCCCTCATATTTTAACCCATTGAATGCCATGGTGGGACTTGCCCTATTGGAAGCTGATAGCTTTGTCTTTGTTGCCTTCGATAACGAATAGCCATAACCTCATTGTTATTTAATCTACAGTCTTTTGCTTCATGTCCAGGTTGACGACATCTGTAGCAAATTCTTCTTCCATATCGAGCAGTATTTCTGTTTCTAGAATTTCTTTGCTTTCTTGGTGACTTGCTTGATGAAGCATTCCGTTGAGTCTCTAAAACATGAGTCAAATCCTTTTCTCTATCATTTTGACTTTTTGCCAATTCATGTTCATATAATTCTGCTCTTTCATATGCTTCTTCAAAGGTTGTAGGATTATGTCCATTTACTAAGTATCGATAATTCGGAGACATCCGTTTACAAAATTCGTATAGCAGTTTTTCTTGAAAATGCGCTTCGCTTTTTCCTTCAGTAGCTTGTCTAACTAATTTAGTAAGTTTATTTGCAAATTTTAAAACTGATTCGTCTTCATTCTGTGTCACATTTTTAATTTTTAATTCGGCTTTTTCTCTTAATATTTGTGTCTGAAATTTCTTTAATAAAACAGTTTTAACTTCATCATAGACTTCTTTGTTTTCAATCTGATCATAAACATCTCTTGCCCGATCTGTCAAAAAATTCCTTACACACAATCCCATTTGTGGATTATTTAAATCTATGGATTGTATTGCCATAAAATGTTCATAATCTTTCATAAATTCAGTTATGGTTATTTCACCATCACCTTTAAATACTTGCGGTCCAAATCTTGGCTCTTCCAATTCTAGAATAAATACAGTATCCTCTTCATCATTTTCCGTGATATAACTTTTGTCACGACTTTCATTAAATTCAATTTTGCTTTTATCTTTATCCCTTTCGTCGACGACAGATATCTGTTTTATTTTTCTTTGCCAGCTTCCAGCAACATTTAGTTCTTGTCTTTCAATAACATTTTCCGGATGCTTTTTATCGGTGATGTTTCTCTTTTCTTCCTTTTCCCTTTTTTGTTTACAAATTACATCCCACATCCGTTTCAAATGGGACAAAGTTCGCACTTTAAATCTATCCTTTTTACAACCATTCCTATCATGACTATTTCCAATTTCTTCTTGTATCCTCTGTTGGATTTTCAAATGAGCTTTACTATCTTCAAAGCTCCCAACAGTTTGATTCATTTTTTTAAAAAAAGTTTCAATGGGTAGGCACCTTGCCAAATGCTTCAAATTTCAGTCGCTCTAAAAGCACCACTGAACTAACGTAAAACGATATCACCAATAAGGGTAATATCAATGAAATCAAGATCAGAACTATCACTTAAAGAGTGATTTAAAGAAGTTTTT
The DNA here is from genome assembly GCA_024447215.1 of Panagrolaimus sp. LJ2400. Classification (NCBI taxonomy): domain Eukaryota; kingdom Metazoa; phylum Nematoda; class Chromadorea; order Rhabditida; family Panagrolaimidae; genus Panagrolaimus; species Panagrolaimus sp. LJ2400. The sequence goes on from JAMRYA010000177.1 coordinate 206,745, forward strand.
ATCGTCTTAAGGACAATAATAAAAAAACACAGGTTTTAGAAAAAAAAAATTATCGAAAACTTTTTCTTTTAAACGATTTTAACGGAAAACTTTTTTTTTATGTAAAAATGAAAAAGATTTAAAGACAAAGTGAAGAAGCAAGAAATGAAAAACAAATAAGATTGAAGAAAATGAAAAAAAAAATATAGAAACGTCGACGGAAAAAAATGATATAAGAAAATGTGATCAACCCCTTTTTTGCAAAAAAAAGGCAAAAGCAAAGATGAGAGAAAATTCAAGATTGATAAAGACTTAAATAAGAATGAAAAAGATTGGTTGAATGAGATTTAAACGCGCAAAACATAAATAAATAAATATATTTTTATAAGTAAATTAATTTTAATGCTTAAATAAATCAAAAAATTAAATCAATTATTATTTTTAAATTTCAATTTTACTTAATTTCTAATTTTAATTTTTACACTCAGATTATTTTAATTATAATTTCAATCGAAGCACCGAGTTATTTTTATCAACTGATGAGTTTAAGACAACGAAACGTATCCGTTAGCTTTTATCACCGAGCTAACTTTTTCGCCACTGGCAGGCAAAAAAAAATCACCGAGAGAAAAGCAACGCAGCTATTCTTTTTTTTTCACACAAAGCAGAGGTGGGGTCGTCACGTAGCTGCTACCAGAAATGAAGTGGCTCCTTGGATTGAGCCGATCTCTAGGTACATCACACCTTTATAGTAATCGTCTTCTCATCGCTCCTCCTTCTCATGTCTCTATCTCTTTCTATCAACATCAGTTGATCTACGCCTTATGGCGTCACATTTCTAAAATAATAATTTTTATTTTAACAAGTATTTTTTCGTAAACTATGCCGTAATATTATTTGACGAAAAATTTATTTGGACAGCCGTTAAAGCCGATAGTGATGAAAGCAGTTTATTTGCATTGAGCGTTACGATCCAAAATTAATTTTCCTGTGTTTCAGTTTTATTAAATTACCAAAAAATACAAAGCAATCTATTACAATCAATTCCATTCATTCCTTAAAGTTTTAAAATACGCTTCCAAATTCACCGTTGTTGGCAAATTACTTCCCAGCGGCCCAACAACAATTGAAACACGTTTCTCGGGTAATGGTGTAGTTCGATTTAGTTTGTAAATATATTTTAAATGTGTTATCATAATTATTACTACTGTAGTATTATAGACCTGAAATAATGTTTATAGTAATAATAATGCTTCGATTGAATCACAGTTTAAAAAATATAAAAATTGCTTACCCCATGTAGCAATGCCGGTGGTGCAGTATTCCCAGTAATATAAACATAAATCCATGTTAAAATAGGTCCAATTGGAGCAAAGCAGGAAAAGAGAAAAATTGTAGGCCAAAGAAATCGAAGAACCTTTACGTTTTCAAGAATCTAAAAAGAGCTGATTTGTAAATCTTCTCAGTTTTTTTTAAAAAGACCCTAAAAAAATAACAGTTACTGAAAGTTCACCGGAAAGCATTAGTTTTCGGTGAACTGTCAGTTCAAAGACATAAAAATCGGTAAAAGAAAACAGTTACATTTACTTACAAGGGACCGTTCTGACATGACACCCGGGGATTTCTTAAGTAATAGCGGGAATGAATAGCTTATAGCAAGGTATGAAAAACCCCCAAGGGTTTTTTTCCCGTTCGCCATTTGAGGATTTTAGTAGCATTTTGCTATTACACAGTAAGTAGCAGGCGATGAACGTCTTGGTTAATGAATTACGTTTGTGGCGGTTTTTGATGGTTGTAAATGCATTGAATATGATTAATTATTTATGAAACATTATGTTTTGCCATATTTAACCATCCAAAATAAATACAAGCGTAATTCATATACTTAGACGTTCATCGCCTGCTACTTACTGTGTAATAGCAAAATGCTACTAAAATCCTGAAATAGCGAACGGGAAAAAAACCCTTGGGGGTTTTTCATCCCTTGCTATAAGCTATCCATTCCCGCTATTACTTAAGAAATCCCCGGGTGTCATGTCAGAACGGTCCCTTGTTAGTTTTATTTAATATTTTAATAAATTGCAGTTTTAATTTCTACCATTACTTTATTAATTCAGTTTCATAGGCCCTAAGATAAGAAATAACAGTAAAAAAGCTTGAATGTCTCGATTCTGGCAAACAATTCATTTCCTTTTATTCGGTGAATGCAATCCTCCATAAATGCGGAAAATTGTCTGGTATGTATTTTTAATTCGCATTTTTCTATGTGCATTTTAAATCAAAACCAAATGATGCTCGTCAGTGAATGCAATAAAAATCAAAGCTAGCAGTTGTTTATATTTTTTTTGTAAAATTTCCCAAAAATTTAAATTAATAATTCTCATACTCGCTTTAATGAATCCATTTCGTTATTTCGTTTTCAATTTTTAAAAAAAACCAAATTCGCATTTTTGCCAGGAGAGTTGTCATTTCAAAGACATAAAAGTCGGTGAAACATCAGTTATGTTTGCTCAGTTTTATTAATTTTTTTGAATGTGCAGTTTTATTTTCTACCATTGCTTCACCATAATTTTTCATTGCAATATCATAAAATTGTTAAAAATCTTTATTTAGCTTACAACCGTCATCGCAACCATTTTAGTTTTCTTTTTTCTAATATCTTCATAGCTGTTTTCAGTTTTTAATACATCATTGTATAGTTCATGGTTGCGCACGGACATGGATATTCCCTCTTCTATTTTTGTCAAGATTCCGATCTCATTTAAACACAGTTTAGCACAACTTTTTTTTCATAATATTACTAACCATTCTTATTCTTACTAAAAAAATTTATTCTTTATTTTTTTACTTCGCACCATCTACGTTACAGTTACACACTAAAGGTAAAAACCGTCATCGAACCGGAATAGTTTTCAAAACGCATCGAACCGGAATAGTTTTCAAAACGAGAATATTTAAACATTTTTTATGGACGGTTATAATAAACTCAAGCCACCACAATTAAAATTAATTATGATGTCTTCGGCGAACAGAAACTCCCCCTTTTCTATCCCTCAAAGCTTATTCGATATTGCAGTTTAATCAATATAAATAATAGCACATTTAAAATCTTACCTGATGCCGTCGTTGTAACGATACTCGATATGCCAACATTCGATAAGTTTTTTGATTTTGATCATATAAAATTTTACCAATTATTATTGTAATAATATGTATTACAACAATATAATATACTGTAATTTTATATGCGATATTACCATAGCTAAAAAATAGCCCTGAAAAAATGGTATATTTAAGGCAGGATTTTATAATTTTTTGATTGTCTCATTGTTGTCAGTTTTTGTATGGATGCAATTAATTGGAAGCATTTAAAAAAATGTTAAATAGAAATATTCAGCTTTTTGATAGTTTTTTTTTTCAAAAAACCGTTAGATTTCACAGTTTATTGATTTTTTAATTCATTGCAAATGAGTCTTCTATTGTGTACAGCTTTTAAGTTACATTTGTGACAACAAAAATGTTTTAACTATTCTGTTGGAATTATTTTTTTTAATTACCTTAAAACTCCCAGCAGTAGATATTGCTGTACCAATTTCGAAATCATTAAAATTGCTACTCATACGTTAATTTAAAAGGCAACGTTACTAAGGCAGTTTTACACTTAAGAAGCAGAAGCTACCTATTTTGAACAGCAATTTGTTTGCGAAAAAAAACTTTACAGTTTATTTTAACATATTATTGTCGTTCTTTTAAGCATTTTATCGATTTTTTTCATCTATTGCCGGCAAAGTTTTTTGGCAAAACTTGTAGAAAGATTTAGCCATTTTTTACGTAAAAATAAAGGTTTTAACAGTACACCACAGTTTATGTCTATCCAGTTTCGAAATTTTTTTAATTGCTTCTTGAAATCAATTTAAAAAATGAAACCTTACAATGACAGTTTACTTTTCAAAAATAGAGACTTAAGAAGTTTCTGTCAATGCAATGTTAAATCACCTGGGCAGTTTATTTTGAAAAAATGTTTGCTCAAAATATTTTTATAATTTTAAACTGAACTCTATTTTTAAACAGTTTCATCTCTTACAATTTTAGAGCTATATTTAGGCAACGTTTGGGATCAAACTTCTGCAATTATTTAACAAAGAAGAAATGTAAAAGCTTAAACTGACAAAATCAGTTCCGAAATCTTTTTTTAAATGGCTACATGTAATTAATTTTATGGGAGGAATTACTATTTTAAACTTTGACACTTACAAAGATTTTTGCCAACAAGTTTTTAAACAATCTTGGTTTCTCCTTCTCAGTTAAATATAATAAATTTTTTTAATAATTACACAATTATTTTTAACCAGTCAAAAATTATTATTTGAGAATTTGGAACTATCAGGGCGTTCGAAAAAACTTTTGGAACGCCCTGATATTTTTGAAACAATCTTATTACCAGATTGAGAGCTACACTTCAATGATATTTATAATCGATTATCTGCAGTTTCTTTTCAAAGAAAGAATTATCATGACATTGTCCCAGCTCAATGAATTAATATCAGCAGTTAATAATGACGGTAGAAATTCGAAACTATTTACACAGTTATAATTTGTTGCTTATAAAATGCGACAAAAGAGAATGTCAGTTATTTTCTTTTTCTTCTTAAACACAAATGGCAACAAAATATGGTCATTAATCGGGAAATTTGATGAAAAGAGAAAAAACGCAATTTTTTGTAATTAATTGTTTTTATATTTTTTGGGTCGTTATGATTCGTTAAAAAAAGCAAATAATTAGACAGAAAAAGGCAATTAAGAAGTTTTTCAGCCTCGTTTTTAATACCGTTTTATATCTTTCAGCAACAAAGCTAGTAAACTGACTACAACAGTTTCAAAATTTCATTAGTTTTTTATACATTTATATGACACTTGGTATCAGTTTTATCGCCATAGAAAAATAACTCAGCTAAATTAGCTATGGCTATAACTGCTTCGAAGTTTTGTAAGTTACTTTACACTTTAGTTCCACACCGCCTTTAATCTACAGTTTTACACCCCCTTAAAAATTCCATAAACTTACAAAACATATTTGGTAAAAAATGCAGAGTTGACCCAAGTATGGTAATAAACATTAAAGATAAATAAATAATTAAATTTGAAATTTTTGCAGTATATTTTTCAAGATATATTGTAGCAATCAGTCGTTCAATCATTACAAATAACAGCGATAATCGAATCATTTGTGAAAAGCTTCCAACTATTAGACGAATGATTTTAAATATAAATGAATTTTCAGAATTTGGATCAATGAGATATGAGATGCAGTAATAAACACAGCCAAGGGCATAGGAAATGCATGAGATAAAAAATGATGAGTTGATGTACCATCTGAAAATAATTCCGTCAGTGTTTTTTTCCTTCTGTTTTTTTATAAAATATTTTAAACATTGTAGTAAATTTTTAAATGTTACTACCATACCAGAAGACACAGTTAAAAATTTTTGAATGGCTGTTGCAAAAAAACTCACCGTAGACGTTTCCAATTGATGGTGGAGTTGAGGCCCCATATTTTGCCCAAATACTCGTCATAGTAAGGGATAGTTAGGGACAAAATATCAGCGACTAAATCCTCGTCCCTGTGATTTAATAGCTATGCGAATATAGCTAATAACTAGCAGACGATATCTAGTTTTGCTATAAAATATCTAACAATCTGCATTTTGAAAACTTTCAAATCACTTCAAATGCATAAAAAACTAATAAATTACGTTTTTCTTTTTATTATATCTCTTTAAAGCTTTAAAGTCATTGATATCAAAATTCCAAAACAAAAGTAGAAATCGTCTGCAACTTACCGGCTATATTCATATATCTATTAAATCCCAGGGAGGAGGATTGAGCAGCTAATTTTTTGTCCCTAACTATCTCTTACTATGACGAGTATTTAGGCAAAATATGGGACCTCAACTCCATCATCAGTTGGAAACGTTTATGGTCAAACAGTTTTATCATAGAATTCAATAAAATTTTAAATCAAATCATAATACCAAAATTTAAATTATTGGCATGATATTGTAGTTACAAGAAACTGAGCATATAGGTGCATACTTTTCTCAGTTAAAACAATCTTAATTATTTTTTATCACATAAAACACATTTTCCACAATACACGTACATGATACACAGTTTTTAGATACTTAAAAATACAAAAAAAATATTGCGCTTTATCGGTTTAGCAATTTTTAAATGGATCATTATGCTTATCATGGTACGGTAGAAGCATCTGACGCGTTTTAAAAAATTATAAAAAAATTATTGAATATAAACATCATTTAATGTAATTCATTGTATACAGTTAAGATTTCTGAATAAATCTCGATAAAAATTAAACAATTTTATCAAAAGATTAATAATTTTAATTGATAAGCAAAAATTGCATGAGTTACAAAAGATAAAAAACAGAGAAATGAGTTATGTTTTAGCTTTTTTATTAGATCTTGTGAACAACAAATATTACAGTTTATTGATATTTTAAAACAAAAAACTTTTTAGCCAATCTTTTTAAAGGTTTACAGAACGCGGAGTAGAAGCTCCATTTTTTGCCTAATTACTCCAAACTGAATCACCGCAATTAAAACTGCAGGCCTTAGTTAAAACAATCTTGAAATTAAAAAATTCAGTTTGCTGATACTTTAAAGTAGAAAAAATTATAGGAACTTTAACTTTTTGTTTTGTTGAGTTATTAAAATAGAAAAGACTGCAGTGCACTTTACCCCCACAGTTTCAGACTTGGTCATATTTATACACCACTTTTTATTTTAATTCAATAGCCTTAAAATTCGAAAAAATTAATAAATAAATTTTTTTTTCCTTTGTAGTGTGCAGTTAATAAAAGTTATACCAATAATAAAAGACTGTATTAGCGCTGTTAAAAACATGTCAAATTGCGAATCAGTTAAATTAATTATTTTTAAAAAAGTAAAGCCATCTTATCTAAACATAATTTATCGCAGTACAGTTAATAAAAAATATTTTTATCATTTGATTTTCAGTTTTAACTTTTAATGAATAAACGAGATAAAAAAAGAAATATATAACAAAAAAATATAATTGATTTTAAAAAATCCAGTTCAACAGAAAAGAGATCTCGTCTTTTAACCAAAATAGGTTTGCAATCAGAAAAAAATGTGTGCCAAACTTTATTAATGGATAACACAGTTTATTAAAACTTAGATTTTGAGAATTCTTTTGAAGGACTAGAATGGATTCTCAGTTTTTCGAATAGTACGTTAGCAGAGGCAAATCAGTTAAAATAAAAACATAGCCTCTGTCATTTTCCTCATCTCTTCTTTAATCGCACTCGATTATTTTTAAAAAGTTTGAGCTTGAGAAAATTAAAACTTCTTTAACCAATTGGTTTTTTTTTCTTTTTATACGCGTTTTTTGCATGACCTTGAAACTTGCAGTTTCAAAAGAAACCATTTTAGTTATTGCAAAAATGAGCAGTTATTGTATGATAGATAAATTTTAGAAATCATAATATTTACACCAACAGTTATATTGAAACTATATTCACTGACAACATGTATGTAACAGTTAAAACTGAATAAAAAAAACATTTTCTGCACGAATGCAGTTATTTAAGAATATGTCGAACATATCAAATCGGTTAAATTGAGTTTTTAAACTAAAAAAATAAAGCCAAAATTTCTAAAATGTAAAACATCCTATGACAGTTAATATATTAAAATTATGTTAATCTTTAAAGGCACGAAGGTTGGATGGCAGTTAATATAATAATCTTATAAGCAATGCTTCTACTATTTTACTTTTAATAGTGTTTCACAATCTTTTATTTTAAGTTTGAATGAATAAACGAGACACATTAAAGAGTTTTATATCAAAGATTTTAATTTAGTTTAAACAAATATCATTTAAAAAAGGCAACTACGATACCATGGTTTTTTATCAAAAGCTACAAGCGTAGAAAAAATTTCAAAACTTTAAACCGGCTAAAACGTCAATGTATTTTTTTGCAGATATGCTTTACTGAACACAAATACAAATTTACTGTTACAGTTATATGGAAAGTTATATCTGAAATATTATTTTCAGACAAATGCCACTTTCTCACGCAAACAACTTAATAATGCAAAAAGTACCGAACCAGTTTTATAATCCTATGATGAAAACCATACCTTAAACTCTTCGGCAAAATATTTAAAGTTCGTTTACGCTTCCAAAAATATACACTAAAAATAAACAACGAAGTTGAAGCAACCATTAAATTCATTACAGTAATACATGTTTTAAATATTATTTCACCATAACTTAGAATTTCAACCATGTTGAAGCAAACTTACAGTTTTAAAATGCTACAAAAGTTAATGCCAAGTTTTTTTTTCTTCAAAAGCACACATGGCAACAAAACATGGTCATTAGTCGGGTAATTGTGATGAAAGAGGAAAAACACAATTTTTTGTAATTAACTTGTTTGTGTTATTATCTTCTTCGTTAAAAATAGAGAGTGTAATAAAATAAAAAAGCGGATGCAATTAAAAACGTTTTTTATTCAGCTTTCTGAATTATAATACAGATTTCTTTTGTTAACGCAAATAGCATTGCAGTTTACAGAATTTAAATTGCATAAAATACAAAAATCCAGATGATTATGGTGAACACAGCTTAATAAATTTATAGCTTTGTTGTCACGATTACGGTAGTTGTTAAATTTTAAACAATGTAATATAAATAAGATGAAGCGACAAGAATTTAAAAAAAAGCGGAAACAGGCAAAAATTTTGGACAGTTTTTTTGAAATATATGTTTTTTTATATCAGCGCATTATTAAATGGTTGCAGTTTTAAAATATTACAATAGTGAATAAAACCAGCACAATTCACAAAGTCTGTTTTATAAATTATTTACTTTTCTTCCATAGCTTAATATTTATCGTAGCTTTTATTCAATTTTTTAGAAAACAAATATACCACATGCGTTGAAAACTGTTTATACTTTTTAATATGATACATGTTTTTTTCTAATAATATCAACGCATTATACAGTGACATCATTATATACCGGTGTAAAACCACGTGGCAGTTTTTAAACATTAAAATTGTAAATGTAAATAAAACTAGCACAACTCACAAAACCTGTTTTATAAATCATTTACTTTTTTTCGTAACTTAATATTTATAAAAAAAAAATGTAAAACGAAAAAAGTTTTATTCAGTTTAGAAAAAAATAAACCGCATGCGTTGAAAAATGATTAGATTTATTAATACACGTTTTTCATAAAAATGTCATCGCAGTTTACAATGACATCGTTTAATAATAAGTAAAATTGAATAAAATATGATTCACATTATGGTTATCAAATTCTAATAAAATTTTAATTAATTGTTCATAAATACTGTATCCAAAGTTTTAAAAGGAAATATAAATAAAAATACGGAATGATGACAAGAAAAATAGAAAATAGAACTGTTTTGTTAAATTTTTATCTACATGTTTTTTTTTCAAAAATTTTGTTATATTTTTTACCTCCTTTGTAATAATTTTAGAATGTTAATACATATGTACATGCAAGAAACTTGCATAACCAGAAAATCAATTTCTTGTAGTTTTAATATTAAAAAACAATAAAATATAAAAATATGTGTATTAAGAAAAAAGAAGAGGCTTATAAATTGTCAGTTATTCTTTAAAATATCTTTTTTGCATAAATTTTTATGCCATTGCTCATTACCAGACGGCGGCAGTTATAAAGCGATAAAAAGAGGCATAAAATTTGCATTATTCACAGTTTTATAAATAGTTAACTTTTGTTTCCAAAAGGTATCTTAATCTTAAACAACACAGTTTAAAAAAAAGGAACTTTGTAATTCATTTTTTGAATTTTATGAAAAAATGACAGCGGTTGCATTTAAAAACAAAAACACGTTGTTTTCAAATCAGGGATGTCCGAAATTCTGTTTCCGTTCTCGTATTTACGGAATTACCGTGCTATTTTTGATTTCTGTTACCGTTTACGATAGCGTGAAAACTATTTTTAAAAAAGCCAAAGGGGAATCAATGCAGTTTGAACAAATTTGGAATTCTTTTTCCGTAAAATTCGTTTTCGTTCGATTTTTCATTCCGTTTAAAAATTTCTTTTCTGCACATCCCTGCTTCAAATGCTTGTTTTTTCGCTAAAATTTACAAATTTACAATAAAAAAGACAGTTGACTTCAACACTTTAAAAAAAGGTAAAGTCATTTTTAAAAAACCAAATATAGCAAGAAGTTGAGAGAATTCACGAAGATGTTATCTTTGATCTTCCACTATAAAAGAGTTGAAGCCAGTTTAAACAAGAAAAAATGACTGAAGAAATTCAAGTGATCAAAAGAACTTACCTGCATCAGTTTTAAGAAAAATAAAATTTTGTAGGCATAGTCACACTAATATTCCAACTTCAGTTTGAAAAAAAATAGATTAAAAAATTAATTACAATCGTTTTTTGGTACTTTCTTACACACAGTATTTTTTTTAAATATTTGTGCAAAATGTACTATTACAGTTGGGCAAACGTTCAATTAGTTGTATTAATTAAGACGCTATCTAGTATTTTTCGTTTGTAAATATGCTTTTTTCGTAATCACGTTTCTTAGAGTTTTCAAGAAAAATTTGCTGCATGGCGAAAATAGTAAGCAAATATATTTCTACAGTTAAAATTTGAAAAAAAAATCATTTACTGTTCAGTTTTTTTCAAGAAACAAACAACCACAAATTATTTATCAATTTATTTTATTTCTGTGAAACCTAAAAGCTATCCAAATTCTTTATTTTACACTTATTTTAATCATTTTGATTGCTTTAAAAGTTGTTTAGTTTATAAGTATTAATATTAAATTATGACAGTTAAATGTAAATTTTATATTCTACAATTTAGCCAAGGAAAGAATCTATTTACAGCCAAATCTCGATTTTAAGCGATCCAAGAAACTGCGGAAAAATCGCGTAAAATCGAGGTCCATTTACAAGGATTTCTGTTTGAAAGGACCGCGTATATCGACGGCGCGTAGAACTGAAGCACGTAAAATCGAGGTTCGACTGTATTAAAAAACTATTTAATAATTTTTTGGTTTTTATTTTTACAAATTTTTTAAAATCCAGTTTTTAGTAATTAAACGATCCAGCTTTAGTTGTATAATCAAATAGAGTTTTTATTTACAAAGTTTTTTATTTTATCACGCAACATTTTTTAATTTTGATTATCAATAAATTTACAATCATGTCAAAATAAAAAACTGTAATTATCATTTTATGACCACTGCTTTCTTAAATCTTCGAAATACATTTCTGAAGTAAGTGCCGTTGGAAGCACTTTTCCAAATGGACTTGTAACAGATATAATTCGCATTTGAAAGCCATCGTCTTCTGTCGTTGAAGAAGTTGTGATATGATTCTTTCTTTTAAGTAAATGTTTCATTCGAAATATCATCATTATTGCAAATGTTGTATTATAACCCTAAAAATAAACTGTGATTTTCTAACAAGTGGTAATTTTAAAAATAATTATTATTTATTAAGTTTTTACTCTAGCAATTAATTTTCTATTTTTAGGTGACACGGAAAAAAACAAACATGTTTTTTAAAAACCAGAAACTAAAAAAAAATTTTGAGCAATTAAAAAATGAATTAAAACTAAAATAGCCATGAGCTACGACAAATTACATAATTACTAATGCAAAATTTTGATATTTTTGAATGTGATTTTTTTAACTGGCTGTTTTTAATGAATGTTCTAAATTTTATGTGGTATAAAACTGTTTGTTGTTAGGGGTTATTAAAAATAAATAATTCATTTTTCTTTTGAAATACTTTGTTAGTTTAGCAGTAGGTTTTTTTAATTTTTTAACTGAATACCATTTTTTATCCTACGAATTAAAATTTGAAATTCCTTTTATTGTGCATCAAATGACTTGATGCATTATCGCAGCTGATATTCTTTGAAAGAATATCAACTGTTCTTGATAAAATTTTAAAAAGTCTTTGACGAATGCTATGTGTAAAAAAGTTTGTGTAAATTTTTCATCGTTTCATTTTTGTTTGTTCACTCAGTCTTTTCTGGAGTGAAAATAAAATAAATTAAATTCTTAATTTTTGATAAATTTTTAATAAATAAAAAAAAACTTCTAAAATTTGCACGACACCCCTCGTTCTTCCTTTTTTAAAACGAATCCATATTTTTCCAAAGAGATCAAAGTGTCTAAGTTAGTTTCAAATACTTCATTTTTCTCCCATTTGTCTTGAATTCTTCGCTTTTCTTTACGATACGTCCATCAAAAACGCTTACGATACACGATACGTAGGGTGTGAATCTCACACCATTTGCCCACCTGTGTTAACTAGGGATAAGTTCTTATTGGGAAAAAAAACTGATAAAATTATCTAACAATTGTAAGTTTATTAAACTTGTAAGTTTAATTATAGCAAGCTGTTTCTTTTTTTTTTTTTATTAAACTTGTAAGTTTAATTATAGCAAGCTGTTTCTTTTTTTACATGAATATAATTTCTCTAATTGTTTGTTGTGTAAGCTTCTTTTTAATTTTAAAAACTGCATACCATGTAAAATTGAAAAATCTTCTATTTTAAAATAAATGGCCTATAAAAATTGGTTTTATACGATTGTAATGGATTCTATTCTAAGGTCAAAGCCAGCAGCGACAAAATTTTTTCAAAACTGCCACGGCGATGAGAAAAAATTTTTAATGTCAAACTGATTGTGAGTTAAAAGTAATTTCAATTTTGACTAAAGGCACTTCTATATTTTGTGCCCCCCCCCCCTTCCCCCTCCTTTCATTTGTATAAAAAAATTTTGAGGGAGGGCACATACTAAAGAAGTACCTATCATTTTATAAATTGACATGTGTTTTGACAATCAATAAAAATATTAAAGTGAAAAACTGTGACGCACTTTTTTTACACTGTTTCTTATTAGCTTTTTGTTTTCACAAGATCTAAGTTAAACTGTTTAAATAAATTTAAGTGGAAACATTAGCTCAGTATAAAGTTAACTGGGAAAAAACATTTACTATGTAATTGTATTAAACTGACACGAATGAAAACAAAAATTTTTTTCTACCATTGGAATTTTAGAGGATTATCATCGTTATAAAAACTGACATTCATTAAAATATATGAATACTTAACGCTTTACTACCATAGATTAACGATATATAAATTGTTCAAAAAGCTACATATGCATTAATATTAAACTGTCATTCTTTTTTGAGTTTTTCTAATTTGACTAACTACTGTAATACATAAAACTATTTGTAAAATTATCTGCTGCAAAAAACTGTTATATTTTTTAAAAATTGATAACTGTTAGAAACAAATTTAAAACTGACAATAATAAATTACCTACCGTTTGTAAAATTCCAAATGTTGAAGTATTATACGTTAAAATGTAATATAACCAAACAAAAAATGGACCAATAGAACCAATTGTTGAAAAAATTAAAATTGTTGGCCAAAGAAATGTTAGTATTTTAATATTTACTGCTATCTAAAAAACATAATTTTAAGAAAATAACTGCCAGGTTTTAAGTCGTTGTGAATTAATGTGTACCTGATGTCTTCGTTGCAGTGATACTCGATAAGCTAGCAGCTTATACATGCTTTTACTTTTTAAATGTAAAATTCGGCAAATAATTAATGTAATAATATGTATAGCGACAAGAAAATAAATTGTAAATAAATATGATGATTGCTCATTTTCGAAAAATATCCCTAAAAATATTGTAAGTAAATTTATTTATTTTTTAGATAAAAACTGAATTCGGCAGACATAGCTAGATCAAAGTTTGGAAAAAAATTAAAACGGTATAACTGTAGTCGATATATTGCTTTTTTTAGGTTTTAATAGAGGCAAAAATCAGTTGATCTAGTGCATTTTGAATAAAAAAAGCGTTTACAGTTGTAGCACATTAAAAAAATATGTTCTTATTATAAAAAAAACTGCATTCCACGAAGTTCGCGTATCTACAAAAACTGAAACTGATATTAGTGTCTTTCTTTTGTGCTATTTTAACGTGCACTGAAAATTGAGTTACTTGCATTTTTTATTATAAAACTGTCAGTTGCAATGTTTGCTTCAATAGAGGCGGTAATTTTTCGCGTATATTGTCGATGCAGAAGCTTAAATTTTAATATTCATATTAAATATGAGGAAGGCGAGCTAATCATTCTACCAGTTACAAGTATACGCAAGAATATCCGTATGGATATGTATATTACAAAACTGTCCGTAACATTTTTTTATTAAGTTTTATTAAAAATTGAGTTAATATAAATTAACACTGTTGTTAAACTTATAAACCTAATAGAACTTATTTTTTGAGATCTTTAAAATGTGGCTTCTCTTTTTATGCTAATTTTTAGAAACTGATAATATTCATAACGTTGGTGTCGATAAAATGAATTTTTTTTATCGATCGATACTTCAAACTGTATCACTTTTAAATGTACTGCTTTTGTCATTTTAATAAACATTAACTTGGGACTGTTAATCCCGTTTTTTGGCTCTCAAAATCACTGCAATAAAAAAGAATTTGTTTTTGTTTTTGCTAACGTAATTTTGAGTATAATAAATCAAAATTTTTCATAACAAACAGCATTCTTGCGGAATAATTGCATGCAAAATAATAGAGTTCAACTATTCATAAAGTGTTTCTTCAATTCAGTGATTAAAACTGTTTATGAGTTCATTAGTTTTTTTTTAACTGTCATCTTCATAATTATGTAATATTGCGAAAGAAGTTTAGCGGAATAATTGTGCATAAATATTCACATTCAATAATTATTTTGCACACAATTATTAGCGGAATAATTGTATGCAAACTAAAAGAATACTATTTTAATTAATTTTTTTTGTTAAAGTTCAAAAAACTGACTAATAAATAAAAGTCATATCGTTGATTAAAGCTATCTAAAACTGAACGTGAGCTATTTCGAAAGAAACTTAAAAAACTGAATGAACTAAAAATCTTCTGAAACTCTAATTTTTAACAAAACTTTGCTTTTCAAAAACTTACATAACACACTTATCATTGAATAAGCACCCGATAATAAAAATGAAGATAAACATAAAATTATATAAAGAAAAATGTTTCCAGAATATTTTCCATATTTTTCTAAATATACTGTAGCAATTATTCTTTCAATTACTGTTGTTAAAAGTGACATTCGAAGCTGGTTTGAAACAAAGGTTAAAGTTGAACGAAATAATTTATAATCAAATCGTGTAGAATCTTTATAAATCAAAAATGAAACTGATACATAAATTGATAGTAGATTGAAAATAATCATAAATGGAAAGAAACAGGTGTTTAGGTAATATCTGAAAAATGAATATTTAAAGGTCAAGTGATAGGTTTGTTGTTTAACTGATAAGTAGAGTAATTTATAGTTTATGAAAATTAGGTTTTGATATAACTTTTCTATTTGTTTTGTCATAAACCTGATGCTACCATAGCAGTTTAAAAGTTGCCATGTATAAACTTTTGGTAATAAGATTAATGATAAACTGTAGACCTCAAAGCAATATACTGAAGTTTTTGATAGCGAAAGTAATCAATCAATGTTTGAATATATTTTTATTAACTATGTTTTAACTTTATTTTTCATGAATTTTAAAACTGGGCTTCCATGAATTGTTAAAAATTTCCCTTTGGTTTACAATTTTTATTATTAATTTCTTTAAAGAAAAAATCATATTTTTAGCTCCATAAATAACTGACATCTATAAAAAACAATGTCGTATAACTGTCTAGTTTTTTTGTGGAAAAACAAAAATTTATTTCCTTTGAAATTCGGGAAGTTTCTCTTAACAACTGTAATTAATTATAATAATTTACTAGAAAAACTGAATTTAGGCGTTTTGAATTGCTCGCACCAAATAACTAACAATTTCAATTGTATATCTGAATTTTGATATTAGTTACAGTCAAAGTTTTCAGCACAAAAATCAACACAATTGTCTTTATCTCTTTTGGATTTCGCTCAGTCAAAATTAAACGTAAACAATGTAGCAGTAACTCAAAACTGGTTTTTAAGTCAACTAATTAAATTTTTTTATTGGTTTAACAAGATTAATTCCGATTTGCGCTCAATCAGATGTGTGTCAATTACAGATGATCGCGAATTATTATGTTAGATGCCTAAATTACATATGAAAAATTATGCGCACCAAATAACTGATATTTTAAAAAATGCTTGAAAACTGCATTTTGCATTTTGCAAAAATTTAGGATACCTCTGTTTATCTTAAATATATTTTCGTAATTAAGTTTTTAAACTGATTAATAATAAAGCATTAAAAACAGCTCGCAAAAATTCCGTATAAACTGTTTGATAGTGTACAAGACCAAAGGACAACTCGAATTGATTTGTTTTATTTAAATGAAAAATAATAGTGCCGTTAAGCACAATGAGGAATTATTGAGCTAATAAAAACATTACGTGGAAACGTACCTTAAACTTCTTGGCAAAATATTAAATCTATCAATTTTTCGTTTAAAATATTGAATAAATGTAAATAGTGCAAAAAGTGCCGAAATAACATTTGCAATATTTACACCAATAAAAAAGCTTTGATGTTTTTCTGCCATTCTTAGTTAATAATAATAATAATTGATAGAAAACTGCAGGAGGTAAAATAATCTGGGGTTAAACTGTGTTGAGCTGTATCAATGAAGAAGAAGAACTTTTCTTTACACCACATAAACTTTAAAAATTAAATATATATTAATTATTTTTTAATTAAGTATAAATGACAATAATTTAAAAAAAATAATGACAAAAAAATTAATTTCAGTTTTAACAGTGCCAGCGAATTGGAATATCTGTAAAAAAACTTGTCTTTAACACACTCGAAGAAACTTCTTTCAAAATTAAATATTATTAGTAATAAAACTTAAACATTAATTTTTAAATGTAAATGTAAAAAGTTTTTTTCTTAAATTACAACCTACTTATTTTTAATGCTATAATTGCTAATATTTCTTTTTTAGACAGGAAAAGAGGTAACGGTAACGCAGTTCAAAGAAAAAAAAGGAAATTTAAAAGAATTAAATGTAAAAAAAAGTATGTCATTAATTTTATGCGGGGTGTACTGTAAAAGCATCAAATTTCGGGCACAAAATTTATGGCAGAATATTCGAAAATTGGCAGTTTCAAAATTGTAAATTTAAAAGTGTAAATGTGTAGTATGAAATTATGATGACAGTGAAAAAAAAAGTGGTCACAAAAATTTATAAGTAATCATAACAAACTTTTAAAATAGTTACGTCTTCATAAAACTGTGCTTCTGGTGATTAATCAGCGTCCAGTAATAAAAAACATTTTTCCGAAAGGTCTTAAAATGTCTCATAACTAGAATTATCACAACCAAAAAAACTGCCATTAGCAGTAAAAAAAAAGATTGTAAAAATTTATTTTTAACTGCTATAAACATAGTTTCTTCTTTTAAAAACAGCAGCCCTCAGTAAATCAGTATCAATTACAATCGAACCTCGTTATTACGTTCTTCAAGGGACCGCAAAAAAACAACGTAAGATCGAGGTGAACGTAATAACGAGGTCCATTTACACTGATTTCCTTTTGAAGGGACCAAACATGGACCACGTAAGATCGAGGTAAACGTAACAACGAGGCACGTAATAACGAGGTTCGACTGTAATAAAAAAAATATACGTTAAAAAAATTGTTACTGCTGCAAAACTGTTAATTTCGCTGCGGTTTTCAAAACAAAAGTTATTGTGCTTATAACATTTATAATTTAAAGTGTAAACATGGAGTGAGTAATAACGACGCGAAAAAAAAATGGTTGTAAAAATTAAAATTTGAAAATAGATTTGTAAAAACTAAGATGAAGCAACAGATAAGAATAAAACCATAACATATTGCATTTTTTAAATACTTTACGTCATACAATCAATTTTAATTAAACACTAATTTCTCATTAATGAAAAGTTTAGAAAAACTGTTAAGTGCTTCAGTCTTATTATTTATGGAATTTACGAAACACTTGTATTTATTCTAAAAGTGTAACTGTATAGTGTATTGGAGAGATGGCAATAAAAAAGTGGTTGTATATATTTATATTTAACTGCAATTGTTTAGTTGCGTTTGTGTAAAACTGCGACGATAAATAAATCTGCATCAATTAATAAAAAAATATGGGTAATAAAATAGTTATTATTAGAAAACTGACAGCTTTTACTGGGTCTTTTTTTAAAAATAAAAAGAAAATGTTGTGCTTGCAAAGTTAATACACGGGCTCATTTTGTAGCCGGTTCCCGCGGCCTTTCGATTGAGTGGTCCTAGTGGTGTGATTTTGGTACCAATCGATAGCTTAGACCTTGGGCTTTAATATCTGCAACCTGCAAGTAATCCCGACACGAAAAGCCGGAATTATGACCCTGATTCAGGGTCACATTTTAGCCATATATTCAAACAGCTGTAAAATGAGTAAAAATTATTATTTTTTCACTAATTTTAATTTATTAATAAAATTTAAGGTTTATTTTATCATTTGGAACTGTTTTATATCATTTTGTATAATCATTATTGATTTTTGGACGTTTCAAAGTTAAACATTTTTGTTACACAAAAATGGTTAAAAATAGCTCAAAAAGCATAAAGATTAAGCAAATTATGCTTGAAAACACTTTTTTTAGTGTTAATAAGCATAAAACAATGATATACTCTCAAAATATTAGTCTTATGATAAAAAGTGCGGAACATGATTTTTCATCGTGTGCTACTCACATATACAAAAAATCCCAAAATCAATAAAAACTACTTTTTATAACTTTTAAAGCATACAAATAGTATTAACTAAGTATTTAAAAGAGTTTTTTACTAGTTTAAGCGTAACATAGACGAAAAAATTCTCATTAAGCTTGCTTCCCCATGTCGGTGATATATATATTTTCAATGACCCATTAATCAACGGCAAAGGTTCCTAAAAGCTCCAAAAGGGCTCTACAATACTAAAATTATGCTAAAAATCATATCCAAGCTATTTGCAACACCATATGTCGGTTTTAAAAGCCGTTAGAACATGTCACTGATGTTGGAGATATTGATGATTTTACTGTAGCATTTTTAATGAACTCTAAAACTTATCAGTGTTTATTATGTGATTCACAGATGACAAACTATGAGTAAATCGACATTGCTGGACACAATGGAAGTATTTTTAGGATTTCTAAAGGACGATAAAATAGTGACATAAGCCAAATATCTGTAAAATAGCATTTTTTTGCTATTTTTGGGAACTAGTTGTCGTACAATGAACCTAGACTATCGTAAATACTCTTAAAAAATTCCCCATAACAATTAGAACATTTCTTGGTGAATAGATTTTTTATTTAAGTCCTAGTTCGAATTTCTCAGCCCATTAAAAAATTCTAATTTTTTAACTGCAATTACTCAACTGAGAACTAGTTGTCCACTATTGATCATAGCAAATTTTGGGTTATTGAAATATTTTCACAACATAATCTAGAAGAAATTGTGGTGATTCGATTTTTCATTTAGGTCCCTATTATCGATTTTGGTTGGGTTTAATGTAAAAGTCATAAAAAAGATCATTAACTTCTTATCATCTCAAAATCGCGAATAATGAACTTGAGGGGGTGAAAGTAGTAAAAATAGGTTTCTTAGATCCATCAGCAAATTCTGTATTCGGCGATTTTGATTTAAAGATCTAGAACAGCCAGGGCGTCCAAAAAACCGTATTTTCGGCATGATTTTTAGTCAAAATTGACAAACTTCTTATCATCTGAAAATTGCGAATAGAGTAGATAGAAACGTTTTTGTACTTGGAATATGTTCCTGACACATAAATACAACTTCTGTATTCGCAGAATTTTATTTGAGGTACTCCTACCCTAAGGGCATCCCAAAAAGTGCCGAAAAATGCTGTTTTTGACCGTTTTTGAAAAATCACCTGCAGAATCCGGAAATCGCTCAGATTGAGTTCTAAAGTGTATTTTTGATGTTCCTGAGTAGTTATCTATCGATTATGACCAAGGCCACGGGAACCGGACTTAAAAGGGGGTATAATGAGCCCGTGAATAATTTACTGTATAAATGTGTAATGAGTAATTACAGCGCGATAGAGAGTAATGACAGTGAAAAAAATGTGGTTGTAAAAAATTATAGTTAATCATAACAAAATTTTAAAAATATTTCTGTTTTCATAAAACTGCCTTTCTTGTGAATAATGAGCTTCCACAAATAAAAAACATTTTTTACTGGTGGTCTTAAAATGTCACAGAGATGTTTCAAATAACAGCCATTAGAAGTAAAAAATGGTTGTAGAAACTTATGTTAAACTGTTAATAAAAGTAAAGGTAACCCCATCTTTGTAAAACTGATAGATCTTCATCAACTTACAAGAAACATTCGTAACAAAATTTTTATTACAAAACTGTAAAATTTTGCAGCAAGTTTTTTTAAAAGCTTTTACCATCTTTTTTTATTTCCAAAGTTTATAATTAATAATGATATGAGTAAAAACTGTGTGATGAAGAAATGAAAAGTGGTTGTAAAATTTATATTTAACTGTATAGAAAATTTATTTTATTCCGTCTTTGTAAAACTGTGGTGATAAATACACTTGCATCAACTAATAAAAGAGCATGAGTAACAAAAAAATTTTTATTAGAAAACTGACAACTTCTGATGGTACTTTTATTAGAGTAGAAGAGGTGTTGTGCTTGTAAAGTTTATAATTTACGGTGTAAATGTGTAGTGAGAATTGCCCGTGTGTGATAGAGATAATACAAGAAGAAAGAAAGTGATTGTAAAAATTTATAGCTATCGTGAATGAAATTAAAATAGTTCCGTCTTTGTAAAACTGAGTAGTAAAAATCCTTTGCGGTAAAAATTATAAAACTGTCAAGTGTATTTTTCAATGTTATATAAGAACTATTTGTATCTATAAAGTTTATAATTTAAAAGCATGAGTAATTATTGTGTGATGAAGGTAACAGTGAAGGAAGAAAGAAAGTGAGTGTAAAAATTTTTTAGCTAAATGTGAAAGAAGCTTACATAGTTCTTACATTATAAAACTGGAATTGAAGCAGAAATAGTTTCAGCTAACGATGCGTAATCGAAATTAATAATTTAAAAAAACTGCAAATGGATGTTATGTTTTTTACTGTTTAAGAAAAAAAAAAGTTTCTTTTTTTCTTTTTTCGCCTATGTTTGTCCGTTGAAAAAGGATGAACGCAGCAGCTTTCTTTCTTTTTCCTTTGCAAAAAGAGGGATAAACATTCGTGTAACATATATCGCGTCGAGAATTTTTTGGGCAAAATCATAATCACTTTTTTTTCTGAAGCTTCAACTTCTGATGGCTCAAAAAGCTTCTAACTAATATTTTAAAATTTTTTGTTTTTATTTTTAAATTCTCCATATCCGAAAGTACATAATGGGATATTGCACGAAAGCCAAAGCGAAAATTTATTTTCACGTCTGTGGTCCCTACTTTAAACTGTTGAAATTGTTGCAAAAAAAAACAAGAAAAAAACTGCAAATAAAAATAAAAAATTTGGTTTTTAAAACAGAAAGTTGATTTTAAAAATTATTTTTTTACTCTTGCAATAATAATATTTGGTGGAATTTTGTTTTGATTAATTAATTCATATTGCTTAGCACTTAAAGATGCTTTTAATTATAAAATAAACTGTCACATCGATAGATTTTTTAAAGAAAGAGCTAAAGTGATTGTAAATTGCTTTTCAGACTCAGCATAGCATCACCGGAGAGATGAGAAAAAAAAACTATCCAATGAATACATGATTTCGGCTGCATGATAGTCTGCCGCGTTAATTACTGCGCTACAGTATCGACGAGAAAAATCTTCAAAAATAAAAGTTGAGTTTTTAACAGCCAAATCGCGAATCTAGATCAGAAGAAGAAATAATTAGGTCGAATTTTATCTGTTTTAACGTTTTTTCTTTCATAAAGCTGTAGGTCAGTGGTTAAAGGGTAGCGTGCGATAAGAACCTAGGTTCGAATCCTCTGACGATTTTTTGCTCATTTGTAAATCATAATCCAGTTATAGCCAATGAAATGCTTGAGTTTCAAGTTTAGCTATTATGCAATATACCAAAAAAACTGCAGCTGTGAAAATCAATGCAAATTTTTATAAATTTTAATTTTTACTTCTCATCAAAAATGCATTCTTCTCATTGTACATCTCATTTGTCATACATTCATTCATTCATCTGTCGTCAACTAACAATTTTATTTTCAAACCACTGTCTTCTTCTCTCAACTGAAAAAAGAAAAATGTCAGCTCCTGATCCATCAGACAATTCTCCACCACATGATCCATATTTTCAACCACAACCACAACAACAACAAGGTACTTCACAATCAACAGAAGAAAGTAATCCTCCACCACAACAACTTCGAGTACAAGTACAAGAACAACAACAACCACTTCTTGCTCCTGCTCCTGTTGCTGGTGCTGCTGCAGCTGTTCCTGCTCCACTTCCATTAGCATTCGATCATTATGCTCCAAAATATCGTTGTTGCTGTGGTAGTATGCATGTTAAAATTGGTGTTATTGTAATTGGAATTCTATCAGTATTCTTTCTTGGTTTCTCTATTTGGTCTGCTGTATATTGGATTGGTAAACATGGCTATATTGGATATATTGATCTTTCTACATGGCTTATCTATATTCCTGTTCTAATTTGTCTCTTTATTGGAGTTTTTACCAGAAATCATTATCTCTTACTACCATATGTTATTTATGGAATTATTGTTGCAATTCTTGACGTCATTCTTACAATTACTTTTGTTGTTCTTATATCAGTTGCAGCGAATGAAGTCAAAGATGAAGTTGATAAGCATTCTGGTCTTAATATGCCAAAAGAAGAATATGAAGCTGGTTTGGGTGTTGTTATTACTCTTGTCATTTTGGGAATGATTCTTCAAGTTACTGTAATGGCATGGTTTACATGGGTTGTATTCAAATGTTATCGATACTTCCGAGATATCAAGAATTATTGTGGTAATGCTTTTATTGGACCTGCACCTTAACTGATATATATGTATTTCTCTGTATGTTTAAATACGATAATGTATGACTATTATTAACTATAAATGTAATTGATGTAATGTATTTTGCATGTAAAAAAGTGAATAAATAATTTAACTATAAACTGTTTTTTGTTTGTTTTTTTTTTCATTTTAGTCACTAAAATTTAGTGGGATTGTTCAAATTTGCCGAAAGATGAGAATATCAGCAAGGTGAAACACCAGGACACGTGTCCCATTCGAAAAAAGCGAAATTTTATTGATGTTTTGCCCTTAACTCAATTTGATCATAAATTATTTCGATCAACTTTAACTTTTGTTTCAAACCAGCTTCGAATGTCACTTTTAACAACTGTAATTGAAAGAATAATTGCTACAGTATATTTGGAAAAATATGGTAAATATTCTTATCAAGAAAGTGTTAACTTTCTGTGTTGTGCAAAGTGTCTAGTGGTATGTAATAAAATAGTTTATTTAAAATATAAGAAGCATCCGGCCGGAGCTTGGTTAGCTCGTCAATGACAAGACAAAAAGAATAAGAAAAAAGTGTAATCCACCACTCTTTTATACAAGAGTGGTGAATCACCAAAAATGCGGATATTGTGATAAGAAAGAAAGAAGCAAAAAAAGGCGTTAAAAACGCACAATTCTGGATATATTTTTGTTTACATAATTTATATTTATCATCATTTTTATTATCGACTGCGTGTTCAATGATGAGCGTAACATGTTCATACCTAGTCATTACACAAATAAAGACTTTGGTCTTGGTTTTTCTATGGGTGATCCATTTAATGTAAACAGGAAAAACATCAAAAAAATTTACAAATTTTTTTGAATGGCAGCCATTTCATCATTTATCACATCAGAGGGTTGATTTTTCGACCAAGATGTGCAGAAAAGTCTGCGTTTTCATGTTCTACATTAATTTTCAGCCGGTGCTAGGCCAAATTTGAATTTGGCGCCAATTAGCAAAGTATTTCCAAATGCCAAAATTTTACGTGAAAAACAAATCCCATGCTTATCTGACCTAATCCTGAAAATATGAGCTCAAACGGATAACTAGCGGGGATTTGCCAACCAAAAAAGCATCCTCGAGATAATTCGATCATATATGAAAAATCCGGTTTTGCTTATGATTGTTTTTTTATAACACGAATTACAACTAATTAACTTATACAAAAAAACCTAAATATTTGTTTTTATTCACAGTTTTCTATCTGTTTTTACACATGTGAAAACAGATATATACAAATTTATTATTTTCATTGATTATAAATTCAACGATGACAGCACATTATTTTTTTCATCTTTCAAAGCATCTTTTTTTCTATCTCTCTCATCAATTTTTATCAATTGATTAATAATATTCAACATAAAATGTCAAAGAAAAAGAAATCCATTACTTCAACTCAAGAAGCGCCTACAACGAATACAGCAAATACAACGACAACACAAGTAACAAAGAAGACGACGACAGCATCTGTTGATATTTTAGAAGTAATTTCTCCACCTACAAATGATAGCAAAAAGAAGCGAGCTGTTTTTGATCATAATGCTGCAAAATATCGTTGCTGCTGTGGTTGTATGCATGTTAAAACTGGTGTAATTATAATTGCAATTCTATCAATTTTTAACCTTATCTATCCATCCTGGAGTGCATATTCATCAATTGCAAAAAATGAAATTTTTAGTTATTCTCTAATTGTTACCTTGTTTATTTGGGTTCCTATTATTATTTGTCTCTTCATTGGAATATTATTGAAAAATCGGCATTTCTTTCTTCCGTATTATATTTATGGCACATTTATTGGTTTTGTACTTGTTCTTTTAATTTTTATATTACTTCTTATTGTGGGACTTAAATTATTGGGTGTTGAAGTAATGGAAAATTATTCAATTGGAGAAATTTTATTTGAAATGTTGGACCTTTTTATTGAAAGTTGTATTATTGGCTGGTTTACATGGGTTGTTAAACGATGCTATTATTATTTCCGTGATCTCAAGCATTTTCATGGCTCAAAATTTGTTGGATTAGAACCGTAAAAAGAAAAAGAAATAAATAATATGTAATTCTTTTTTTTATTTGTATTTTATTTTAACTGTGTGTAGTTGTATTGTGATGCTAAATAAATAAATGGCTAAATGATCAAACCGTTGTCATGAGTTTTATAGAAGGTAGTTCAAGTAAAATTGTCGAGTTGGTTTATAGCTGAATAATATTAATTTTGAAACAAATTATTGTAAAGTACGTTGACTACATTTCAAAGAACTTAAAACAAAAAATTAAATATTTTCAATGTTTGGATGTTGTTAGTGGTGAAATATATGAGCTCATGTTGCAGGATCAAGGTTCGAATCCACACAGCGCCCTTTGTTAATTTTCTGTATATATTTTTCTTCGACCATGGAGGAACTCAGTGACTCTATTAGCGCTTATTAAACTTGCTGTTTTTGATGTAAAAATATTATATGAA
Organism: Panagrolaimus sp. LJ2400; assembly: GCA_024447215.1. NCBI lineage: Eukaryota > Metazoa > Nematoda > Chromadorea > Rhabditida > Panagrolaimidae > Panagrolaimus > Panagrolaimus sp. LJ2400. The sequence continues at coordinate 232,295 of JAMRYA010000177.1, forward strand.
AATGCAGACAACAAATTAGAACAGGAATATAGATAAGCCATGCCGAAAGATTAACATATCCGATATAGCCATGTTTACCAATCCAATATGCAGCAGACCAAATAGAGAAACCAAGAAAAAAGACTGATAGAATTCCAATTACAATAACACCAATTTTAACATGCATACTACCACAGCAACAACGATATTTTGGAGCATAATGATCAAATGCTAATGGAAGTGGAGCAGGAACAGCTGCAGCAGGAGGAGCAGGAGCAAGAAGTGGTTGTTGTTGTTCTACTTGTGGTGGTGGATTACTTCCTTGTGTTGATTGTGAAGCTAATGGAGGTGGAGCAGGAACAGCTGCAGGAGTTGTTGTTTGTTGTTGTTGTACAGGACTTCTCTAAATTTTAAGAAAGAAAGATTCTAACTTTTTTTATGTATAACATAATAAAAATAAGGAGCACTCTAACAAAAGAAATTTTTTTCGGGTAACAAATGTCTGAGCCAATTACATCCTATTAAAATTTTCAAATTTCGTTTTCTGAACTATCCAAATAATTTTCACGCAGATACTTTATTTTTATCTTTGCAATTAGTTATAATCATAGTAATTTACAGACATATTAGTAGTAAGATATTAATGCATAACTGATGATCGATCTTGTTCAGTTGTAGTAGAGGCAGTAGAGACAAGTTGAGAGAGAGTATTTTGAAAAATTTCTGAAGCAACATCTTTATCAAGGACATGAATATCTGGTAATGGAGTCTTTTGTGCAAAAGCAAGCATCAAAAAATCCATACATTTTTCTTTAAGATTCCACGAATATGTTTCAATTGCATAATTCATCATAATGCAAACATTTTCATTACAAATTTCTGGAATCAGCCTTGCTTCATATAATTCCTAAAAGTTTTGATTGTTGTTGAAGAAGGTGGATTAAGAAAAAACAAACCTTAAGTAATGGAACATCATATTCATGAAAGAATGTCAACATTGATACAGCATCATCAAAGCTGCAATTATCAGGTTCTCGAATATAAATTTCTTTGATAGCTAATTCAACAATATCAAACGGAAATCCTGTAATTTCAATTTTATTTCCTTTTGTTTCTTTAAACATTGTAGCAAATGTTGAAGAATTAGCAGCAAGAACAGCTTTATGAGCCTATAAAAATACAATCATTAACAGCATTCGTCAGTATACGATATAATAAGCATGGACATAGGTAGGCTTGGAAACATAGCCCGTGGCCATGCTTAGGATAAGATAAAACATACATTTATTTCTCTTCCTTCAACCATAATTGTTACATCTTTACTGCTATGAATTTCCCATAATTCAGCACCAAGTGTATGATAATATGGATTATAAATTTCACCATGAGCATTTGTATGCCATTTTGAAATATCCTACAATTAAACAATTATTTCAAAACAAATACATTCTTCAAAAAGAGAGGCAAAAGTAGTTTTTCGAAAGTTATCAAAAATTGTTGAAACGTTTTACAGTACTATGTATATATAGAAGGTCAAAAACACATACTTTAAATGCTGGAACTTCCAAATAATCCAAAAATTTTTTAAGGAATTTTGAACAATGAAAATATTCTTTACAGCCATAAATTACTTCCATACCCAATTTAACTTCATCAGAGCGGTAACCACGAAAATCATGTTGATTTTTATTTTCATTCTTGAGTGATCTTGCAAAAAGTTTTGATTGTGCGGCAAGCATAAATTTATGGACCTAAAAAGTTGATGATAAACAAATTAACACATTAATCATATACGGCAGCTCAAGTAAATTACAGTCAAAACAAACGTTGCAATTTACTTGCATCATACTGTATATAATAAGCAAATGAAATAAAACATACTTTAATTTCTTTTGTTGCTTCATCAGCAAAAAGAGAAAATTCTTTGTAGCTTTTCCATAAAAGATTACCAAAATTTTTTTGTTCTACTGCACCATTTTCATCGCCACCACTTTCATCGTTACCATCATCAATTTCAAAGACTCCATCAACTTTAAGAATCATTTTTCCATTAACAAAGAATTTCTGAGCAGTATCATAGAGATCACGAGTATAACAAAGACGATCACCAGTAGCCTTTGAACGTTCAAAAATATGACGAAATTTTTCAGTTTGATGTTTTGCAGAATCTACTTTAAATGTATAAGATGCTACAACATTTCTTGCATTTCCAAGATTTACACCCAAATGAACAACTGCAACTTTATCATTTTGATCATGATTACCATTTGGATATATTCGAAGACAATATGATATACCAGCAGATGTTTGAACATATGTTGAATTTAAACGATGATAACCTTTTATTGCTTTTATCTCATCTTGTTGTAATGTCCATTGTGCAGAAAATGGAATTATTCTCATCTAAAAAAATATATATAAGAAAGTAATGGTATAGCAATCAGAGCTGGGCATTAGCCGGGCTAGCCGTAGCCGTGGCTAAATGGCTACGGCTAATCTGATAGCAATAGGAATATAATCACTGCGCTACAGCAACAATAAAAAAAAGGTTCAAAAAAGTATTTTTTTCTGCTACGTAACCTTCAGTGCTGGCGGTTGACGGTTTTCAGTTTTTCGGTTAATTGGATACTATCCTTGCTTTTGTTATATTCCTCTTTATATTTAAAATGTTTAAGAAAATAAAATACTTACATTTGTTGAAGAAAGGAATCAGCAAAGTTGAGGTAGATACAAAAAAAAGAAGATTGTTGTTGAAAAAATCAGTGAAAAACTCAGCAGCCAAGCAACCAACCAACTGCGACAAGCTTTTTCTTGTTGATTAAAAAATGATGATGTTATTCATATCTTGCATTGACTTGTGTGAAAGTTTCAAATGAATTTTTGCAAATTTACATAATTGAAATATAATATTGCAAGAATGTTTTACATCAAATCAACCGCAAAAAAATATGAAACAAAGAATCGCAGACACTTTTTTTGTCTGTTTTTTGAAGCGGACGTTTTGATGTTTTTTTGTACAAATCCTCCTTTAAGAAGGTGAGTTTCACTTTGGAATAAGATTCTTGAACAAGACAAGATTTTTAACGAGTGTTAACGTGTATGAGAAATATTGATGTCGCAGAGGGAAAACAGTTTATGTCCAAAAATGTATTGGTTCAAGTAACAGGTAATAAAAAAAGCCTGTATAAAAATACTGCATTTTTTTCACAACAATCATTCAAAAACAACAAATCGATGATTAATCATAAATTTTTGCTCTTTTGGTAAGTTTGACATAATAAACAAGTTTCTAATGTAATGATTCCTGATGGTGTTGTTTATGCATGTGTCTGTATTGCATGGGAGACAAATAGTGGATGCTTCATTGTTGGTAAGCAGAGATATTAGAGAGAGAGAATGTCCGTACTTGCATGATGTTGGAGAGGAAATAATGAAGGCAACTCGTTAACTCTTTTGGGAAGGAGTTTACATCCGCAGATCTTTGAAGGCGGGATTTACTATCATCGTAATCGTGTGTACTTGATGTTAAAGGACGTGTGAAACACCACTGCATTACAAGTTTATATTTTTGTATCAATTAAACAACATTTTTCATAAAAATAAATTTATTTCATTACTCTTTTTTTCTTTAATCAGTACAATTACAATTTATACATATACAATTGTTAGAGTTAATTTACAGAGATATCAGTTGACAATATCATTCATCATCGTCATATTTAGTATCCAGAACTTGATAGACAGATTTTTGAAGAATTTCTAATACGACATCTTTATCAAGAATATGACTATCATGTAAATGAGTCTTTTGTGCAAATGCAACAAGCAAAAATTCCATACATTTTTCTCGAATCTTCTTCCATGGACCTGATTCAACTGCATAACTCATTAAATTACAAACATTTTCAACAGAAATTCTTTCAATAAGTATTTTTTCATAAGCATTCTAAAAATAGACGTATATTAGAAATGTACAAGTTCATTGAAGTACGGTAACACAAAAATTGTTTTTACATACCTTAAGTGATGGAATACCGTAATCTTTACAAAATTGAAAAAGTGCTATAGTTTCATCATCATTACAATTGTATGTACAACTTTCATAAATTCCTTTAATAGCTAATCCAACAACACGAAAAGAAGGTTCTGGAAGTTCAATTCGATTTTGGGTTGTTTCTTTTGGATCACAAAATTCTTCAAAAAATTTTGAAGCAACAGCAAGAACAGCTTTATGAGCCTAAAAAAATACAAACAATATTACAGTATGCGATAAGGATACAGGGAATCACAAAATTCATAATATGCATTGCAATAAAATTCACCTTTATTTCTCTTCCATCAACTATAATAGTAACATCAATATGAGTCATTTTTTTCCATAATTCAGGACCAATATTTGAAGCAGGAATATCGACAATACCTTTTTCATGTTGATGTGATTTATAAATATTCTATAATTATAATATTTTTATTGGTTATGGTACCCGCCGCTCTTAAAACCCAAACAAAAGTACATACCCTGACTGATGGCGTTTCAAATCTTTTGTAAAATTTTCTAATTAATTCCATTTCTTTTTTTGAACAAACAACAAGTTTGTAGCCATAAATTATTTTCAAAGCTAGTTCAACACCTTTAGATGAAAGATCTGAAGCATCAATTTGAATTAGAAGTGGTTTTTGCTTAAATAGATCAGCAAAATGAGGAGATCGTAAAGCAAGAACAAATTTATGAACCTAAAAAAGATAATGAAACAAATTAATTTATAATAAAATGTGTTACAGTATACAAAAACTTACTTTGAATTCTTTTTCTTTTGATAGAATAGAAAAATCTTTTCTGCTATCATCTGCTTCCCATAATAATTTGCCCACATTCCAAACAGGCATTCCAACATCTCCAGCTTCATCATCAATTTCAAAAATTCCATCAACTTCAAATATCAATTTTCCATCAATAAAGAATCGATTATGTGCAGCACTAGCATATAGCTCATGAATACCACAAAATGGTATAGCATATGCACGCATCTTATCAAATTCATGTGTTTGCATTTCTCGTGGATATTGAGCAGAATTGATTTTCATGGAATATGTTGCTTCAACTTTTCTTCCATCACCAGGATTACCTCGTAATGCAATATATGTTTTTCCCATTGTAGCATCATTAGGGGCACATGGTGTACCATTTGGAAACATTTGAAGATAATATGAAACTCCACCAAAAGTTGTTTGAATTTCTGTTGAATTTAATATAAAATATTTACTTTCTTCTAGTACTGGTAATTCATCTTGTAAAATTGTCCATTGTGCAGCAAATGGAATTTTCATTGTCTAAAAATAGCACCGATAAAGATTTTTCTTTGATACACATCAAATTTGAATCAGAATTACATCAAATTAAAACAAATGGAGAAAATGAGATGAGCAGAACTCTGATAAACTGGAACATCAACACAATTGGTATGTAATAAACCAACATGATGACAAGAATTTTTTTTTAATGCATTGAGTTTATAAATAGGGATAAAAGAGGTAATGGTATTCACTTGAGAAAAAAATTAGCGAAAAACAAGCAGGATCGGGGAACTTAAGTATAAGCCGGACTGAGACATGGTGTTAGAGGAGCAGATGCGACAAAACACTGGTTATCGATAAGATCAAAAATAGTAAAAATGTGACGGCTGAGATATGAATCGATTTCTTATCGCCTTTGGATCACCCTGATCAGTAGAATCAAGCAAACATTTTAGTGAACAGCGTAATTGATGCCTCAAAAAAGTTATTGGCGCACAAATGGCGTCAATACAGTAGGCCGTTTTAAAACAGCGATTGACGATTTTAGGGCATATAGTAGGACAATATCCTGCTGCAGCAGCAGCTGCTAATAATATTGTATATATTTGAACAACAAATTGATTATTATTTACATTTGTTGTATTTGCTGGCATTTTGGGAGTTAAGCATCTTGAAGATAATGCTGGTGGCTTCGAAGTTGTTGGAGTTTTTGGTGTTGTTGCATTTGGCGTCATTTTGGGAGTAAAGAGTCTTGAAAATAATGCTGATGGCTTGGAAGCTGGAGTTCTTGGTGTTACAGTAAGCAACGGAGTTCGAGAACCAGGTGTTCGAGGTTGTGCTGGTAAGACAGCAGACATTTCAAGAGAATGATTCCAGAATTCCTGAAATTATTGAAATATTAAACGAATACTGTAATTCCGTAGTAATAACCACTGTAAAACTTACAGTAGAAAGTTCTAATAATCGAAGTAAAATCATTGTTTGATTTTCATTTATAATATATAAATCTTCAGCTGATTCTTTTGAAGTAAAAAGATATCCAACAATTGTTGGTGCCAAAACTGTTGCAAGATTTTCAATTGACATTTTATTTTGAGCAGAATGGGAAGCAACCTTTTGAAGATGAAGAATAAGATAAGCAAGTGTGTCACGATATTGAACTGGAAGATCAAAGATGCATTGTGTAATTGCTTGTTCACTATTTCCTTCAACAGCTTGAAGAAAATCATTGTATGATGCTGATGGAATAACAGAATCCTATAAAAAAAATTTAATTGGAACATTTATGGCAGGTAATTACTGCAATCACCGTAAGTAAGCAAGCTCCTCCTTTTATAGCAATTGCAGCAAGAACAGTAACTATCATATCCCTCCCAACAAGAACTTACTTCTAATCCTTTTAAAAACATTTTAATACATCCAGTAATTATTTCCCATCGTACACTTGTTAAATCTGGTACAATTTGTGAGGAGGTAAATTGTTGATATAGTTCTTTAATAGCTGCTTGTGGACCTGAGATACGATAGATGCCTTCTGCAGTTAAGTGATCACGTTCAAGTGCACGAATACAATGAACCAATAATGGTGGAACAAATGGATGTGATTCTGGACAATAATCAATCAAAGAAGACCTATAAAGTATATTTGTATGAAAAAAGTATGATAAAGAAAATAAAATACTTACATTTGTTGAAGAAAGGAATCAGCAAAGTTGAGGTAGATACAAAAGATTGTTGTTGAAGAAATCAGTTAAATATTCAGCAGCGCAGCCAAGCAACCAACCAACTGCGACAAGCTTTTTCGTTGTTGATTAAAAAATGATGTTATTCCTATCTTGCATTGACTTGTGTGAAAGTTTCAAGTTAAGTGTTGCAAATTTACATAATTGAACTAACATAGTGCAAGAATGTTTCACATCAAATCGAAGGTAAAAGAAGTTGAATCAAGCAGCCGTTTTTCTTTTTTTGATTGCTCAGCTATTGCCTGCTACTTCTGTACCTTAATGGGAGGAGGCACATGGCTAACGTCAAGAAGGGTAGTTCAAACCTGCTAGGTACATGGCTTGGAAGTTGTTGAATAGCTATATTGATATATTTATTAAGTCTAGAAATCGAGGATTGGGCAGCTGAAATTTTGTCCCTAACTATCTCTTACTAAGACAAATATATAGGCCAAATATGGGGCCTCAACTGCGGATTGAGTTTGGGTCCTCTAAGGTGAAATTGAGGTTCAAGGTATCGGAGGTATTTGTACAAAATTATAAAATCAGTACAAAGTGAATACTGTAAATACCATAGCATTGTTTTATCCAGACTTGGCATTTAGTTTGTCAGAGTTCTGCTGATGGTCTTTATCCATTTTGTAATAGATAATAGAATTCGATGCAGTCGAACGAAAAATTCACGTTTTTCAAGGGACCGTGAAAAAACGACGTAAAATCAAGGTTCCACTAAATTCAAGTAGCGATTTTGAATATCTTTCTCATCTTTCGCTTCGAATCCCGATTTTTATATGATTTCTCATACTAATAATGATCGGTAAAAAATGTACTCACGTTTGTTGAAGAAAGGAATCAGCAAAGTTGAAACAGATACCAAAGAAAGAAGATAAGTGTTGAACAAATCAGTAAAAAGATTCAGCCAAGCAACCAACCAACTGCGACAAGCTTTTTCTTGTTGATAAAAAAATTATGACGTTTTTCCTATCAATGCATTGATTTGTGTGAAAGTTTCAAATGAATTGTTGCAAATTTACATAAAAAAAATCATCAAAAAGATGAGTTTAGCTTTGCGTATTAGAGAAGGTGTCAAAAAGCAGCATTCAAAAGTATTGTTATCCTACAGAATTATTATTTCCTATATTTCTGTCATTTTTTAATTTAATTGAGATGGATTAGTAAATAATGTTTTTAAAAAATAACAATAAAAAAGATTTAAAAATTTTTTTGTATTAACAAAATTGCAGTAAAAAATTGCAAAAGAAAATTTTACATTTTGAACATCGCGCCAAGTGTACTGTATGTAAATGGCTTGGCAAAACGTTTCGCTCATGTTGAATTCAATTTTTTCTCCTGCTATTTTACATTACTTTTTTTTGTTGTTACACGCGTGTTGCTTAAATTAATTTTTTACATTTAATATTATTAGTAAAATAGATTTTAGATCCAATAATGTCTTCTTCTAATTTTGATAGCAATATATCATCCATGTCTTCTTCCTCTTCTTTGATCTCATCTTCTTCTTCATCTACTTCTGATAGCAGCAGTACAGATGATACAAATGATAAATCTTCTGAAACCGCTTCAAAGGCTTTACTTCTTCCAGAACCTGAAAAACCTGGTCAATTAAAACGTATTGTTTTAATTGATGGCTTCAATCTTATGCATCATTTCAAGGATATGGGACTTGAAGATCCACTTTTTAGTACTGAGTAAGTTTGATTGGTGTTGTTTTTGGGGCAATGCAGAGGCGATGTTATTCATTCAACTTTTTGAAGACATGGAGTAAAACTGCTTCTTTCTTTTATTCGAGAAAAGTGAGAGTTAATAAAGTTTATTGAAAGCTTTAAGGATGTGCAAGACTAGGACTCGAGTTTTTTAACCACGGAGCTGAGCTGCTGACGACCCGCTTAATTGTTTAATGTCGTTGCTTATCAATCATTCAAATATCTTCGTTTTTCGCCTTAACTTCTACCAAAGCTGAATGAATGACGTCGACTACAATCATGACCATAGTGTTGTTATATTAATCTTTGTTTTTTAGAAAAATGTGTCCATTGATCTTGGTTCCAACACTTACAGAATTTTTCCAAAATGGTTATATTGTTCGTATTGTTCTACGAAATATTCCTGATGCCAAAAAAGTTTCAGACAATTACATCCTTAAAGTAAGTTTTATTTTTCTTAGAAAAACGGCTATTAAAACAGAGGGTCACAACTAGTGTTGTCAATGGACATTTCCCGCCTTTTCTGATTTTTCGGGAAATTAGACAACCCTAGTCACACCACGTTTGAGAAAGAGTAGTATTTTATAATTCTTTAATATTGTTGTTTTTTTAGCTCCTTCAAGATAATCACTTTGTCCTCTTTCATAAAGAAGATGATGCAGAAAAAGATGATTTACTTTTGCTTGAATTAGCTAAGAAATATGGTGCTATTATTATCTCAAATGATCTCTTTCGAAATCATAAAGGTTATGAAGCTGTTGCAGATTCTCTCAGAATTGAATATGATCGAGTTGCAACTGGTTACTGTGATCCTAAAAATCGTAAATCTTCTCAAGTTCTTACAGAAGGATTGGTTTTCAAATATACTATTAATTTGCATGATTCTGCTGGTATGTGGCATTTTCTATTGTAGATATATTGAGTTGGGGATTGAGTTATAGCTGCCGAATTTCGTTTATCGATATTGCTAAAAAAATTTTTAGAAAAACTTATTGCTGATCCAGAAGATGAAGATTATGAACGTGTTGTAGCAGCACATGAAAAATTTAAAAATGTATTTACAAGAGATCTTGCTGTTTTAAAGCTTCTTAGCATGTATATTTATTGCTGCTGGTGTTATAGTTATAAATATCCTGTACCTGATTGTGTCTCGGCATTTATTCATGAACGATCATTTCCAATGGGCTTTGATGATTTTCGTTCTACTTGTCTTGCGTATGAAGAAGCTCAAAAGAAGCTTCAACAGGCTTACCATCATCATCCTGTTGCTATTCATGAAGAAGATGAAGTTAATGAAAATGAAGATAAAGATGATGTATGGTCTGAAAGTGATTTTGCTCTTTAATTTTGGTGATATAAAGTGAAATTCTGTTTGTTTTGATTTTTATTGAAAAGATGATTTTTGGTTTTATGTTTTGTTGGTTTTTATTGAAAAAATGAAGTTTTGTTATATCTATGTTTTTTGGGAATTTTTGAAGATGTTTTGATTTGGTATATATTTCCAGACGATTTAATTTTACCAAAATGTACTGTAGCAATACTTAATTCTTTCATTGAAAGTTATTAAAATTACAAGTTAAATACATTGCTCCACAAAAACATAAACATCCTCAAATTAACATGTTTTGGCTAATTTCGATTTTCGTTGATTCCACAGTTAAGCACGCACCTAAAGATCCCCAACTAAGTCCTCACATTTTGCCCAAACACTCGTCATAGTAAGGAATAGTTAGGGGCGAAATATCAGCTGCCAAATTCTCGATTTTTGGATTTAACAGACAAAATTTTCTGATGAACTTAATAGCAAAATTTTTTATGAATATATGTTTAGGTATACGGTAGTTATGAAAATTTTATTTGGCAGAATGACAATCCATTACGTAAACAAAGTATTTTAAGAGAAGCGTCAGTGTAAATTAGATAGTTAGTTACTGTAGTTAGCATTTCAATAAATCACTCCCACTTATTGTATTTTACAATTTCTAACAATTTGTGTTTAACTCCGGGGTAGCAAAATTTATGCTAGCTTGGTTTTTTCCATGTGAAAAAAGTATATGCAAATTTTTAAAAAACATTATTTATACATTGCAATGCAACAGAAAAACTGCCATTTGTCATCATAAGTCTTTCATTCATCCACTGCTTTCTCAATCAACCATCACAAAGAAAAAAGCAATGTCAAAATCTTCTACATTTGGTGCTCCATCTTCAAAACGATCAAAAGCGTCAATTGATGATGCAACATCAAAAACTTCAATTGAAATGGTTAATCCATCACTTTCAAATGCATCAACAGCAGCAGCAAATCCATCAAAAGAAGAAATTCATCGTCACTCACAATCTCCACCACATGAACCATTTGATCATGATGCTAAAAAATATAAATTTACATTATTTTGTCTTACGTATCATGTCAAAACTGGAACTTTTGTTGCTGGAATTTTAACATCACATTTACTTCTAGCACTAATTTGGGATTCATTTACAACAAATACTGAAAAAACTTTTAAAGGATATTCTGATTTTGCTAAATGGTTATTATGGATTCCTATTATTATAAGTCTATTTGTTGGAGTATTAAAAAAGAATCATTATTTGTTATTACCGTATGCTATTAGTGGAATTATAGCAGTAAATGGTTTTGTAATTTCAATTATTTCTGGTATTTTGGTTTTATGCACTGGATCATCTACCCGTACTTACAACGCCGATACAATTCAGGTAATGTGACTGAGCATCGCAATTTCAGGTAATGCGAGGACAATTCAGGCTCAAATAAGGTAAAACCTGAGCATGCTTAAATCAGGTAAAATTCAGGTTACCTGAATTTTTCAGTTTATTGATTGAACGTTTTTTTCTTCTTGTTTTTAACATTGAAAAACATTCAATAGAAAAACACTTAATCTTTTTGCTCTTCTTTCTTGATATATTTTTTTAAAAAATTTAATTTTAAAACAGTTAAAAAGTGCTTACTTTTTTAAAAAATATTCATTACTCTGGAGTTACAGCTTTTTGCTTTGACTGTTATACTTTTGCATTTTTAATCATTTTTTCAGCAGTATCTAATGTAAGTGTTTTTTTAAACAACTATGTCTACTTAATCTTCCCTTTTCAGCAATGCAATATGTAAGTTTTCTATTTTTTGCAGTTATTATTAATCTTACCTTTTCAGTTTAAAAATGTAAGTTTCCCTTTTTATAATATCCAAACTCTCTCAGTCAAAGTAAAAACCTGTAATTTAATAGTAATTGTAGTAAAATGTTTGCGTATTTATAAGCATTTTACTAAAAGTGAGCAAAAAGATAAACTGGTTTGGGAAAATTTGTAAAAAATTGTAAATGGCAAAATAGGCAACAATAATGAAGCATAAATGCAATCTACCAGCATAAAATAATAAATTAGCAATTTTTGTGTAAAAAGTAATAAACAGTAACAAAAAAATCAATAAAATAAAAAAATTATTGATCGATTACTGCTAAAAGAATTTTAACCTTTTTTGGACAAATCAGGTAGAAATCTTGGACAAACGGAACAAATCAGGTTACCTGGCTAACGTAAGTTTAAAAACGAACTGTACCTGATTTCTACCTGAATTGTCTTGGCGTTGTAAGTACGGGTAAAGAATGGAATGAAGCTTCAACTTGGGCAATTATTGGATATTTTGCGAAATATTTTAATTATGCTGTTTGGTTTGCATTGTTTGCATGGGTTGTATTTAAATGTTATCGATATTTTCTTGATCTCAAAAATTATCGTGGTAAAGTATTTATTGGTGATGAACCTTAAATATGATCTTATATGTATGTATTCATTTAATATGTTTGTTTGTTCTATAAAAAATAATATTGTATGCGTAATTTCTTTTTGATTAAATTAATGTTTAATTTTAACATATACTGTTTGCTTGTTGTAACAAAATCATGGGTTTTTAAATTGATGAGAGTCAGCAGTTGGGTATGGTGGTGGTTTTCACTAGCTTCTGGTTTTAAAATTTGCGACAAAATTATGCGAGGATTCGAAACTAGACACATGTTGCATGATATCATGCTGCATTAACCACTGCGCTACAGATGCAACGAAAGAAAAGCTACAAAATAGATAAGCTTACAAAAATCATATCTGAAAAAAAGCAACACATGCTAAACTTTTTTGAAGCTTTTCGCTTTGTTGCTTCTGTAGCTCAGTGGTTATCACATCAGGTTATCATGCAACATGTGTCAAGGTTCGAATCCTTGGAGATATTTTTACTAATATTTGATGATGGTTTTGTTTGTATTCTAAGTTGTCTGTTCATCATTGAAACAAATTCAAATAAAATTTCGGTAACATGTTGATGTTCCTTGGTGGTTAACGCCGCAGGTTAAAGTGCCCCGGGTATCCAGGTTCGAATCTTCGGGAAAAAAACAAAATCCAGTGAACAACATCACCATAATTTTTAAATGGATAGTTTGATGAAGCCATTTTTTAAACGTTTTACAGTATCACATTTATAAACATGTTTTTATAAAACGTTTTATTAATTTCCAGCTTTTTATAAATGCTTTATTGAAAACTGTGAGATAGTTACTGTGTGTAACAATTTTTGTTTTTCTGCTTTTCCATAAAAATATTTTTTAATTTTTATTAAAACTGATTGATTCGGAGAATACATAAATTGTTAAGAAATTTAAAACTGGCTCAAGTTGAATTGCTGTTAACAATTACAAATATCACCAAATACCATTTTTTCTCCATCATTCCCTGGTATCCCATCTAATCCGGGAAGACCATCGACTCCATCGTATCCATCATTACCTAAAAAACTGAGTTCAGTTAAATTTTCGTTGGTATTGATTTTTTTACCTGCTGCACCAGGATCACCAATACATTTTTGTTCATCTTCAAGAGTTTCAATGTAAATTATATTTTCGGTAATAAATGAATTACAGGGATTTTGAGTGTTTACAGGAGATGTGGATGATTCAATAGAATTTTTAACTTCAAATTGATTAGATGTGGTAGCTGTTTCTTGATTATCGGGTAATGAAGTGGTGGAAGATGTTTCTGTGTGTACATAAACTGGTTCTTGATAACTGGTTGCATGCTGATTTGAATTTTGATAATTAACTGGTTCTTCAGCGGTTTTATTATATTCTGTTACAAAACTGATGTTTTGTTTCACATGATTGCTTTCAAAGTCATTAATTTTGTCTAAACTGGGAGTATCAATAGATTGATTTACATTAGCATTTGAGTTACTGGACGCAATGTTTTTCATATAAGAGTTTTCACTGTTAGCTGTTGTATTTTCAGATTGATTCATTGGCTCATTTGTAGTCATTTTTAAACTGTCAATCATAGTGTGGTTCGAATTCTCATCATATCCTCCATTATGTGATGCATTAACTGCCTCTATATTTTCCCCTTGCCTCTCGCGCTCTTCTTGTTCAGCTAATATAAAAGCATTTTTCATACTCTCCAAAATCTCCATCTCACTTATTTTTTCCATCATCTCATTGTCATTTCCTTTATTCAAATTGCTCAACAAATTTTTAACTGCACTTCCATAACCATCGTCATCGTCGCTAGAAATAATTTGTGCTCCGTTCGGCTCTTTTGTAATTGAAGAAAAGTCACCAGGTTCTTTCATCGTTTCATAAGAAGAAGATGTGTCATCTTTTACTGCTCCAGATGAAGATGAAGTATATGGATCATTAAATTTGTTCTCCATTTTTGTTGTTGAAGTTAAATTTGTATTGTTATTCAAAAGTTCATCAAATAATTTTGTTATTTCTTTTGTAAGCATTTCTTTAAAATTGTAGGGTGTAATAGAAGGTGGAAAAGTTTTAAGTCGAAATTTTTGAAATGGAAATGGAATAAATCCTTTTGGAAGTAGTTCCAAAATTGATAATGAATCTGAAAAAAGAACTGTAATATGATACTGAATGTGATGACGATCCTGAAATCATTATTTAAAGTAATTTTATGTAAAAAACTACGTTGAGAAACGAAACAAAACATGCAAAACATTTTCTTTTTTTTAAATAAATTTTGAGACGGGCAGGAAACAACTTTTTCTTTCTTTCCCTTGACATTTTTTGTGGTTACAAAAGAAAGCATGACTAAATTCTAAAACTGCATTTAATGTATTAAACTACTGTCACTGCAGACTATGGCAGATGATATACCGTAAATATTTCTAAAAAAATAAGTCTGTTATCACATGTAAAAATTTGTTAGCGCAGCAAAACGTTGATTTGAAAAATAAAAGCGCATAGCTTCTATTACAGAGTTTACGGTATTTTAAAAACTAAAATAAATAAATTTTTAACTGACCAATCCATACAATGCTTTAAAACAAAATATTAATTTTTCGCAAAATTTTAACAAAAATAAATTAAAGAAGAAACTCCAAAATACATACATGTATTTTTTTATTTTTAATTTTTTTAAAACTGGATCTGATTTATAATTTTAAATACAGTAACTAAAATTTAAAAAACTAACTGCATAAAATCGTATCCATGTTCAAGTTTTAAAGCGTCATCTTTATTTTTTTAGCAAATTTTATATATTTTTGGTTAAACAGATTTTTGCCAGCCACGTTATTTTTAAGAGAGGTTAGCTGCTCTTTGATAAAAGGCTTAAAACAAAAACTGTGAAATCATTGCAAGAAAAGTATGGACAAATTTCTGAAGTAATTTCTATGCGATTGTCCTTGAACTGTTTTCAAACAATGTACAAGAGAACTTAAAACTGATAGCAGAGTTTGAATTTTTTCTGCCGAAAACACGTCCCCAAAATCGATGAAAACTGTCTAAAAAGTAAAAAACTGTTTTTTATGGAGCTCATTGACCCAATCCTTTTTTTAGTTTCAAAGAATACATGTTGAAATCACAGATTACGGTAGTTTTCAGAGCGTGTCAAAATTTTATTACTTATGTAATATTCAAAAACTGTCTACATTATTCCAAAGTTGTTTAGTTAATTAAAATATTTCACCTGAATTTGAGCCAATACTTCGTCGATAAATAGTTCTTTTTAGTGATTGCATTTGTGACCATAACGTATTAGATTTGGCCTAAATTTTTATATTTATTTAAAAAAACTGCGTTCTGTTGATGGGAAATAACACCTTAAAAATATCTGCATTACTTCTAACATTTAATTCCATTCCATCTAAGGTAGCAAATAAATACGGAAGAAATACAATGTTTACAGTTATTACAGTAATCCCCAAGGCAATAGTACCGTAACCCAAATACCGTAATAAGGCAATATTTTTATTAACTGGAAAGTCAGGGATTTCATGAACAGAAGAAGTTGGATGTTTTTGGGGTTTAAAAAAATTGGATAAATTTTGATTTGAAGCGGAGGTTACAAAATAGCGACCTGTCGATGAACGCATAATTGAAAGAAACTGACGACATGGATCGAATGTGTTTTTGAAAGAAAAAAGAAAAAGGTGTCATTGAACAAAAGAAAATTATAACAAAAAACTGCGCTTTTTGTGTTCGATCGGTCACAATTTTAGGTTACTAAATCCTGTTTTTTAATCTTAAATTAATAACGTTCTTAATTTTAACTGCTGCTTGGAAAATTTTTAAAACTTTTATAGTTTAATTTCCTGTATTAGACTTTTTAAACTTAATTAAAGACATTCTTGCTACAGTATTATTTTCAAAACTGACGGATGGTTGAAGAAACTGGCAAGCAAAGTTCATGGAATAATTTTCCTAAAATTTAAACATAAAAATTATGACAGAAAATTGAATTTTTTGTTGTGGCGTACGATTTTAAATTAATTGATCCTTAGAGTTAAAGCATGTTTTTCTCTAATAAAATTTTATTCTGCTACTTTGTAAAGCTTTAAAAAAACTGTAAATCATTGTTTCTGAGTTTTAAAAAAGTTGGATAAAGTTTGGTTCGAAGCGGAGGTTACAAAATAGCGACCTGTCGATGAACGCATAATTGAAAGAAATTGTCGAGGATGATCGAGTTTGTTTTTGAAAGAAAGAAAAAAAGGTGTCACTGAACAAAAGAAAATTACAACAAAAGATTCTTTGAGTTCGATGGAGTATTATTTTAGGTTACTGAATATTTTGATTTTAAATTAATAACTTTCTTTATTTTAATTGCAAAAAACATATTATTCTTTAATAGAATTTTATTCTGTTATTGTGCAAAGCTTTAAAAATTTCAAATACCGTATATTATTGCTTTCGGGGTTTTAAAAAACTGGATAAATTTTCGTTCGAAGCGGAGGTTATAAAATAGCGACCTGTCGATGAACGCATAATTAAAAGAAACAGAAGAAGATGTTGTACTATTTTTTTCAATGAAAGTAGAAAAGAGTGTCATCGAACAAAAGAAAATTACAACAGAAAACTGAATTCATTGTGTTCAAGCGGGTACTGTTTTGGATTACTGAATCTTAAGATTTTAATAACTTTCAATTTTAACTGCAGGTTGCAAAAGTTTTGAAATAATAGAAATAATAACTGAGCTTTCAAAAGGTGTCCATTTAAATTAATTGCAACACGCGTAAACAGAATCGCCATTGCTTTCAAAACTGGTAAAGCATTGAAAAAGCTCATTGACTGATTTTTTTTTAAAAAAAGGCGTCGCTTAAACAAATGAAAATTATGACAGAAAACTGAAAACTTTGTGTAAATTGTGGTATTATTTTAGGTTAAATTTAAAGTGAGAACTTTTTTAATATTAACTGCAGTTTGGAAAATTTTTAAAAAACTGAAAACTGAATTTCATATGCACGTGATCATCTGCTAGCACATTATTAAATTTTTATTGTAAAAATTACAAAAACGCTATTAAAACTGGCGCAAATACTGTAATGACTTTTTAAAAAGTAACAAATGTCAACAAAATAAATAAAAATTATGACAGAAAACTGATTTCTTTTGTGACAATTTTTGGCTGTTCATTCTTTTGATTCTAAATTGATAGCATCCTTTGATTTAAACTCGAATAAATTTTCTTGAAAAAAAATTCTATTTTAGTGTTATGCAAAGTTTTAAAAAGGTCAAAAACTGATACGACACGTCCGTTCAACGACAATTGTTGACATTATATTGAA
The DNA here is from genome assembly GCA_024447215.1 of Panagrolaimus sp. LJ2400. Lineage (NCBI taxonomy): Eukaryota > Metazoa > Nematoda > Chromadorea > Rhabditida > Panagrolaimidae > Panagrolaimus > Panagrolaimus sp. LJ2400. The sequence goes on from JAMRYA010000177.1 coordinate 250,090, forward strand.
GCTTTGTTGTTTAAAAAACTGTTCTCTGAAGAGCTTCTTTTGATCATGGTGGTATTTCTGGAAGAATTATTAAAAATGTATACCAAAAAACTGTCGTTTCTTTGGAGAATTGTAGATTTGCGAATCTAGCAATGATTGTTTTTTTAAAAATAACTGGAATCTTGTAAGTGACAAAGATCGTATATCACCAAAAGAAAAAAAACTGTGTACTTTTATTTTATGGGAAGATTTTTAGGTTATTTCAACTTTAAACTTCGATTCAGTAACAAAAAAGGCCTTTTTAATACAATTTTACAGCTCTGTAAAAATTTCCAAAATCTGAAAACTAGAACTTTATTTACTTAATAAGCATGGATTGAATGAAATGATTAATTCTTGTAACAACTGTTAACGTTAGAGTGAGCATCTTCGACAAATTTTATAGCAGTTCAAATTTTATTTACAAAGAAAGTTTGAATCTGTTTTAAAGCTAGCAAAATAAATTTTAATTGCCTCCTGCTTTTGTTTGTTATAGGTAACAATCAATTGAAGTATAACCATTTGTAAATGTAAAACTGTAAAAGATGGAAATACAGTCGAACCTCGTTATAGTGCGGTCCAAGGGACCGTGATAAAACCGCATTATAGGCAGGTCCGCAGTACAACGAGGTTCAGTTTTTTTGACTAGTTTTTGAAAAATTTTTATTTAAATCAATTTATATCATATAAAAAACCACAATTACGATAAAAATTGACTATTTTTGCTTGAACAGCTTTTTTCCGCTATTTTTGATAGAAAAACCCATAAAACTATTGAAATTTTTTAAAAAAATGAAAGAATTGAAGTCGAAGTTCATTGATCTTAGAATAACAAAAACCGATTTTGGAAAAAAAATTGAGTATGCAGTATAACAAGGTCGATTTTCCTTATAAATTTTTGAAGGGACCACAGAAAAACCGCAGTATAAGCAGGTTTGCACTATAACAAGGTGCATTATAACGAGGTCTGTATTAGGTCATTTCCTTAAGACATTTGCCGGGACCGCACAAAAACCGCAGTATAGAGAGGTTCGCATTATAACGAGGCGCATTATAACGAGGTTCGACTGTAATTAAAAAAACTGTCGAAAAAGAAGATGTTTAAAGCAAAATTGAACATCTTCGACAAATTTTGTAGCTTCAACTTTTAACTTTAATTTAGTAACAAAAAAAAACAATGTTTTTTAATACAGTTTTGCAGTTCTGTTCTGTAAGATTTTTAAAACTTTGTCTTCTTAATAGATTAAATAAAATAATTAATGTTAGTAACAACTGTGTTAACATTACAATAGAGCTATTGTTACAAACTGACGACCAATTAGTGAGCTCGTTGGTTGTTTATGGTGAAGCGTTATTGTGATATTTATTGAAGTAAAAAACGTGTTTTCATTACAAAAGTAAAAGTATGACAAAAAAACTGTGTTCTTGTTTATATAAAACTAATTTTTTAAATTTTAGTGAACTTTAAAAAAAACTTAATAAAGTATTTACTTTGCGTTTACATAATATCGTTCTATACTGAATTTTTTGAATTATAAAGTTGTTACAAAAAATTTTAAACTGTTTAAGTTTTCAATGCTTCACATACAGAGTCACAAGAAAAACTGCACCATTTTTAGGAGTGAATATAACTGCGATTTACTCAAACATCAAGACATCAATCTAATCGAATGTTAAACTGTAAAAAAAAGGGAGAGAAAATTAAAGAAAGCTGTCGAAAACAGAGATGTTGAAAAAAAATTTAAACAGCAGCAAAAAATTTTTTCAACAATCATTGCTGACCAAAAAAAGGTTCTAACACGAATCAAATTTAGAAAGGCGCTTTTTAAAAACAAAACTTTTTTCTTGGCTTTTTTTTACAACATTTTTTTTGTTGCAAAAGAAACTTTTACGATTTTTATTATTATTTATTTTTTATTGATTATCATACATATATATTCTAACTTAAAATCAAATCAAATCTGTGATCTCAAAGTGTATTAGATATTGTTACTATTATAATGTCATCATCACCACTAGCATTATGGACAAAATTTTTTCGAGCATGTAATCTTCCGACACCAGTATGTGAAAAATATGCATCAAATTTTTGTCGAGAACGTATTCAACCTGCTATGTTAAAAGATCTCTCAAAATCAGAACTACGTGAGCTGGGAATTGAAACAGTTGGTGATCAACTTGCAATTTTAAGGCATATTAAAGAATCTGATGGTGTTCCCGCTGAATTATCAGATGAAAGATCTTCATCATCTAGAAATTCAAGAAGTAAGATTGTTTATTATTGCTGTTGAAGAAGCTCTTAGTAGATATGTTACCGAAGTTTGAGCTTATATTTAGTGTGATTGTTTTAAGCAAGACGACTAAAAGGCTTTTACTGATGGGCCGCAAATAGCTCACAGTTTTGTAGGCAAAGAAATGTAATCAAAAGTTTTTTTTTTAGTTATTACACAAATTTTTAATTAGAAAATAAACGAATTTTTAAAAAAATAGCATTTTAAAAGGATTGTATTGCCAGTAGTTTTACCTCGCTCTTTTCGGACATGCTTTTACAACGTGTTTAACTTAATTAATACTTTAATAAAGCTGTATATGTTACAATCGATCTCATAGATTTTATTTTAGCCAGTTGATTTGCCGAGAATACTTTTTGTTTAACCAATCGCATTATAAGATACTGTTATTTGAAAGAAAATTCTTTATTTCTTTTACCGCAAAACTACCTGAGATTTTTTGTCGAGTTAATTGGTCAATCACATGAAGCTTATATCCTTACTGTTTATCACTTAATTATGAAACTGATCGTTTTTAAAAATTTGAGCTTTTCCATCTCTTATAATCACTGATAATGTGACACATTTTTTTATCTCTTTTAGTTATTTAAAAAGTTTGTTACTTTTTATTTAATTTTTAACCTTCATACTGCTTTAAAAAATCCACGAATTCGCTTTTCCTTGGGCTAGAAATTGGTCAAAAGTTTGGGAGTGGGAATCCTTGAAAAAACATAAAGATTTCTTATGAGAGATTAATTATTCTAGTATGATTTTAATTTTTTTTTCCATAAAAAACTTAGCATAAATGTGTTAGAGAGCTTCGCAATCTCCATAAGGCCGTTTCGGCACTACTTAATCGGCTTTAACATATATAATTATAACATTTTTAAGCTTATAATCCTCTATTAATTCTTTCTTTTTTTCAGATGATGAATCACGAGATATCAGAGAAATTCGACGTGGACGTCCACCACCAGATCGTAATGAAATTTATCATGTTTGTTTAACCATTTTTTCTTGAATCTTTCATCAAATTGCTCAATTTCTAGGTTACAATGCCAGAAGGTCGACATCCTCGTACTCGAGCAATTTTAGAACGACATAGTGAATTACGTGAAGCAGGACGAATTTCTCGTGGTACAACTGGTATTCGAGTTGGTGGAGTATCTGTTAATCGAGTATCAAATGATTCAAGAGTTATCAAAAAACCAACTTCATCTCGAATGAGAAGTGATTTAATTGCTGCTGGATTAGACGAGTAATAGTTATTTTTTATATTATTGTTTCTTCTCTAATGCAACAATTGTTACAGTGATGGACCACGACGAATTCCAATAAGAAATAATGATCGAAGAATTCCATTAGCAAGACCTATGAATCCAATTGGTGCAAATCGTTTTGCAAAAGCTATTGGTGTTCCATCACGTGATCCGATTCGTGTATCAGCACCTGTTCGAGTCAGTCGCCCTGCAGCATATGATGAAGATATGGATGATGATTATGGTCATGGTGGTCCTGTAAGAGTTGTTCGACGAGTTCGTTATGTTTAAGTTTTTGATTGATTCTTAACTTTTATTGATCTTTCTTTTTTGTATTCATCATTTTTTGTTGACAATTGAGTGTTATTACTATAAATATGAAAACAAAGTTTTTAGTGAAAGGAATTTTACAAGGTTTTTGCCATACAGTATACCTTTTGAAATTTCATTGCTTTTAATTTCTGTTTAAAAAAATTTAAATGCTATTGAATTTTAATTAAAAAGTACAGTATGCTTACATTCTTGCCATCCCAGTTTTGCTTTGATTTATTAATTACAAGAATATGTTACAGTTATTCCAAAACTACCCATTGCAAAATTTATTTACTTTTTCAACGCCATTACAAATCAATTAATACATAAAAAATACAGTACATCATTTAAAAAAAACATTTATTTCTTTACAATTCCACCACCATTTTTGACTGCAGCTTTTGTGAAAGGAGGTAGACGACGCTTATCTTTGATTAGCTTTCCAGTATAATCAATGATAATATTAATTTTTCCATTTTCTGTTGCCAGTTCTCCCATAGTTAAGCATCCATGTTCTTTTGCATTCATTTCAAGCATTGCATCAGTATTCATCATTTTTTCAGAAGATGAACAATAAAACATTCGAGTTTTTGAAGATAAAAGATTTCGACTAAAAAAGATGGTAATTAAATATGAGTCATGAAAAGAATACAGTTTTAGTCGTGTAAATACAATAAATATATCAGTAATCTGTGATCCAGTTTTTTTCTCTCGTTTTGACATGTCATTCTAACACGTCCCAGTTTATAACGATATTTTTTGTTACTCCTTAACTTTGAACAATCTGACAAATGAAACTGCTTATGAACGTAAAAATGTTACAGTTCTTTTAATTCAGTTTCACCAAAATTAGTTATCCTTGGATAGTGAAACTCAGTTATGAAAAAAAATTTCCGGCACACTGTACAGCATATGCGAAAAATTGGAAATAATTTAAATGCATACCCCTGCTACTAATACTTCAGCCAGTTTTAAGCCCAAATTAAAAATGTTTTGCATCTTTTTCCCCACAAAACATCTATTAGTAATAAATACTGACATTGCTCTAAGTGTATCCCCAAAAAATGTTAATACATTATTTTGCTTAGATCATTATTTAGGCCCTGTTACAAAAATTCAGTTTAATCATAGCACAAATATACAATCACTATGGAAGACAGTTTTTTTATTTAACTGAAAATTTTTAACAAATATTTCATTTACCCGGCCAGTTTTTTACATGGAAATTAAGCCCAGAGAAAAATGTTACAGTATTTCGTAAAATATGTTTAACAATTTGGCAGCAATCTTTTAACACCGTATAATTTCTGTGCATCGGTAATACAAATGCAAATCTGTTTTAAGTGCCATCAGTTAATTATCTCATTTTTTATTCTTCATAAAACCTTCAAAAAAAACAAACATACCCAGCAGAAACTCCCATTAAACATTCAACTGCAGCCATTAAAGGCATTTTAGCTTCAAATTCATGTTCAAAATGATGACGTTTAATTGTTGAAAAATATGATGATTCAAGAATAACCAAATGAAGCTGTAAAATTTCTGATGCAAATTGTTTTTCATATGTTGAACCAGATGATGAAGACGTTGTACCAGATTCAGATGTAGTTGAATAACGTGGTGGTAAATCATATTTTCCAGTGGAAGACTTTGTTGCAGTTGCATCACCAGCAGAAGAAGAAGAAGCAGAAAGTGATTCAATTGATTCATATAAACTAGATGGATTAGATGACGAAATAGTAGCAGAACAAGTTTTTTGTGAATACTTTGGAGACTTTGCTGATGCAGCAAGAGAAGTGCTTGAATATTGGCTATTCAAATCTTGTCGATCCATTTTTGCACGACGAATATCTCCCTTGTAAAGTTTAAAAATTTCATCAAATTTTGATTTTTCAAAAATTTGTAGATATAATTCATGACGACGTTGTGGATCAGGAATTTGATTAATCAAATCATATGCAAAGCAGCGCTTATTACAACATCCCATTGAACCTGTAAAATATTAAATTTGAAGTTTGAAATAATGAAATCAGTTTCATGGGTGTTACTATCAATGTGCAGTTAACCTCAAATCCCCAAAAACAAATCAAAACCTTACCATCACTAAATGGAACCATTGGAGCATTGATAATACAGTAAGAACAAAGAGCATGTTCACAGCGGCCCAAAATTCGTAAATCTGTTACATCACGCATTTCTCCACATGGACCATCACATTTACGAATTTCTGGTTGACAAACTTTTTTTGGTGGATATCCTGAAAATAGCAAATAACATTAAATAAATCAGTTTTTAAAAATTAAAGAATAAATTAAACAAGAACAGTTAAAAAATGCATAAACATGTCAATTGCATGTAGGAACACATTTCGCCGCAGTTTAACAAGATCACCGTTCGAGTTCTCATTCCAGTTTCAATATGTTATGTTGCTCTTTTCAGTTAATTATAAAAAAAAGAGTTTTAACACCGTATAATTTCTGTACTAATCAATTTTATTACAGCAATAATAATAAGTGAATATTTTTTAAGAGGGATGACAACTTGGTCAGTTTAAATACATATAAAGGTTTTAAAGAGTGCAGCAAAACCTTTCTTAAAAGTCGATTTTTTTCAGCCACTAAACACATGTAACTTTTCAAAAACTTTCTACTGTATTAACAAAGCAGGTTACTAAAAAACATGTGGAGTAATTACTGAAAATTGATTCAGCTTTTTCTTAGTTCAACATCAAATGATATAGTTTTTAAACCAATAATATTGATGAACAAATTAAATTAATTGCAACAGGTTACAGTTTAGATTTGATACCATTTTATTAAAAGTTTCCAAGCTTCAGTTTTTTTAATTTAAGAAGATTCCTTTAAGCCTTTTGGTGATCACCTTAGTTTTTAGATAATAACCTTAATCAAATGGAGAACCAGTTACAATCTTTGTACGACTTTAAAAGTTCTCCTCGAATAAAATAAACATACCAATATCAACCATAACTTCATAACTTGGAGTAGCTTCTGAATGTTCAGATTTCAAAGAAATTTCAGATAATTCTTTTTTTGCTGCACTAGCAAGAACACCACGTCGAGAATGTAATTTTACTTTTCCACTTCCATCACCACCAGCAGGAACAATACGAACAGAAGAATCCTTACAACATTTGCGTTTTGATGTCTTTGATACAGCAACAGCAGCTTTATATCCACCTGCACCACCACCACCAGGAACAACAACATTATTATTATTGATATCTTTTTTATTCTTTTTCTTTCCTTTTACTGATTTAGATGATGAAGATGCAGTTGAAGAAAGCGTCATCTTATTAATTTCTTGATGAACTGGACCATCTTCAATCCATGCTACAGTATATTTATGTTGAATGGTACCATCTTTACCACGAAATTTCGATTTGAGCTGACATGATTTTGTTAAAATTGGAAGAAAATTATCACCAAATCGACGAACAATAAATTGTGGTAAATAATTTTTTGTTGATGCATCAAGCTTTGATGGTGACATTACAGCTGCAGTAGCAACATCAGAAGTTGTATCAGAAGGAGCATTTGTAGAACGATTTCCTATTTCACAAACTTTTCTTTCATTTTCCCACATTCCTGATTCAGTTGTATTAAAGCTGCTACTTTTATTGATACTAAAAAGAAACTGTTATTAATGGAGACAGTCAGTGTCACACTGTCCGTTGGACAGTGATAAAAAGGTTAAAATTTTTTAAAAAAACATACCCTGCATCTTTATTCATCTTTTTTCAGCAGCAATAGTATATTCCACCAAAACAAGAAAGAAGATGATGACGACAGCAACAAATAAAAATGCGTTGAATCTAAGTGAAGAAAAAAGAATGTAAATGAAGTTGAAAAGTAAACTCAACGTCGGTTAAGTACTATTTATTAAACTAAAATTAGCATATTTTAAAAATAATATATTCAAATTTGGCATTGGCTCAACAAGAGTAGTATCATGGATATGTGGTCTAAAAAAGTCTATAGATGTACACCAGATCGTAATGAAATTTATCATGTTTGTTATATCTATCTTATCAAGCATCTTCAATATATCTTCCAATTCTAGTAAAGCAGGACGAATTTCTCGTGGTACAACTGGTATTCGTGTTGGTGGAGTATCTGTTAATCGAGTATCAAATGATTCAAGAGTTATCAAAAAACCAACTTCATCTCGAATGAGAAGTGATTTAATTGCTGCTGGATTAGACGAATATGAAAAAAATATGGTTTAAAGCAATACCAAAAAATTTTTGTTGTAGCGATTCACAAGAGATTACGAACTTTAACAATGTTTATGACGTAATCACATTTTTGTGCTTTGCTTTTTACTACGTCAAACTAAAGATAATTCTCTGAAAAAACTGTATTCTACTGGCTACATTGATTATTCAACAGTCCTCTATTTTTCTTTATCAGTCATTCTCTGTTTTTCTCGTTTTCTTCATTGATAGCCAACAATTCAATTAAAAAGGTTAAAAGTAGTTTTCCCTTTTTTCATTCATTTCTAACATCTACCAAAAATGCTTCGATGTTTGATTTTTCTATTATTGATTAATTGTATCTTTGGTACTGCTATATTCTCTCATAAAGCACTAACCGCTAATGCCAATGCTACTTCATCTGCCTTTAAATCTTTCAAAAATCCTATTCTTTCACATGGTGCTGATCCATGGGTACTAAAACATGGAAAAAATTATTATTACACTCATACATCTGGTAATAAAATTAACTTGTATCATACAAAAGCAATGAGCCAGCTAAAAGATGCTAAACCTGTAACAATTTGGACTCCACCAGAATCTGGAATGCATTCACAACAAATTTGGGCACCTGAAATTCATTATTTTGATAGCAAATTTTATGTTTATTTTGCTGCAGATGATGGAAATAATGATAATCATCGAATTTATTGCCTTGAAAATCCTTCTGCTGATGCAATGACTGGTACATGGACTTTTAAGGGTAGGTTCAAGGATGAATATTTGGGACTAAATTTTAAAATTTAAATTTCGGCCAAACTTGAAATTTCGAAAAGATGGAATTGATTAAAGTTAGAATTTGAATTTTTAAAATCGATGTAAAAACCAAAATTTCAAGATTATTACTTTTTTTTGTTGTAGATTTTGCTAATTTTCGTTTTTTAGGTAAAGTATTTGATAAAAATGCTGATCATTGGGCAATAGATGTTGATGTATTTGATTATGAAAAAAAAAGATACATGCTTTGGAGTGGTTGGGAAGGTGATGTAAATGTTGCACAAAATATTTATATTGCAAAAATGTCAAATCCATGGACAATCGAAGGGAATCGGGTACTCATCTCAAAACCCGAATACAACTGGGAAACAGTTGGTGCTCCACCAAAAGTCAATGAAGGTCCAGAAGCTTTAATAAATCCACATGGACGCCTATTTGTTACCTATTCAGCTTCCGGCTGTTGGACTGACTCCTATGCCCTTGGGTTACTTGCTTTAAAAGAAAATGGAAATCCCTTAGATGCAAAAGATTGGACAAAAATTAATCATTCTGTTTTTTCACAAGATGCTTCACATGGTGCATTTGGGACTGGACATAATGGATTTTTTAAATCTCCTGATGACAAAGAAGATTGGTTAATCTATCATGCAAATCCAAAAGCTGGACAAGGCTGCGGAGGAGATAGAAGTCCGAGAATTCAAAAATTTACATGGAATTCTGATGGTACACCAAATTTTGGTAGACCCGTTGCAATTGATACTCCAATGGAAGGGCCTTCTGGAGAATAAAACTTGAATAAAAACCTATGTTTAATTTTCGTTTAAAGTTGTAAAGGATAAAGAAATAAATAAATCTATACGTCCTATTTACGTTAAAAATTACATACAATAAAAATTTGGATACAAAAATATTACAACTTATATTCAGTGTTTTGATATTAATCTTATGTTTGTAGACCCTAACATCTACTGATCCCAAATTCTCTAAATGCGATACCCATGAGTCGACTTTATAAACTTCCTAAAAAGGGGCTTACTTTTAACACTTTTCTTTCTTTCTTTCTTGAGGTCCTTAGGTAGAGACGGGCAGCTCAAAAAAAACTTTCGAAAATTATTATTTTTTTGTCAGAACAAGGTATTTTCGACCCTGAATAAAAAGAAAATAAAATTTAAAAAATTAAAAAATTAACTTAAAATGCCGAAAAGTGCCATTGAAAAAACGGCAAAACAAAAAAAAATGGTCGACAAAAAAGTCAAAGACAACACTCTTTTTTGTGGGTGTGCATCCTTCACTTTTTTTCCTCGCAGCCGGTTCAAAAGGAAAGAAGAGACGCACTAGCCACCTGACTTCTTCTCTTTCTTTTTTTCACACGTTTTTTAAACTTTTTTAAGCTGAAAAATGCCGTTTTTTATCAAAAAAATTTCGGTGGGCTTTTGTTGGCATTGGAAATAGGTACAATTAGATGCAGAGATCAATTCTCTATCGAATGATGCAAAATTTAGAGTTAAACCGGTTTAAACCCGTTTTTTATCCTCAAAAAACACCTAAAAATTCCGTTTTCGGCACTTTGTGCCAAAGAATTATTATTTTTTACTAGATTTATTTAATAAATTGAAGGAAAAAATATATTATCACATACAAATATAACTCTACTACAATTAGCCCTTTCCCCATTTATTGGCACTGTCGAGGGTGTTTCTTTCTTTTTCGAAATTTGAATATCAAAGTTTCAACAGAAAGAACATAAAAAATTTCAAGTGAGGAAGGAAGTTTGAATTTCAAGCTCTCGCAAACTTTTTTCGTACTTGACATTTTGCCAACGCTCAACGTTGACTTGAGCTTCCCTTTTTCTAAACACCTCACTTTTCCCGAGCTTCTTAGTAATATCATACTGTAGCTCCAGAGAAAGACATGCATGCATTTGTGCATCCGATTTGATGTCTTTTGTTTAAATATAAAAGCTGATACCGTTATCAGTTTACAGTTTTTTAAATTCATGTTAGCTTTCATAAGCTGTTAAATAATTTGAATTTCATGATCACACGAGGATTTTTGAATTACGTTTAATAAATAGCTTGATGGACGCTTTTCGTGTTCGTGTAATTGGTCCATCATCGACTTTTTTCCATGGCTTTGCAACATTAACACATCTAAGACCTAAACAATGCTGAAAGCGTTATGTGAACTCACCAGAGGATTAACGCTGTAACACATCCAATTCAAGAGTCTTTTCGTATCAGATAGTATTATTTTCTTTGAACACTGTAAATGACTGTATGTCCCATTTGCTCCAAAAGTTATCTAGGCAATTTTTTTGATATTTTTGCAAATGACAGCATTATTCTCTGGTACATGAGTAATAATTTGAAGAAAATAATAATATGAGGCAAATGCTATCTGGGTGGGAGCAATTCTATATTGCCTGGGAGGGAGTAGAGTTATATTTGTATGTGATAATATATTTTTTCCTTCAATTTATTAAATAAATCTAGTAAAAAATAATAATTATCCCATACAAATATAACTCTACTACAATTAGCCCTGTTTGTCATTGAGTATTAGCTTTGCCTCCCAAGAGGAACGACTCTAAATGAAGGCTTGACACTTTGATTGAACCACTTTTGTAACCGTTTGAATCAGCAATGGACATATTTTCAGAAAAACCATTGTCAAAGCTTTTAATTGCAAACCAGAGTCCATTAAGTTGTTGTACAAATTGTTCTAGTTGAAAAGTGTTTGACTCATGATCAATTTAAAGATATTAGGATAAGAAATTTCAAATTTTATCCTTTCTTGAATAAGCAAATTCAATACTTATATCATATATAATCATCTTTGTATTTTACTGCCAAAGTACAAGTCAGTTCAACTAGCAATGTTTCTGCTGATCCAAAGCCTTATTTTACGAATTAGGTTCACTTTCAAGGAAATATGTTATCGGCATCAATAACATTGTTGTCTTTTTCATTTCTTTAATCATTGAACAAAAACGTAAAATTTCAACAGTATTCGGTAGTTATGTAGTTGAATTTTTGATTAAAGAATATTAGGTATAATGGAGAAAATAGATGAATCCCGTAGTATTTCTCCATAATAAAATCAACCACGAATTGGTAGTTTTATACTGTAATCAAGATATTGTATTCCTTTAACGATTACTGTAACTTCAAGGAATTTTTGAGTCCTATGATGAACAAAATTGTTTTTATTGTTGTAGTGTGAATTCTTATGCATCTTCCGGATATCAATGAAAACTTTGAATTTAAAGTATAACGAAGTATAGTCGTTCAATGCAAAATGATAAATGTCCGTACACTAATTGCATTTACTTAATCATTTAAAAGTTTTCTTAACGCAAGAATGTTGCCGATATCCATTTAAGCGAAAAAAACGTGTGCATCTTTCATTTTGAAAATTCATTATGGAACGTTTTACGTTTTGTTAACATTTTTTGGCTTCAACTTTATAAACCTTAAAGGAGAAAATAAAAGAAACCACATGGCATTTCTCCATACTGACATTCAGAGTTCTATTGAAGAATCAAAAGAGTGCAAACGAAACGATAATTCATCTTTGAACTGAAAGTTTATGTACCGTAACACTACATTTGGTCCATTATCCATGAAGCTTATGTTGGTTTTCCTGCGAAAACTTACACCTAAAACGGATCGCAAAAAATTTTTTGCAGTATTTTGTTCATTCTTTCTTTGCAGAATTTAGAGAAATTTTAACTTCCTTCGATTAAAATATCTGCTGTATTTCCAATTTTAATCAAACAAAATAACAGTGAATGATTTGACAATGATAAATGTCATTGCAGTCAATTTTGCCCAAGCAAATGAGTGTCACCGCTTCTCGTTGGATATATATGTGTTAATGGTATTAGTACACATCTCATAGCAAATATCAAAATTTTTTTTATCACAGTTGCGTTTCGAAGGACTATCACCAAAGCTATGTGTTCTGATAAATTATTACACAAATTTGTGAGTTCTTTGATTTTGTGTCCCGTAACACGCAAAGAACAACTAGTGTCAACGAACAATAGTGTTTATATGTCGTCATTTCAAATGCAGGACATCAGGAAATATAAACACATGTTGGAATTAGTCAACTTTTTATTTTTTACTTTCATTTGTAACAATGAACATGTGCACATCATTTTTCCCAACAATAGACTGTTTGACGAACACCAGGTTACGATAAGCTTTGGACATAATAAATCAGATTTAAAAAAGCAACTTTCCGAGAAGTTAGGACAAAATAATAAGAAAGCAACAAAATTGCATTATTCGTGAGATTGCTGTAAATGCATTTAACAGATCAATTTAGCAGACGTCATTACATGTTGCTTTAATTTCCTTCCATTAGTTCATATCCATTAGTTGATACTTCCATTAGTTCTTACATATCAGCAGGAGGAAAATATTTGATGTCTTGTGGCTTTATCGATCGCCAATATACTAGTTACAGTAATCCAAAATTTTTGTAAACTTACTTCCATAGTTTACCGAATCACCCGTTTATTTAAAACATGTAATAAATTTTATTTCTGTTTTTGTCCTATCTGATTTGTAAAAAATTTAAAACATATAATGTGTTTTTGTCTGATGAGAATAAGCGATTTAATCAGACAGTTTACTTCCCGTGAAGTAAGGTAACAACAAAAAAATATATCTTGAAGAACTTCAAGATCATTTCCATTAAATACGCTATTAGCTGCAAGATGCAATCGTATGCCAGCTGTAAGATGAGCAATGTCAAAGAAATCTGAAGAATCGGATTATACGTATCTGTTTGACAGTTTGCTCAATTAATATGACAGGTTTTTCAAGGAAGCTCGGCTTTTCTTTCGTTTTTTGTCCATGAGCTTTGATAAAAAGCATTTTCGACTATTTACTCTCTTTGTTTAAGAGACTGATATTGCTCCGTAGCAAAGTCATTTTTAAAGCCAATTTTTATAAGCAATTCCATTAAAATTAAGACAGCCAAAACCTCCCAAGAAGTACGTTACTGCTGTTGCCGTCGGTAAACAAATTACACATAGTAAAAAGTCCATACATGTGTATCGATAAGTCATTAATGCCAGCAGAAGAGTAAATGCAAAACCATAAGCAATGAAGCATAACTAAAGAAAAAACGTTGCTTCTCGCCTATCAAATTATATCAATGAAACGGCAGCATAGTTATAAACAAACGCAATACGGTATGGTAAAGCAGCAACAACAACTTCAGGAATGCCTTAAAAGGATTTTACGTGAGCAGCTTCCCGTGAAGTCTCTGTAAAATATATTCGCATATTGTTGTGAACGTTTATTTTGCGTTAAATTTACCGACAGATCTTTATGATAATGGATTACTGTAATTGTATTTTCATTATGATAAAGCTAAAGCGACAAACGAAAATGATAGCTTTCAATATTTAACATAGAAAGTAACTCCCGTGGGTTTGGAGACTGTATGTTGGCATAACAATTTTTCATTATACTTTTGATCATACGGTTAAAAAAGATGAAAAGTTAGAGATTCGAACGGCGTTGCTTCTACATCATTGCGGTGTAAGTTAACCATTGGTCATATGACCATGTTGTTGAATATTTTGATGCTCAACAGTACTGCTTTCTAAAAATTAAAGCTGTCTCCAGTGTTGTTAAATGTAACAGTTATTTCTTGTTTCCCGTGAAACTACAACTACAATAAAAATTTAAATCATCATCGCATATATAAATACAGCCCGAGCTGAACGATGAGATAAACAATATCGACTTTTGGACCTATAATAGTTGAAGAAAAACAACATTTTTCATATATTCTAAAGATCAACCAATTCCATCACATATGTTATATTCGATAAAGCAGCATCATAACAAAGAGGAAAATTTTAACGATAAAAGTATATATTCCAGGTATTAAAATGTTGAAAATACACTTGTGAACTTATATTGATCAAATATTATCATTAGAGCGCTTCCCGTGAAGCTGATAATATGTTTTAAGATGTAAATGCTTCCCGCGAAGCTTAAAAAGGTCCATTCGATTTGTTAAAAACACGATGAATCTAAAATCCCAGTCTGGCCCAAGAAGGCGCAGATTTATAGTAACAGATATCCCCAATAATACAATAAAATATTTAGTTAACCAGTAAACTTACTGTTATGGAGATATATAGTAATAATAAACAAGATAATAGTCAATGAGAGAGAAAAAAGGTGATGACTATTCGACATCTCGCTGCCGAGGGAAAAGTGAGGTGTTTAGAAAAAGGGAAGCTCAAGTCAACGTTGAGCGTTGGCAAAATGTCAAGTACGAAAAAAGTTTGCGAGAGCTTGAAATTCAAACTTCCTTCCTCACTTGAAATTTTTTATGTTCTTTCTGTTGAAACTTTGATATTCAAATTTCGAAAAAGAAAGAAACACCCTCGACAGTGCCAATAAATGGGGAAAGGGCTAATTGTAGTAGAGTTATATTTGTATGGGATAAAACCTTTTCAAAAATGGCATTTTTGGAATCAACATAAAAAATTACGTCTAGAAGGTTGGATAGTTAAGTTGCAAAAAAAAGTGCCGCGAAGTTGCAGCTGGGATTACGGTAACCACAAAAAAAGTCAAAGGAAAGAAAGAAAATAGTGTTCCCTGCCTGTCTCTATCCTTAGGAGAATGTGCAGAAGAAAAAAGGCCGTTTAAAAAAGACAGCGAGTTGTTTTTTCTATTTGCATTCTACTCATTTTGTTTTTTCTAACATTTAAGGGGTCTAAACTAGCGAGTTTACTGATTGTGAATGAAAAATACCATTAATATGTCCAAGTATTACATTATAAAATCGACGCAAAAAGCCGGCAAATCCCAGAAATTAAAGAAACTGAATCGTCGATGAATATTTAATTGCAAGTTCTCAAGTTCAAGTTTATTTTTTACAATTTTGTAGTTAATTTTGATTCAAATATTTTTATATTTCTTTATCAATTTAACAAGGATATTTATTTTTTGTCATTAAAAAGCCCTAGCTTAGTTTTCACATGTATTAGTGCAATCATTATTTTGGCAGATAGTTACGCATCGTGATCCTGGTGGACAAGTTTTACAATTATTAGTGACTGATTTTTCATTACCACATCGAGTTTGACAATTTCCATTGGTGCAGATAATTGAGCATGATACTCCTGGGGGACAAACACTACAATCCATTTGAGGAATAGATCTTTTGCCATGTCCCATGCCTTGATTTATACCTCCATATGGGCCCTATAACAAACACAAAAGTTTAATAATTTTAAATATTATTACTAAGGACAACTTACACCATGTTGGGCAACAGTAAATGCCATCATTAAAGCAACAAAAATTAATGCAACAAAAGTCTTCATTTCCTTAGGATTGGGTAAACTAAAAAGTCATGGAAAAAAAATTACTTTAAAAATCATAAATGGTAGCCGTAGAGTTGGTAGAGCTTGAAAATCAGGCATTTATCGGAGCGGTTTTTCGAATAAACAGAAAGTGCTCCATTTTTAAGGACTTAAGATATTTCAAAAAAACTACAGCTTCTTCTTTAAAGACAAAAAATTGTGAGAAAAAAACAAATGAAACGATGTAAACACTTTGCTAAAAAATTTTCTCGTCTATTATTTGAATGTTTCTTGGAACTGCTGTTTATGGACAATGTTAAAAGCTTTTTTTAACCATTTTTTAATAAATAGTTACACAGACTGTCTTTTAAGAGTTTAAATACAGCTAGCTAAAGATTTTGTTAAATTAATGTGCATATTAATTCAACAATATCATATACCATAAAATTTAATGGAATTTTTTTAAAAATTTATTTAAGCTTTTTTCTAGAAACTTTGATTTTTAAGAATCGTTTCAGTAGAGCTGTAATTGTGTCTGAAAACTTTTTAAAAAATGTAAAAATTGATGAAAATGGCGATTTTGTTATTATCGTATAACAAAAGAACAGACTTTTTTAAAAATAATAAATTTATTCAAGCAAAAACGATAAAATAAGATACACGTTTCTGATAGAGCAAGAAATACAGTTGAGAGAAAAAATGGCACCAAAAAATATCTCTCAACGTTCTTTTTTAAGTTGCATTGTTTCATCAGTGTTTGTCCAAATAACTGTTGCTGCTTCATCCCGAAGTAGCCCATGCTGAAAAAATTGATCTTCTTTTTCCATAAATTACTGTAGCTCTAGTTGTTTTTTGTTGTTGTTGTCGAAAAAGAATTCTTTGAATTTTTGTTTTCCAAAACGTTGGATTCATCAGTTTCTCAATGACAAATCTTCGGTACGGTTTAATAAAATACAGCAAATTCAAGGATTCCAAAAATAAATGTAAATGAATTATTGAAAGACAGAATGGTGTTATCAGAGATCCCCATTTAGCTTCAAAAAATAATAAACAAACAAAAAATTCACCCGGCATTAGAAGGAAGAGAGTAATGATAAGAAGTTGAACAAGCATAGCTCTGAAAAAAGAGGGATTTAGACGGATTAAGAAAGTTTGGAAATATTGCAATTTTAAGTAATATCAAATTTGGTTATTTCATCGACCCCTTGATTTTACAAGATTCCATAATTTAACCTTAGAGGATATCTATCATCCAACGATCATTGAAATCTGCTATAAAGTTACAACCCTTTTCACTGCCCTGAATTCTTTCATTTATCCAATAATGATTTATGTCATTCTTACGCAATTTACTCGACACATGGGAAATTACAAGCACCTACTCGAAATTCCAGATTTAAACTTCGATTAGCAAAAAATTACTTTCATAGTCCTCGAAAAAATCGAAATTTATTGATTCATTGAAATTAAGTTATGCTTTTTCTTGCTATTTTCTGTCTCATTCAAAAATATAGATTTTTATTACTGTATCTCCAAAAGTTTTTAATCACAATTTTACAGGTGTAATCAAATTAATCAGAATTAAGTGTTATGTGTATGCCTTATCTTGCTGCATTTTGCCACATTCCAAAATATTTCATAATTTTTCTCCCAAAAAAAATTTTAATCTCAATTTTACAGATGTAATCAAATGACATTTTTTAATTGGTTTTTTAAGAAATCAGCCAAATGCCTTTCAAACACCTGCAAAACTATACTACTTCCCCAGGTGTTTTACTCTCCACTTTTCTCCAAGAAAAGCTAAAACTCACTTATGAAGCATTCGGTGCATTGAATATGTTTGTGGTGATGTAATATGTTTAAGCGTTTGCAGCCGAATTGTTAATGTAATTGAAATCATAACAAATACAATAGGAATAATAAAAAAGATAACAGCTAGTAAACTAATTAAAATATAAATATTTCCATTTGATAGTTTTGGATAGAAGCCGATTACAGTAGTAGACATTTTAGTTAAATTTTGAACAATTGGAACATCTTTTTTTGTTAACTCTCGAACTTCTTCAAGATCGACATCATCTATCATAAATGGGGCTAAAAGAGTGGTAATAATATTATTGTCAGGTAGAAATTGGTGTTTACAAAATACGGTAATATTTTACAGGTGGTTTTTTTCATGGTTATAACACAACGAAAGAATGGAAAACCTTGATAAACGCTTCTCTTTAAAAAAAGCAACTTACACGAAGCAAAGAAAAACGCCAATCCAAATGCCACAATTAGCGTCAATAAAAATATTTTATTATTTTTATAAATATTATTTATAAAAGTATCCGGAAACATTGCAAATATTCGATAAAAAATTAAATATGCTTGAATAATCGCCATACAAATAACAATTGATGTTTCAAAATACAATAAAAAATAGCAAAGTGATGTTGGAAGCTCAAAAACACTTGCAGCAAAACCAAGAATCAGCGGCCAGAAAAATATTGGATGCCAAATGAAAGTTATCACGTTAAAGCCATAACTGAAAGAAAGTTGAAGCCAAAGTAAATGTTTGTAATTTCCCATGTGTCGAGTAGATTGCGTAAGAATAACATAAATCATTATTGGATAAATGATAGAATTTAGAGCTGTGAAAAGGGTTGTAAATTTATAGCAAATTTCAATGATTGTTGGATGATAGATATCCTCTAAGGTTAAATTATGGAATCTTGTAAAATCATTGGGTCGATGAAATAACCAAATTATAGATTCCATGGCAGTTTTTGATATGACATATATTTGTTGAAAAAAGGTTTCTTATATCTAGAGAAAATTAAACACAAGGAACAAATGGTAAAAAAACGATCTATGAAATGGTTATACCATATTTTATATGTTAAAAAACTAATAACTTTTGCTAAGAAAATTTTTAAGAAATAATTCATATTTAATGTGGTGCAGCAGGTGTTTTAAAAAAACTTTAAAGTGACTAGTTAGCAGTTAGCATTGGATGAACTAGTTTAAGGTATATAATTGAGATCATTACGGATAGAAAAGTTTTTGCTTTTCTTAGTTTTTGTCACTTTATAACCATTGTTTAGTCCAAATTCAAATGTAGCGCCCTTTGGCGAAATGTTCTCAAATGCCAAAGTTTATAAGATGCTCCATTGAGCTCAGAGATGATCTTTCCTTAAAAAATAGGAGAGCAAAGAAGTTGATTTGCAGTCGAAAATCCCCTTGGCAGTTTTCAGTATGTATAACGAATGAATACTGCAACTGACAACTTGAACATCATTTATTTAATAAAAAAATAAGACATTACATATAAATTATACAACATAAACATACGAATAAATTAAATATTATAATTAAGGTTCAAATCTAGTAACAGCATAATAATATTGTTGAAATACAGAGATAAAATACATATGAGAACATTTAAGGAGCATATCCAAGATAAGTATTACCATGATAATTATCGAGATCATAAAAATATGGACAACAAAAAGATGTAATTATGGCATTAATAAGAAACCATAAAACATTACCAGTAATATCAATAAGAACAGTTTCAACTTTTTTTATTTCTGTTTTGACTTCATCCGAACCATATTCTTTTAAAACAATCTTAACAATAAAAAGAATTAATGCAGCAATGAAAGATGAAAGTCCATAAGCAATAAATGGTACTAATAAATGGCGATTATTTCGTGCAACAGCAATAAAATTACAAATAATAAGAGGAAACCATAATACCCAATATACAAGTAATAATGAACACAATATAGGCCGATCAGATATTAAATCAATACAATGAGCAATTGGAGACCAAAGAAAATACCATGTAATAAATGCAGCAACAATTGGTCCAGCAGTAACATGTAATAATCCACAACACCATTTATATTTAGATTCACCATGATTGAAAGCAGCAGGTGGAGATGCAGGTTCTTTTGAAGCTTGTTGTTGACTTTCTTCTTTTGATGGATTTGCAATTGATGATTTTTTTGAATCTTGTTCAACAGTTTCAACTGAAGTTCTTGAAAATGATTTTTTTGACGATGGAGCACCAAATGTATAAGATTTTGACATGGCTTCTTTTTTGTGATGTTTGAAGCTCTTGATGTACGATGACGAATGAAAGAGATTTGTGTGATGACAAATGACAGTTTTATCAATGTGTTGCAATGAATATATACTGTTCTTCAATAATTTACATATGCTTGATTTTACAATATAAAATTCACATGCGAAAATACCTAGTTATTACACGTATGCACATGTACAGTAACACATAAATATTAATAGGATCATTTTCTGCTAATTTTTAAAAAATTAATTTTTTTTGTTTTGGAAGGGATTCGAACCCCGCTATTGACATCCATATTTTTGAATTCCAAGTCTGACGCGCAACCAACTGCTCTCACTGTATTTGCCCTCAGAGAAAATATGAACTTAACTTTTCTAATTTCACAATAATTCTTAACTTTTCTATTGACTACCAAAGCTCTTTGTTGTACAAACAATGGTAAAATTAAATTTCATTAACGACAGCTAATATCAATATATCATGTATTTATCAGCACAACAACTTAAAATTCAATGCATCAGGAATCCACAAGAAAGAATAAAAAAAACAAACAAAACAACTGAAAGAGAGATATATTATCTTTAACAACACAAAAAAACAACTTAATTAAACAAAGAAAGAATTTGTAGAAGGTTTGTACGAGAATTCAGAATGATTAAAATATGCATCAGAATCTATGCATTCATTTATACCAAGATATGCATTTCGACCAGATACCGTAACCTTGATTTCATTATCTTTGGTTGAAAGTTCTGGAATTGATTGAAGAAATGAAACAAGCATTGAAGGCATATATGGTAGAATTGGACCATTTTCTAGCTCAATAATATATTCATGTGCAGATGAACGAGAACGTTTAACAATTTGTGATGAAATCTGAAAATCGAAATGTTTAAAAAATGTTCTATATATTTAGCAAATTTCATAAGTCATTTTGTAAGATATATGAAATCCACATCAAAATTTCTATTATGTTTAAAAACAAAAGCAAAATTACGGTATTTGACTTTCACTTTTCTTGTGCCTAAGATTGTTCATGAATCGAAATTTATATTTCCTAAGTTCAAATACAGTAACCTCAAATCCTCAAAAACTTACATTCAATCTTTTACGAGCTGCATTATCAAAGATATCTGAAGCAACGATCGTAGGTGGAAGACCAGCATGTGCACCAGTCGTAGAACGAAAATCTTTTGTAACAGATAAAAAATTGAATAATGCTTGAATACTTTTTGGTTCTGTTATTACAGCTGTTGAACGAACAGCTTCATTTGTTGATGAAGAATCAAGAGGACCCTGGGATTCATCAGTTGGTGATAAATTTGATAAAGTATTATGAACAGAAAAATCTGATATTGTTGCACTGAAAAAGCAGCTGGTATTACAATATCCAAGAAAGTCAGATAGCTTACTGTCGTCCAAAGCCCAATGTAGAACGTGGAGAAATTCCTATTCCTTTTAACCATTCATCATGATCTATTCCATCATCTTCATCAACAGCAGGAGATTGAAGAAGATTTGGAACACTTTTTGATGGATCTTTGATAGGAGTTTTAGTTTTTCCATTACTACTTTTTGCTTCAGGTGCTTTCTTTTCAGCAGCAGCTTTTGCAGGAGCAAGTGGAACTTCGAAACCAGCTAACGTATCATTTACAGCATTAAATGAAGAATCTTTAGAAACTCGACGACTTAAATTTCGACCCGAAAGTGGAAGTTCAAATTTAATACCTGCAAATATAATACTGTAAACCAACAATAATCATAACAAGAACATACCTTCATCTCTTAAAATTTGTCGTAGCCCAGATGTTGTAGGAGTAATAATTACTCGATGCTTTGGTTTACCATGTGCTGCCCAAACTGTTGCAGTTTCATCATTATTTGCAGTAGTAATATCAGAAGCATTAAGATTTGTATATTTTGTAAAAATGATTGTAGAATTATGAGCGAAAAGATAAAAAGTTTTTCGATTCGATGATCTCCAATTTGAATATAATCTATCAAAAGTTTGTTTCCTAAAAGATTAGATGATGTCAGTGCTATTAATGTAGATGGTTACCATTCAGCTAACATTAGTTCAACATATGTTTGTCCAAGGTGTTGTAAACTTGTTGTAGATGATTTTGCAGGAAGAGATAAACGTGTTTGAGCATCCAAACGAGGAAATAAAGATAACTGTAAAATTGCTAAATTTGGATATTGATAGTAATATGTGCTTGCATTCAATCTTGCCATTGATGATAATCCATTCAATATATCCTAAACAAGATTACTGTAGTTCAATGCTTATCTAAAAAAACACAAACCTTATTCTTTGTTTCCAAATCAATACCTTTGATAACAGCTTCTGCAGCATCCAAGTCATCGTTTTTAATAAAAACTTGTGAAGATGCTTTTGCACGAGCTTCTTTCATCCATGGAAATGGTTTTAAGCTTGTAATTCGAAGTTTATAACCAGGTCGAAGATCTACAGGGATTTCGCTGAGTTCCTTTCTTGGTGGAGCAAGATTCAAAGATTTTTTAGCATTTAAAGTTA
The DNA here is from genome assembly GCA_024447215.1 of Panagrolaimus sp. LJ2400. Lineage (NCBI taxonomy): Eukaryota > Metazoa > Nematoda > Chromadorea > Rhabditida > Panagrolaimidae > Panagrolaimus > Panagrolaimus sp. LJ2400. The sequence goes on from JAMRYA010000177.1 coordinate 272,895, forward strand.
AATTTGATGATGAACATATTGATGAAAGTGCAGAGAAATCAAGTGGAGCATTACTCTGTAAAAGGAAAAGGAATAGAGTAAAGTATAAGAGAGCATGGCATGTTTAACACGCGCTGATTTTTTAGAATTGACAAAAAAAATCCATACGTGATTTATGGATAGCATATATCTACATTAATCCCTCTAAAAAAGAAAGAAAAACATACATTAAGCTTAAAAGCATCAAAAAGATTTGATTTAGAAGATTTTGGTGAATCACAAATTCGTTGCTTTTCTGCTGATCGAAGAGATGCTTTTCGAGGTGAAATCGGTTCAATTCGAGCTTTTTTTGCTGGTGTTACAGGATTTTTCTAAAAATTCATTATTATTTATTAGCTAAAATGGATATAAAAAATCTCTTACCCGAAATGGATTAACAAATTTTCGAGGTGATGTTCGTGGAGATTTTGATGGAAGAGCTGTAGGTGATTTTGCAAAAATTTGTTTAATAGGTCTTACAACAACTCCACTAAAAACAATAGCTAATTAGTATATATATATATAAAATGCTTGTATAAAAAACATACGTTGATTTACGTTTCAATACACATACTTTCTTATTTGCAATTGGAAGTTTATTTGTTGTTGGAGGCTTATATGCTGGTGATGGATTCTTTGTATGTACCATATTGTGATAATAATACTTTTAACATAAAACTAGACTAGAACCAATAAAGAGAAAGAAAGAGAGGAGACGGTCAAAGAGATATTAGACAGTCTGAAAAGCAAGAGAAAGAAGGATGCGGTAAAAATCAGTTAGAAAAAAATTTAAAAAATTTTATTGGCGCGCAAGAACGGAAGGAAAGTGAAAGTCAAGGAAGGAAGGCAGCTGCTGCAGCAGCAGAAAAAAACAGTCGTCAATCAAAAAAAAAATCGGAGGTCAAAAAAATTGTTGATGGTCATCATCTAAAATTGTGATCGGCAAAGAGTCCAACACAAGCAGAGGGGCAAAAAACAAATTGGCGTAAAAAAAGAGTACAAAAAAGTAAATATTAGGCGAAAGAAGAACGTCTGATGCTATTTCTGACTTATCAGTAAATGTTGATAAACAATCAGTGATAGAAAAAAATTACTGCAAAAACCATGTTGAAGAGAGAGAGAAAGGTAAGCAACATAAATGTAAAAATATAAACACACAAATAAACGTTTTTGGATTCACTTTTGAAAGGAAAACGTTTTCGAAAACTTTCAAAATATTTTGTAAAAACTTGAAAAAAGGTTGATGTGCAAATTGTGCTTGTTATCAAAGGCATTTATTTGGAAACAAAGAATAAGGTTTGGAGATGTTTCCATTGCATAAAAATACAGTACTATTTAGGATATATTGAATGGATTATCTTCAATGGCAAGATTAAATGCTTCTACATATTACTACCAATAGAAGAAGGTATGCTTTTTATAAAAATTATTGCAGTATTACAGTACCCAAAATTTTAGGTATTATTTTTTTAATAGTTACGAGATTAATAATAATGAAACAACAGTTTGTTTTTAGCAATCAAATTACTTTTCATTAGATTTGACAATTTCAAACAAAAATTTATTTAGATATCAACTACAGTAATCTACAGATAAAAAAAATTGTTCTTAAACAATGTCAATTAAGATACATGAAATCTCTTCTTTAAATTACGCGTATCTTAGTTATAAAAGAATAAAAACTCAAACACCCTTAATAAAAAAAATAATTAATGCTACACAAAATAAAGCCTATGCACGTATTATAAAAAAACAATTCAAACACATTTCTTACAACATTTAGAAATTCATATATTCAATATTTTCAACTTCAATTCCAGCGGATTCTGCTGCCTTCTTAACAACACCTAATTGTTCAGGCTTATAATCTTCTGATGCAACTTGAATAGCAATTTTTTTGATAACAGTATCAAATTGTCGTTCAGCTAGCTTCTTTAAAGCCATAATAAACATTGACATAATTGCAGCAGGACAGAATTGACGAATTCCATCAAATGTTTCAACTTGAAACATACCAGTATTCTTTGGATCATTTGGTGTTGGAACAATCTCAAATTTCCATCTTGCATCAGTTTCAATTTTTTTCATTGGAACACCAATAATCTTGTGAATATCTGAAAAAAAAATAGAGAGATAAATGCGGTATGGAACATGAATATTCTTATTCAACGATCGAGTTGAAAGATCATATTTTGCATTAAACTTGATTAAACTTTTAGTTCTAATATAATCTCACAAATTGATCTTCAATTAAAAATGTTCACGAATGAAAAAAAACAAAACAAGCAACATACCTTTTACAACAGAAGTCGGATATTTCTTACTATCATTTACAGCTTTTTCACCAATTTTAACATCTGCTCTATGAAATGATACAAAGAAGGGTGTCCATTCATTTTCTGAAACAATACAATTATTATGAGAAATAAGAAATCGAATTAAAATTGTTTTTCTGATTCCCCGTCAAAGTGGACAAACAAAAACTTACGATTAACATTCAATAAAGCATATTCTTTTCTATCCGTTTTTGACCAAATTGATCCCATATTTGCTTTAAGCTTAACAATAAATTGAACTTTATTTACATCAAATGTATTTTTTTTTGTAGAATTACTACTTAATGTTAAATTTGATAATGCACTAGTAGTTGCTGCAGCAGCATAGGATGAAGAAGCTGCAGTTGAAGTGGTAGGAATATCAATCATTTTTTGTGCATCTACTTTAATATACGGTACACCAGATTTATTAATATTTGCTGTAACTCTAACACTTATAGCGCGAGTATTTTCATGTAGAATTGTACTTAACAAGCGACCATATGCTATTTGTGGTGGTACAATAGGTGCTACAGTAATTTCTTCATTATATTTAATCTAAAAATAATTTATTATTATAAGATAGAATAAAAGCTAATTGCAGAAGACTTTAACCAACAAGGGAGTGGTGCCTCCAGCTGCACTGATAGTATATAATGTTCAACAGCAAAAACATCTAAACAAACTTACACAAAATGTCTTCATCTTAACCAATTCAACAACATTCTTAGCAGGTAACTTTTCATTAAAAGGTATTAAAGCATCACAGCATTTTTCATCATGCCTATTAATATATTCAATTTTATAGCCACTTGCAAAATCTTCAATATCAAATGGTGGTGAACGTGTACCAGGATAGATCGTTGCAGCTTTAGCCAAGCCACCATTCATTAAAATATAATCTGGTCGTTCTAGAATATAATGCATACGCCCACGATATCTTGATTCAAACCATTCTTTTAGTGTTCGCTTTTCATGTGTACAAACAAAGACAACAGCTTTAGGTCGAATTGATCTTGTTCGTTCAACAAGTATTTCTTGTGCTTGTGGAGGTGAACATTTTCGAACAGAATTGAGTATAAAGGTTGATGGAGAAGATACTTCAAGTTCATCAAATTCACAAATATCATTAATAAAGAAAGCAATAAGTGCTTTATCACCAGGATTTAAATAACTTAATTTTGTTTCAGCTGTTGCCCATTGTAGTCGTGCTACTGTAGCAGAGATTATCTTAACTTCTTTAGCATATTTTAGTCCAGTTTCATGTGCAAGTTTAAGTAGTTCAATAGAGAGTTGTGTAGAATTAACCAAAATTAAACATTTTAATTCACCTTTGATGATGTTGAATACTTTAACGAGGCGTTCTTTAAGAGTTTCTGGAGTCCAAGTTGTTGCTGAAAAATTTATATTTGTAATTAATGCTAAAAGATTATGGTATTCGCGCAAATTCAGATTAGTGTTCTTGCCCCTTCCCCTAGGATCCATGTCTGTGTGTTTTAAACCCTAATGGAGGAGGAAACACTTCATTACGAAAATTAGTCCCAATACTTTGCTTATATACTCGTCGACGATAACTAGCAAAAACAATTCTACCGACTAAAGCTTCCTCTTCTATGTACTTTTGCCATCGAGCAGTACGTCAAGTAGCACGTGTCGGCAACATTGTAGTAACAAATAACTACTTTTATAGTGGTATTTTGTGGCTCGAATCATATTAAGCTAACTATGTCATAATTAAAGCAGAGTTTATGATTTTTAAAAAGCTTGATTTTTGTCGGCTGCTGCTCTACATAGCTTTCCAAATTATCTAGAAACAAAAATTTTGATTAAAATACGATATAACTAGCTTACAAGCATTATTTAAAACCTCTTATTTGCAACTACGATATAGCCATCGCCTGTAGCATAAACCGTAACTGATATTTCGTCTCTAACTGTGCTATACCGAAATAAGTATACAAGCAAAGCATTATAGCCTTAACTCCGAATTTTCCTTCAAAAAAATCAACACTGGAAAAAAACTTACGTTGATGTGGTTCATTATCTAACCATTGACTTGACGGTTTAGAAGTTTCTAAATGATATAATCGCAATGTCTGCGAACCAATAAGATATGCACCAGTATATGTCATTATGTAACACTATTAATATTAATTGATTTGCAAAAACTATAAAGTACTTTATTAATACTTTAAAAATTCGTAAATTACAGATTTGCTGTTGAAAAAAAAATTCTTCGACATTAAACAAGCGTTTGGCAAAATGTTCTTCAAAAGAATGCAGTAATTTTAAAGACTGAAAGGTATGATTTCTACGGTAGAAATAGAAATTCTACCGTATGAAAAAACGAACATATTCGTTTTTCATCGAGATTTCTAGGTTTTTAGAGCCAAGAAGCTTTATTTTGTATTATTTTAATAAAGTTTATAAACTTGGCAAAAAAGAAGATGGTGAAAGAAGATAATGTATCCTAATGGATATAAAAGACGTTTTTGAATCTCAAGAAACATCACTCAATTTTAACGTTAAAATATAATCATACAATAACAACAAAGAAAATAAAATTGTAAAAAATTATTTCTTTTTCATAAGAGGTAAATAGTAATATTCCAGTAAGCATTCTAGTTTTGCATGAATTTCTCTGAATGTGGATCGATTAGATGGTTGTTGGGCCCAACAATTTTTCATTATATCATAAATTGGTTCTGGTGTATTTACAGGCTTTTCTAGCCTTCTACCACTCTGAAGAAATTCAATCATTTCATGGCTTGACATGTCTTCATATGGTACAGTACCACATGAAAAGATCTCATAACAAAGAATTCCAAATGACCAAACATCCGATTTCTCAGAAAATATTCCATCCATCAATGCTTCAATGGATAACCACTTCAAAGGGAATCGAGTGTGTTGTTGCATGGCTGAATCTTCTCGATATATTCCATCCTTGCTTTTTATTTCACAACTCCTTCCAAAATCTGCAAGCTTTGCAATTCTCATTTCCGCCAATAATATATTTCGACATGCAACATCTCGATGTATCATTTTATGCTCTGTGAGATATTTCAATGCAGCACTTATCTGATAGAGAATTTGAAGATATAATTTTGTGTCGTAATTATTTTTAGAGCTTTTAACAAATGACAGCAAATTAGTTTCTGCAAGCTCTGTTATAATCACAGGAACACTTCCACTTAGAGTCCATCCTTTCAGCTGAATAATATTTGGATGCTCTTTTAAAAGCACCAGGGAATTCAGCTCATTTATTATTACATTTATATCTTTTTCATCAAAACTTCTTGCTGAAATTTTTGCTGCTACTTTTTGGGTTGATTGTGTTAGAATTGCTGAAAGTTATAATTATGTAATTTGTAATTATTTTAAGCTATCACTGAGTTTCTGCGGCTCCATCATTCTTGTCTTGAACCCTACTTTTAAGTGAAATTTTTTGAAATAATTACCTTCCATTACAGTAGATTTTGAACCTTTTCCTAATATTTTGTCAGAAATAATGATGACATCTTTATCGTTTAAAAACATATTCCAAAATTTTCCAAATGCTGGAGTAGAATTTATGGAATCTGATTTTGGTTTTATTAATTCCATTTTTTTCTTTAACATTCTCCTTTTATAAAGATATCGAAACATAATAACAGCTGATACACATAATATAATAATGGTTACGGTACCACCAATTATTATCCAAATTTGTGACGTGCTGGTATGTGCTTGAATTATTGGTGGTTCTGGAGTTTTGGTAAAAACTTGAAAGCTTGGCTGATTATAAATTTTTTTGACAGATACGTTTGATCGGCATATTGTCGTATCTTTCCAAAATTGTTCTAAACCATCGTGGTCTTGTTCATAAAAAGAGATATGATTTAATGAATCTTTTGAAAGTGAAATAAGTTTTGAGTAATCGCCTTTTATTTCTTTGCTGTATAATATTAAAGCATCCAAATGTCTCTGAAACGATGCATTTGTGAATGTTGGAAGTGAAAATGATTTGAAGAACTACCCTTTAAACTTACATTTGTATTGTTCCAATAAAGCTCAAAATCATTAAAACATGGAGGAGGTGCGTCATTTACATAAAAAATATTATATTGCTCTTGTCCCTCTTGTAGAGCCATTGAATTAGCTGTTATTAAAGACGTCTTCAACAATGAACAATTATAAATATCTCTATCATAATATTTAAAATTCTTAATTAAATTCATGTAATTAAATGGAATAAAATTATCTTTCTTATAATTCAGTGGCAAAGCCATTTTACCAAATCTTTCTCTTTTTTGATCATTTGTAAGGTATTGAAAGTAAGCCGATATAGAACCCTGTTTGCATAATGGAACATTTTCCAATGTTAAGTTAGCAAAGAAATTAAGACTATATGGAAATTGTTCTACGATTAAGAAAAAAAGATTAATTTTAGATTTTGCCATTGTTGAAGAGTAGATAACGTTCATATCAGAGTATTTTTTGATTATGTTGTCATCTAATTCGCTGCTGAAGATATCAATATACAATTCATTTGATTGAGCAAGAATTTGTTTTCTGCATTCCTCTACATCATCTTTGGTTGGAAGCATTAATGCAATATTTCGATATTTCATTGAACAATCTTTTATATCATTTTGCGATATTTCTTTATTATTCAATGATCGCAAACATATATCCGAAATTATTAATGTAAATTCTTTTAAAACTGTTGTTGGGCATTGCTTCTGTAAAACAAAAATTATTACTTTTACAAAACAAAGAGAGAGAAAAACCTTTGCTTGAATAAAGCCAGAAACAGTTAAATCAGGGTTATCAGTCAAAGCTGCTTTGAAACACTAAAATAGAAACTTATCAGAGTTTAAATCATTCGTTTCACAAACTTTTTCCTCATCGATACACCATTCCTTTTTGTAGGTTGTGTACAGCTTATCATTAATTGTAAAATTTTTTCTATAATCATTCCCAAATTGCATCAGTATACTGTAATCATCACCAGTAAATTTATTTTGGGTTTGCTTTTCTAATGCAAGAAATCCATTTATCAAAGTACAAAGTTGATAAATCTCTTCGGAGGAATTTTGACTCAACAAAAATTGAACATGATTTTCTCTATCAAATAAAACTACTTCATTTGAAATAACTTCATCTAAATTGTTATTACAAAATGCCACTTTTGAATGCGCAATTAATACAAAGATACTGTATAAAAACAACCACATTACATCAAATTTTTTTAAAACAATGTTTTTCAAAATGAATCAAGAATTACTTCAAAAATGTTTTGATGTTTACCCACATGTGCATACACTGATAAAAAATGTTTTTTATTTACAATACATAGTGCACTTAAAGCATTCAATTACCTTATGAGTTAGTTAGCAAAAAAGCAATAATGATAAAAAAATTGCAAACAATTCATAAGGTCGTACCAGCATTTGCAGGTTATGTTTTTTGTTTTAACACAATTTTTATGCTTTGTTATGTAAACAACTCATATAAACATCAAAAGAATGTTGTTATCAGAACCATAAAATTTTTGAGTAAAACTTTTTTTAAAAAAATAAATCAAGAATCAGAACAAATTGTTACATAATGTTTTTAAAACTTGGTTCACTGCTTATTCTAAACTTTATTTTTAAAAATGTTTATAGTGAAAATATTTTGCAAAAAGTTATATCAAATCCAGTACTATCTTCAAATCGAGAAAATCTTGTCGTTTTTAGTTTGAGCACTACAAGTTCAAAAGATGTTTTTGCGAAACTTTTAAACGCTTTTATGATGTTAGAAAAACAACTAAAGAATACTTTCATTGGTGACAATTATGAATTATCAGTTAACTTTGGAGGTCGGTATAATAAAGAATTTAAAATTAATGATGTTTTAAATGAAACATATTCAAAAACTTGGTGTTTAGAAATTGATAAAGTAGGTTAAAAGTTTAATATGTTTTTTTTAATAGAATGCATTTTGTCATTAATGTGAACACCCTTGACTCATTTTCAAATTTCAGTGCTATGAAAAATCTATTGTCGAAGATGCTGTTAACTTTGTTTCTCAATTTGTACCAGAAAAGGTATAATTTTTTATACTATGTAGTAGATTCATAGCCAAATCGATGTGCACATCTAGAAAAGCGTTGTTGTTTAAAGAACATGTGCTAAAAGTAAGATCGAAAGATTAGAAACCTATAAATCTAACCTCAGCAGTTGAAAAAACATACATAAGTTTAACTCAAACTTTTACTTTACAGAAGCAATGCCCAACAACAGTTTTAAAAGAATTTACATTAATAATTTCGGATGCATGTTTGCGATCATTGAATAATAAAGAAATATCGCAAAATGATATGAATGATTGTTCAATGAAATATCGAAATATTGCATTAATGCTTCCAACCAAAGATGATGTAGAGGAATGCAGAAAACAAATTCTTGCTCAATCAAATGAATTGTATATTGACATCTTCAGCAGTCAACTAGATGACAACATAATCAAAAAATACTCTGATATGAATGTTATCTACTCTTCAACAATGGCAAAATCTAAAATTAATCTTATAGCACTTCTTACTGAATACCAAATTTATATCTTTAATCTTTATTACTTTCCATTTGAATTAAGAAAAGGACCTCTATGTGAAACAGGATCAATCATTGGCTACTTTCAATATATGACACCAAATGTTACTTCTCAAAGATCCGCATTTATAACCGCGTCATTAAACTACGAAAATAACTCATATTTAATTGAAACTTATCAAAATGAGATCAAAAAAACTATAGAAAAAGAGTTTGAATGTCCTGAATTTATAAATGAATTTCTGATAAGTGCAAATTCCATGCCAAGTGATCATGAACAATACAATATTATAGTAACAGCGGAGAAATTTGCAAATTGTGTTAACATTGAATTATTTTGGAATAATACAAATGTAAGCGTTATCAATCCAAATGCAAAAATTGACGGTGTAAAAATTATTATATCCTTTCAAAAATCTTTCCCGCAAATATGAGCCTTTAAAATTTAAAACCAGCAATTTGCGAGTGATTTTTCGTGTTCTTAAATATACTGTAGATTTATCTTATCACAGTATACATAAAACTTTATTTTCTTTAGAGACATTTGGAAATTATCATATTGTATGACCAAGAAATACAATACGATTATTCAAAATACATTACTTTCCCAAATAACAGCCTGAATCATTATTCCTTTTATGATCCAGGCTACGATGGTGTTGAGAATTTTTGGAATGATACAACAATATGTGAATCAGAAAGTCCAGCTAGAGAATTAAATGAACGATTTCTTGTCACGACAACAACAGATGAAGGAATATCTGGAAAAAAATATATTAGCAAAAACTGGGTTTTAATTGGTGTTGCAGCTGCTGCAGCTACTGCTGTAATATTTATACTAGCAATAACATATTTTTGCAAATTTTACATTCATATCACCACAAAAAATCGATTGTCATTTATACGGGAAAAAGCAAATTCTATTAGTTCAACGATATCAATACCACTTCATGGAAAGCATTGGCCATTACTTTTAAATGACAAAGATATTACTATTTATTATGAAAAAGTCCTTGGAAATGGTTCTAAATCTAATGTTTTTGAAGGTAAGTAAAAAGACTCAAATTACGAAAACAGAAAATCCAGAAACACTACGTAAAATTACCGTTTCAGCGCTATTAACACAAACAAATGCTTTTCACATTATTTCAACCCAAAAAGTAGCAGCAAAAATTTCAACAAGAAGTTTTGATGAAAAAGATATAAACGTTATAATCAATGAACTGAATTCCCTGGTGCTTTTAAAAGAACATCCAAATATTATTCAGCTGAAAGGATGGACTCTGAGTGGAAGTGTTCCTGTGATTATTACAGAGCTTGCAGAAACTAATTTGCTGTCATTTGTTAAAAACCGTAATAATTACGACACAAAATTATATCTTCAAATTCTCTATCAGATAAGTGCTGCATTGAAATACCTCACAGAGCATAAAATGATTCATCGAGATGTTGCATGTCGAAATATATTATTGACGGAAATGAGAATTGCAAAGCTAGCAGATTTTGGAAGGAGTTGTGAAATAAAAAGCAAGGATGGAATATATCGAGAAGATGCAGCCATGCAACAACATACCCGATTTCCATTAAAATGGTTGTCGATTGAAGCATTAATAGATGGAATATTTTCAGAGAAATCGGATGTTTGGTCATTTGGAATTCTTTGTTATGAGATATTTTCATGTGGTACTGTACCATATGAAGACACGTCAAGCCATGAAATGATTGAATTTCTTCAGAGTGGTAGAAGGCTAAAAAAGCCTGTGAATACACCAGAACCAATTTATGATATAATGAAAAATTGTTGGGCCCAACAACCATCTAATCGAGCTACATTGAAAGAAATTCATGCTAAGCTTGAATGCTTACTTGAATATTATTATTTACCTCTTATGAAAAAGATATAATAACCTCAAATAAGTAATTGACTACTTTCTATTTGATGTTCTGACATTTTTCACTTTTGTGGATTTCATTTGACAATATTTTTGATTCTTTTACTCATAACAGAATTTATGTCCATTAAAATATAAACAAACACTTTTTTATTAACAACATTTTATATTAAATTAAACAAGTATTATTAAAATTAACAACAAAATAACATATTCATACAGACAATGGATTACAGCAATGACTATAAGCTAAAATAAAAATCAACTTTTCATCAGAGCAAACTTTAATTCTTCCAGCAATAAACTTTTGCTTTTCTTCTAGACATTGAATACAATAGAAGCATTGAAGATCTTTATCATATGAGAATTTATACCATCCATTACGATTCTCTGGGCATATTGTTGTTACAGTATGATTACCATCATATCCAATACTATTCAGGGTAAAAGTTCTTAACACGATTGAATTAAATTTATTTGAATTGAAAAAATTGAGCTTCAACTTTAACTTGAACAAAGTGATTTTTTTAGAAAATAGAGATGACCAAAAGGAACGGAGCTTACGTAATTCTCTTACCATTTTCTAACACATACTCTATGTTTCTTGGTTCTGTCTTTGCTATACTGTGTTCTATTACCTATTAGAACTCAAGTTACAGCCACAGGCTTCGCTCCAAAACGACCGTTTGCAGTTCACTTTTCTTAGTGCTTTAGGTCATTGTGAAAAGATAGTCCATAGCTTATAAATTCTACCAAATTTTGCAGTACTCATGCGACTGAAAGGAAACTATGTCGACGTATTGAACTCGCAGTGCTCCATTCCCCACCTGAATTTAATTAACACTTATACAAATAACAAAATAACAACAAATTTTAATGAAGGACTATAAGATTTGCCAGTTTATTATGTGCCGGAAAAACAATGCAGAGAAATTTACTAACAACAAAAATATTCCATTAAAAAAATACTTTACTAACAAACAACCATAAGATTATTGTAAAAAAAGACAATATAAAAAATGTATCAGTAAATTTTTACTATCAAACAACAAAAAGAGAAGAAGTTAACAAAACAAAAAAAGGTTCACCAATAAAAAAGACCATAAGCTTTTTTTTCTTTCATACTTTTAAGCTTCATCACCAGCTTGATAACGAGCAATAAGAAAATCAAGAACTTTCTAAAAATTTAAATATCATCAACATGAACAAAAACTAGTATAAAAAACATACTTCAGGATCTTGTTTAGCAACAGCTTTAATTTCAGCAAATTGTCGCTTACCATCTTCAGTTCGAACAAGAACACGTTGTTGAGTATCAGTTATTTCACCGATCCAATCTTCAATTTCAGTAACAGTAAATTTGAGAGATTCATGTTCATTGATTGGTTTGTATTTTGGAAGTTCTTCTTCTTCTTGTGAAGCAGCAGCATCATCATCTTGAGGAAGAGTTTCTTGTGAAGTATCACCATTTTGTGGAGTTTCTTCTGATGAAGTGCTAGGTTGATCATTTGCAGCATTCTAAAAACGATATGGTAGATTTTTAAAAGTAAAAAAAATAAAACTAACGTCAGCTTCAGCAGAAGATATACCAGTTGTAGCATTCTTTTTAGCAGATGTTTTCTTTTTCCATTCTGGAAGTTTAATTCCACCAGTAGCTTTTCGTTCTTGACGATTATTAACACGAGGCTTTTGGTTTTTTACCTAAAAAGACCGTATTGTAGAGGTTTATTTAAGTAAAATTTTAATCGTTTTTGATGTCATTTTCATAATATAAACCACTTTTAAGCTGAATCTTCAAGATCAAATCCGAATTTGGCGCTGTTTGGCAAAGTGTAACCAAATGCCAAAAATTTAGGCGCAAAAGATGCTCCCCTTAGTAATGACCCTTCCATGAAAATAGGAACTCACAGAGGCTCCAAAAAACGTACTGTCATCGAAAAAACAATTTAAATTTTACTTGTACTACGATGTACAACTTTTAATCCTCGTGTTCTAACATACCTGTAAAAAAGCTTCAAATTTCTTAATAAGATCAGGACAGTTCTAAAAAAATAATCGTTATAAATTTATTGAAGATCAAAAGAAGTCAGCATTACGCAATTTCTAGCTGGCTCCCATGAATTTGCATCTTCACCATAACCTGAAAAAAGATGAAGCGTTACAATGATTTCCAGAAAATACAAGCAGTAAAAAATCATACCTTTCCATTTAACAAGATATCTGACATTCTTGCCATAACCTTTTTTGTTAAGAATTCTTTCAACGGCGTAAAAAGTTTTGTTTTTGGAAGGCATTTTGGATTAAATTTCTTAAAAAATGTTTACATGTAAAATAAATCCTTAGCAAAACACGGACGTACAATGTATTAGCACGCACACCGACAGATTATTTTGTAAATCGATAACGCGAAATAAAAGAAAACGCTTTTGAAAAATAAAAGTAATCGATAAAAAAAATGAGAAAAAAAAGAGAGAACGAAAGCATTTTTATAAAATCATTTTTTCTTTTATGCTTCCTCACAAAAAAAAGTTTCGAAGAAGATCGAGAAAGTTGTTGGCATAAAGTCTCACATTGCTGGCATTAAAAATTGCCGCCATCTAGCATGTCTGTCATCAAAAAATCGCTGCGAGACATTGACAATATTTTTGAACAGGAAAAAAGAGTTTTTTTATTTTTTTATAATGACAAAGCAGATGTGTTGGTCTACTGACGCCGGAGTTGATACTTCATATGTTTCCTAAATACTTGTCTTATTATGATAGTCAGGGAAAAAATATCAGCGGTATATGTATGGATATAGCTCTGAAATAGAATACGATAGCTGTTTTGTATAAAAATGTTTATGTCGATGATTTCAATAGCAAGGACAACTTAAGTAATTCATTAGTTTTGCAATATTTGAAAAGTTTCATTATGTTGATTAATTAGATATCGTCTGCTATGTATTAGCTATATCCATATATCTAGTAGATCCCCAGATCGAGAGTTGGGCAGCTGATACTATGTCCCTAACCTAACCATCCCTTACTAAGACGAGTATTTAGGCAAAATACAGGGACTCAATTCCTGCACCAGCTGGGGACATCTACGGTGAAAAAGAAAGATTTCCGTCGATGTAAATGTTCTGCAATGCTTTATGGATGTGAAACTTGGACCTTGACACGGATTAGACAACAGCTGTTATTTATATGGCCTAAGAACGGTAAGACTAATGCTTATATTGTTAGGCAAGAACAAGCAAAAATGGATAAATTTGTCTGTTTTTGGTGGACATCGTCTGCTACTTAAGAAAAAAAGTTAGCTTTATAGATTTCTAAACTTCCCACTAATTAATGAATTCTTTTTTTCATGTTCTGTTATATTTTTTACCTTATTCAAATGTTAAAACTTAAAAACTCCAACTTTTTACTTTTAATAGCAAACGATACCAGCTAAAGTAGGCAAATTTATTTATTTCTGCTTATTAGTAGTGTTGGGCTTGTTGACTGAATGAATATTTTCAGAGTTGGTTATGTGAAAAAACTCAACTCACAATTTGTTAGTCGTCCAGTTCTCTCGTCAATGTGGCTAGGATTAAACAAGATGATTTCTCTTCCATCTTAAAGGGTGAATCAAATATTGACAAAAAGAATACTTACAGGAAAAAATCAAATGGAGATTTCTCAACTGAATGGATTAATAGATAGACGATTTAACCAAATTTACTCAAAAGACTAACTGAAGTATTTATATTTTCTAAATCTGATTACATGCTCGTGAAGAAAATGGAAGTATCTGAAAAAGTTGATGACAATACCTGACGATCGCTAGAATCAAATACTGACTAAATGCATATCTAATCTTCAACGTCCAGTTGGAAACCACCTACAAGATTGATGGATGACTTTGAAAAATTCCTAAATACAAAATCTCATGAATTGCTATCATTATGTGTAACGGATTTTTGGTGTTGTAATATATATTTTAATGTATTTCAAATTGTTTGTTGTCTTTAAATTGTTATCTTGTGGCAGATAAAAGGTTTAAAATAAATTTTGAATTTGTCATTATTCACATTACTTTATCCCTGCCACTGAAAATATTAAAATAGAGAGTTTTTTTTAAAACAGACAATTATTGCAAAGATATTGAGCTCCAAAAATTTAACAAAGTTGACTGTTTGCCTAGCGTGCGTCCGTATTTTATCATTTTGTCATCTTTAGTTTTTGAATGCAGTTTACTTTTTTATTGACGTAAAAATGAACATTAAACTACTTTAATTTTAAAACACCTGCAAACTTTATAAATTAATTGTTTTTACATCACCAAAATTTTATTTCCTCTTTCCGATAACACATGAATTACCAGTTACAAAAAATGTATTAACTTTGTGTTTATTTTTCTATAATTCATATTTTAATGTGTTTCTAACTGTTGTCTTTAAGATGTTACTTGGAACACTTAAATTTAAATTATAATTTTGCTGCAAAAAATATTCTTTACAGTTAAACTAATATTTTTTAGAGTTTGATTTTGTTTATTAAATAAAACAATTAACTCACTGTTAAAAAACTAATTTAACAAATTTGTTTAATTTTGTAGTTTTAAACAACAGCTACCGTATTCTTGTTAATACTTTATAAATTGTTTCCTGTTTTTGTTTTATGAATTTTATTTTATAAATGTAATTTAAAGTTTTATGTGGTTTAAAAGAAATTATTTACAGAAGTTGTTTAAAAGATGTGTAAATTGATTTTTAAAGTTAATAGATACAAAGTGGCATACTGTATTGGGTTAAAATATACATAGAAAATGCTTTGATTCTTTGTATCTTTTAATTAATAGTTTTTAAAATTGTTAAAAATGCTTCAACTAATTGCTTGTGAATTATTTCCGTTTTTTTTAATTAACTGTAAATTTGGCTTTTTTGTATGTTTTTACCGACGGTAAATTACCGTACCCTAGCTTTATCATGTTGCTATGATTTTGATGAGCATTAAGGCCTTCTACTTTTTATTAATATTTTGAATGTCTACAGAGCTTAAGAAATTGCGTTTTTAACAGAGAAAATCACATTTCACATTTGCTGTTCAGCCCGTCGATAAAAATTGTCGTACAACAAAAAGTATTCTGAAATGCGTGTTATTTTTTGCGTTCTGGTAACAGGAAAAGATCAATTTAATACATAGAAATTATAACTTTTCTAACAGCAAGTGCACTTTACTGTACTTCTAAACCAACATTTTCTTACCGTAGAGGGTTGCAACTTAATCCGGAGTTGAGGCCCCATATTTTGCCCAAATATTCCTCATAGTAAGGGATAGTGAGGGACAAAATATCAGCTGCAGAATCCTCGATCTGTGGATTTAATAGCTAAATGTATATAGCTGGTTAGTGGCAGACGATATCTATTTTTGCTATAAAATATCTAATTTTCTGCATTTTGAAAACTTTCCAAACATTTTATATGCATGACTAACTAATAAATTACGTTTTTCTTTTTATTACGCTGCTTTAAAATCATTGACATCAAAATCGTATAACAAAAATAGATATCGTCTGCTATTAATTAGCTATATCCATATATCTATTAAATCCACAGATCGAGGATTCTGCAGCTGATATTTCGTCCCTCACTATCCCTTACCATGAGGAGTATTTGGGCAAAATATGGGGCCTCAACTCCGGATTGAGTTGAAACCCTCTACGGTTAGTACTGTAATAGCTTTAAATCGTTGGAAAAACCTATAATTTTGTTTTTTATTGCCTACTTAATTTTAATATTTTTTTTGTAACAGTTAAACATCTTTCTTACCACTCATTTTGCTCCATTTATCCCCCCAAAAATGTTCTTTTAAGTAAACAAAAATAATTGCTTGTTTCTAAGAGCTATTAGTAATCTCCTAAATATCTTTAAAAACAGTTTTGAAGGTTGTTACTGACAATTTGTTAATAGCTAAAGATCTTTGAATTTCACTTGCCTTGTTTTTGTTTTATAAACTTAGATAATAATTTTAACTTAAGCTGTTGGTGCTCTTAGATTATTACAAAATTGCAATAAAACTATTTTCGTTGGTTCTATTTTTGTCTTTTTAGTCTTATGGTCTCATTTTCTTATGGACATATGTGAATACGATAATAGCAAAAAACACAAATTTATATAAATTTTATTATTTGATCTCGTGCCAGTTCTTTGGAATCTTATTTCTTTATAAATTATATAAATATTTTTTTATTTTCCTAATTTTATGTACTTCTTACTTGTTTTACTTGAAATTTGACAAAATTATTTTACTTAAAAATGCGCTACTTAACTTAATAATATAATTTTTTAAAATTTCAAACACAAAAAATATACATTAATATAATTTTGAAGTCAAGAAGTGAAGAAAAATATTTACAATTTTTTTAGAAGTGCATAGAGATAATTGAATTTTTATCGTCAAAAATATTTGTTTTGAAAAAGATTTTAGTTGTTTTCAATTTTGAAAGTTTTTTCCAGTTGAAGGTTTTTTAATCTTGTTGATACTATCAAAAAAATTACAGTTTTTAATGGAATACTTTTTCTTTAAATCGCTTTCTGTAAATATTATAGTGTATTCCATACATCATCTGTCAAAGGTTTTTTTTCAAATGGAGTCACAAGAAGAACCCAGGTTAAAAAATTTATAATGAGTATTCAAATACCGTACCTTTTTTATGTTTAACATTTTTTGAATTTTTTTAAAAAAGATTTAAGACAACTTATGTTATGCATTTGTAAAGGCTGCTGGTCAGTTTTTGTAAAATGTTAAAGATTATTCAAAGTTTGCTGTCAAAATATATTTTTTGAAGTTATTCCCAATCTCAGTTTACTTTCACAGTTAAAGCAAAAAGAATCCATTTTAAATTTTAAGAACGATTTTTTGACCACTTTTGATGATGTTCTATTGCAGTTTTATTTTTTGATTATTTTTTAAAGAATGATTTATTAAAGCTTTTAACATATTTGGTATCCAAATGGAGTGCAGTTTTTGAACTTTTTTGGTTAAAAATTTTTTTGATGTTGTTTATTTAAAGAAAACAGATATTATTCTTCTGTCAAAATATGACTTTTCAGATGAATTCTTCCATATCAGTTTACGATCACATTTGAATAGGGACCGGCAGCGCACACTATTTCTTTTTCTCTTTGCATTTTTTTCTTCGTTACAGTATGAAAAATGAAACTTTTTTTTCAAACTTAACATCCAACCTACTATACGTAATTTTTTACACTGATTCCGAATATGCCATTTTTGAAACAGTATTCTTCGGCAAAAAGTGCCGAAAACAGCATTTTTTTGTTTGCGTATAAAGAAAACACCCCTTATTCACGCGATTTCACGAACAAGCTTAGTACCATTCGATAGTCCGTCAAAAAATATTACTATGCTGTAAAGGAAAATCACCCAAAATCAACCAAAAAATTTTTTTAGACCAAAAACGGCATTTTTCAGCTTAAAATAGTTTAAAAAACGTGTCCAAAAAAGAAAGAGAAAAAGTGAGGTGGCTAGTGCGTCTCTTCTTTTCTGTTTGAACTGGCTGCGAGGAAAAAAAGAGAAGGATGCACACACAAAAAAAGAGTGTTCTCTTTGACTTCTTTTGTCGACGAAAAAAATTTGTTTTGCCGAATTTTCAAATGCCGTTTTCGGCATTTTTAATCAATTTTTTTAAATTTTTGTTTCTATATTATTCTTAGTTAGGTTCGAAAATAGTATATTCTAACAAAAAAATAATTATTTTTAAAAACTTTTTTTTGACCTGCCGGTCCCTACATTTGAAAAGAGATGATTGTTTAAAAAATTTACTAAATAATAATTTTTTCCAAGATATTTCTTTTTGATTTCTTTTTTAAAGCTTAATAAATAACTTGAATCTGTAATTTAAAAGTAAAAAAAAGAAAAAATTAGTTTAAAATTAATAAAAAAGGAGATCAAATTTCAGTTTTATTTTTTTAATATTAAAACTTTAACCTTTTGTTCAATTAGTGATTACATACTTCGTGCACGCTGGTTTTCTTATTGATACAGTTTTTGGATAATAATTTTTTAGTTAATTAAAATTATAGCCTTTTTATTTCCACCAACTCAATTTCAGTTATCTACTTTTCTACAAAAATATGCCATATTCGGATACTATACAAAATATTATATGTGCAACAAATTTTATTGCATCTTCATGTTTGCTATATTTATTCGTCTATTATGTTTATTATCATAAAAGTCGAGGGCTAAAAGTTCTTCCAAAAAGTTTAAGGTAAAAGACTTTTTTAAAGCTTTCTGCTTTAATTAATGCCAGTTTTGCTCTCTTTTTTTATTATTAAAAAACTGTTTTAAATTTTGTAACCTAAAGTTTAACAAGTTTCACCTCAAAAACTAAAAATCAAATGACAAGTTTTTTTTGTAAATATGCAGTAATTCCTCCAATTTGCAATGAATTTAAAATACTGTAAAATTAGAATTTATAAGGGCGTTGTGATTGGAATCAGTTTTGCTTTTATTTTTTAAATCCTTACAGTTAAAAATTAAAGTCAAAAAATGTTTCGGTTCCCCTCAAATTCAGTTTTAACTATGAATTAAGACATTGGAAATATACAGTAATTTTCACATTTTTTAATGTTTATTGTATATTCACTTGATGAATTGGCTATCAGTTTTGCTTTTACCATTTATATTATTTTTACAGCTAAAATAAAAATTCAAATAGAAAATGATTGAGAATTAATACAGTACACAATAATCCTTGTACTTTAAGTTTGTAGAATTTTATATATACTGTAAAATTAGAATGCACAATTTTTTTCATATAGCAAATTTATGGACATTATTTATTCGATTAAACTGTAACAATTATAAGAATTTCTGTTTTAATGCGAAAGATAAATACTGTTTTTTTTAAATCAAGTTCTGTTTCCGCTGGGTATAAATATGCAGTTAAATTAAGATTCTGAGATGTTTTACTTTATTTAAGATCTTTGAGAAACTTTGTGGCAATGTTATTTAATTTGTGAAATTATTAAGCGATTTCTTAAATTCTAACATGGTACCATTGTTTCACAGTTTTTAGGAAATAAATGTATAAATGAGCATTTTATCGTTAACGCGTAAACAGCATTTTTTGTTTTTAATTGAAATAAATCAAAATAATTTTTGGGAAACAAGAAATTAACCCAAAATATTATGACAGTTAAGTTTCAAATCGAGTGCGCAATAAAGTTATTACTCAGAGGCCAGGTTTTGAAAGCTCATTTTTTTCTGCTGTTACTAGAAAAGAATTTTGTTGTGAGTTTTAATGTTCTTTTAAGTTAAAGCTCTAATGTATTTTTTTAACACTTGGCTCTTCATATGCAGTTTTTTAGAAAAAATAGGATCGTTGAAAGAAGTTAAAAACAAAACACTAATCTTCTTTTGATTCCAGTAATGATAGCAAACAGTTTTTTTTAATAAACTTCTTTTCGAATTCATAAATTCCAAACATAAAATCCCCATTTCAAATTTTTGTCACTATCTTAATTTCTATTTTCAGATGGTTCATTCTAACATGTACTGTCCCGCATGCAATCATAGAAACAATTGGTTCAATGTATTTTTCATCGCATATTATTATCAATCATGAATATGGTAGCCTCTATTATAAAATTCCTCGATTTATTATTTCTACATCTGCACAACTTGTTCGTGGTTCACTTTTTATTATTTTAATTGAAAGAATTATTTCCACCATTTTTCTTGAAAAATACAGTAATTTTTCATCTAGTCTTTCATCATTTGTTGTTATGACAGTTGTTGTGTATGGAACAACTTTTCTGCATTTGGCATCAGATTTTATGTGTAAGTTAAAATGTTGGATAACAGTTTTTGAATGTAAAAAAATAGTTTTTTTTGAGGATGAGCAAAGAAGAGGAAACAGTTTTATGCAAGAAAATTCAAGAATCAGTTTTTTTTAAAAAGATTCTGATAGAAAATACTTAATTTTTGTAAGCAGTAAAAATAGTTTTTATAACACTTTTTTCAAGGCCAAAAATTAATAATTTTTTATTTTAATTTTGGAAAACTGCAGTTATAAAACCGAAAACAGTTCATTTTGAATTATACTATAGTACTACGTTTTATCCCAGTTTTCGAGATTTTGATTTTATGAATTTGGAACAGAATTGTTCAACTTTTTAAAAGCAAGAAAACAATATGCAGTTGTGCTGTTGCGAAAAAACATAAATTAATGAATCAATTTAAATAGTTGAACTTTTTTTCTTTTCCGACATGATGTCAATTGACACGCTGTTAAAATTTTCAAACAGTCGAATTTGTGCCATTTCGAACTTTTTGATCGATGAGCTTAACGAATTTAATACAGTTTTTTTGTCACATACGACTTTACATGGATACAGTTAATAACCACCACAGACATTAACTCAGTTTCTTTTTTAGGGTTATTTATTCCTGACTTACAATTTATTTATTATGATGTGGTTTATGTTGAAATCAGTATTCATATATTAATTATTTTAATTTGTAAAGTTTTACATCTTGTTAATCGAGAAATGTATTCAAGTTTAGCCTATCGGGTATCATTAACAAGACGATATCAGGTAATTTATTTTTTTTAATGTAAGATGTTGCATTTAATTAATGATTTTTCAAAAAATTGCCATTCTAATGAACCGAGTTCTGACCGACCCATTGTCAGTTTAAAAACCACAAAATTTATTGATAGCTTTTTGACAAAGTTTTGATAAACATCTAAAATCATTTTAATTTAAAACTTGCATGTTGTAAACCCATAATTTCGACCTGGACAGTTTTTAACTTTTGTATTGCATAGATTAACAGTTTATTCAAGAATTATTAGTTTCGTTGATCCGTTAATACATTATTATACATAAAAAGGTTACTGTGCAAATTAGAGAAGCGCTTTTTTATTATTCCCATGTTAGGTAAAAAATAATTAATCGTTTGCTTTTTTTGAGGTAAAATTCATCCTTTTCTGAGGTAGCGATTAATATTTTACCCTTTTTGATTTATTATTTTCAAACTGCAATTTCAACAGTTTTTTCATTTTTTGCGAGAAAAAAATCGATCACCCGACGTCGCAAAATGATAGGTCAATAGTCGCATTCAGGCTGATTTTATGCCTATCTTTTTGCTAAAAAAGGAACTAAGAAGGCTCTAATGTAGAACACGATAGGCGCTAGCGCGCGACTATTTTGCGACTATTCTGCGACTATCAACACAAAAAAAATTATTCACTTTTGCACTAATCAATACATACTTTTTTTTTACTTTTTAAGAATTATTGATTTTTTTGTTTACTTTTTTTTACTGTTTATTGATTTTTTTGCATAGTTTCATCTAAATTCCAAAAATGCTGTTAATTTTCGTATTGCTTACTACTTTTTTGATTTCACGTTTTTCATTTTGCATAATATTACTTTACTTTTTTGCTTAACAGTTTTACTAGTACTATTAAGAATTACATTAAAATTTATAGAATTGAATGAAAGATTTTGAACTTTAAAGGGCAAAAAAAGGCAAACTTACTTTGAAATCTGAAAAGGTGATAATATACAGAATATTAAAAAAAAGTGGAAAACTTACATTCCATATATCTGAAAAGGGGAGATTACGTGGATCAAATTTGGCAAAAAAACTTACTATTTTGCCAGCTGAAAAGGAAATCATTAATAATTAATATCAAAATCTATCATTATACTCTCAATTTTGACAATTAAAAATATTTAATTTAATTAAAAACGTAAAAACATTAAGCAAAAAAGTAAAGTATTTTAAGCAGCAGCGTCTGTCGTTCAAAGCTTAAGCTTGCAAAGTGATCAAACTAAAAAAGTGATGAGCTGTCGTTTGCATTTGACCTATAAAAATAAAAAAATTCTAAGTCTGAAGTAATAGTCGCAAATTAGCTACGCGCTAGTCGCTTGCTTGCGACTATTGACAATAGTCGCAAGCAGGCGACTAGAAATCAAACGAAATGCGACTATCAACTAAGAAAGAGCCTGAATTCGACTATTACTAAGATAGGCGCTGCAGAGCCATTGCTGGCGCCTATCATGCTACGTCGGGCAGTCACAAATTGAAAAGAAAAATTATAACAGTTCCGAAGCCGGCGAGATACAAAAAAAATAAGCCAAAAATATGAAATGCTCAGTTTTTTAAAGCGCTCCCCTGATGTAAACACAAAAATGAAGGCGCAAAAATGATAATTAGCGCCACCTAAATCAGTGTTAATGTATTTGCTGGAACAGTTTTAGTAAATGTAAACATGAAAAAATTTATAAAACCACCTTTGCAACTCAGTTTCTAATATTTTTTTCCCTTAAAATTTTTTTAAAAAAGCTATTGCTGCTTCTAAGACCACATATTTCAGATTCTCGAAAACATAAAAGTTCTTAAATTTTTATGGCCAATTTTGCTCATATTTGCAATCATCTCACCAATGGGTTTCATTTTAACGCTGTTACATAATTTTATTAAACAATCTGTTGCACCGATTTGCTTTTATCTTATTGTAAGATACCCTCATCTACCAGCTCAGTTTATAAAATAAAAAAAAACTTTTTAGAGCTATCATTTATCGTTTATTTTAATTTTACTTTATCGTATTCGATCAAATTCAAAAAATTCAGTAATTCCAAGTCAGCAACAAAAACGTATTATGCCAATTATAAGTCCTCTTGGACAAAGTCTACCAATTTATGCCACTTCTGAATCATATTTCAATAATTTGCACAAACAGTGGAATCATACTTAATTTCAAAGCAGTTATTTATTACTAACAATTGTAAGAGCGTTTTAAGCGTGTTGGATGAGAAAATTATTCAGTTTACTTTTTGTTATTTGCTCAAAACATTTGTTGTAATAATGATTATAAAATGTAAACACCTATGAATTCAGTTCAAAATGGTAAAAGCTATCGCTTTTTTAATGTATTTCATAAGAATCACCAGAAAACGACATTAAAGTCTTAAATAAATTTAAAAACAGTTCAAAGAATTGTGTTAGAATTACTGCAGTTTCAAAGCTATTTTTTGTTCATACTGCCCGTACTTACAGTATCGTCTTAAATTACAGAAAAGTAAATCAACATTTCTATCAAAACGTTTGTACTTGTGGGAAATTGAGTTGGGTTTTATCACATATTTATTTAGCTCCCGGCCGGGGCTGATTGACTTTATCAAAGATGACAAACGATTGAAAAAAGTGAAAAAATGTAAAAAACCATCGCTTTTATATTAAAAGCGATGGAAAAGAAAAAAGATAAGAAGACGGATGTTTTTACAATAAAAAAGATTGCTTTTCTTTCAGTTGAAATAAAAAAGCAAAAATTCGAGATTTGTCGTTGACAATTCTCGACACTCCCGACTAAAAAGTACAACAATTCTAATGTTTGTTAGAAGGGATAACATTTACGTGAGTCAAAGGTTAGTTACAATTTAAAGTTCAAAGAAATTTTACTCGAAAATACAATTAAAGGCATTTCTAAAATGGACCACCTTTTTTAAACAAGTTCGCAAACTGCTGGTTTCTCCGCTACTTTTGTCGGTGCATGAATCCAATCTGGCTAAGGAACACATCCATCAAGGCGGTATCAGCAGCTACCCATTTTGCTTGCATAACTGATGCGTCACTGGATCATGAATTTCGGCATTCGTTGATCCTTCGTCGAACATCCAAAGCACTTTCTTTTCGCCAATAATGTAAAATAATTTCTTTTGATCATCCAGCAAAGACAGGCATAAAATGTAGCGCATTGACTGGCATAATTGATCACGTGAACATAACCTTGACAAATAAATAATAAATCCATAAATAAGAATTTGTAACACTTGGAATCCGCACTGGTTGAACATTTCAATTAATCCAAAAATAATTCTTGTAGCGGTCTTCATGGGTTTTGTGCAATGTGGCACACCCTCCCAACTTTAAAAATTTTCCCGTGGCATGATCATTTTACATAAAATAAAATAGGCAACCTGGCTCGATCGGTCGCAAAGCCCCCATATCAAAACGTTTGTATTTGTGGGAAATTGAGTTGGGTTTTATCACATATTTATTTAGCTCCCGGCCGGGGCTGATTGACTTTATCAAAGATGACAAACGATTGAAAAAAGTGAAAAAATGTAAAAAACCATCGCTTTTATATTAAAAGCGATGGAAAAGAAAAAAGATAAGAAGACGGATGTTTTTACAATAAAAAAGATTGCTTTTCTTTCAGTTGAAATAAAAAAGCAAAAATTCGAGATTTGTCGTTGACAATTCTCGACAATTTCGAAAAAATATCACAGATCCCCTGTCCATCTTTACGCTCGAGATGAATTCCCATATTCTGCCAATTTATTCGTCTAGATATGGGATAGTAAAGAGAAAGTATTAGCGGCCTAATATTTTATCAAGGGATTTAATAGCTCAAATACACAATAGCCATTTTTTGTCTAAAAAACGCATACATCTCACAAGTGATAGATTTAGAAGAATATACAAAAGTACAGCTAATAGATTAATTTACACTTTTTTAAATTACTTCTTTAAAGAATCACCAAAAGCGTAATTATTAAAATAAAGATAGCTATCGCTTACCAGCTATATTCATTAAGCTATTAAAGCCCAGAATGAATTATTACGCAGCTAGTTTACTGTCCTTAACTATCCAAGATAAATATATAAACAAAATATGGCAACTCAACTTGAGGCCCTTGTTCATCTTTACTGGAGTGTCACTCGAATTCTTCTACGGATAATCTTGTATTGCTGCTTTAGTTGTTTTCATCAAAATAATAACACAAATTCATACACCGAAATATTTATTTTTGTTATATTAAAAAAATTACATTTAACACAATTATAAAGAGAGAAATGATACAATTAAAGATTAGAAGTAAGATAAATTAAAATAAAATCACAATTTTCGATTTGTTATTTTTTAAAAAAAATAAAAATAGCTTTTTTATATTTTTGAGTACCAAATTAATATATAAAAGAAATAAAATGATGAAAGAATTAGCTACTACAAAAAACATTCTCTTTTTTTGAAATGTGACATTAAATAAATATATATTTTTTATAATAATAAAAAAAAGGGTACCGTATATATCCCTTGCAATTAGCCCCGGAATTGTTAATACATTTTTTTCTTTTTCTTCTTCCTCTTTCTTACTTGCTGTAATAAACACGATAATAGAGAGTCTTTGAACGCCAAAGCGAATAGGAATTATCAAATTTGAGTAAATATACTCCACGAGCAGGATATTGATGTGAACCAGCAAAAACTTCTTCATGACAATCTCGACGATATACTGGAATAATTTCATCGACAGCAGGCTTGTTTGGATCACGGGGTTTCTTCATTGCACCAGCTGATTCAACATCCCCGGGTGCAGCATTTGGATTTCCAGATGATTCTGCTTCTTCATCATATTCTTCATCAGATGATTCTGAGACATGTACCGAGACTTCTGATGTTTCAGAAATTGACCATTCAAAATAAACACCAAAACCAATATCATAATAATCTGTTGCAAATTCCCAAAATAGACATGTTCCTTCTTCATGTGTTGGAACTCGAACAGTAACAGTTTCACCATGTCCAACTAAAATAATAATTATATTAAAACAAAATTATGAAAAACAAAGGGTAGTTTTTTAGATTTCGGTAGTTTTGGAGCCCTCAGGTATAAATATGAGAGCCAACAAACATAAGTGGAGTAGAAAAGAAATATCCCTTACATGTTTTTTACAGTAAATTAATTCCAAAAATTATGCTTGTGTTGTGAAAAATGCACAAAAAAGAACTCACCTTTAATAATACCTTCAGGGCCTTCTTTCTTAATTTGAGCTTTGAATTCAACAATATCTTTTCGATTCCATAAATTTGCAGGTGCTATTTTTGGATTGGCTAAAAAAGATTGGAATTAAAAATAGAAATAGATAAATTTAAACAAAGTTAAAAATGATTAGTATAAGCACAATAAATCGACCAATTAAAATTGCATGCAACAAATGACTTTCTAAGTAATACAAAAAAAAAGCGTTAATTTTTAGAACAAAAAGCATTACAAAAAAGATCACGGTATACTATTACTAGCAATAACGAAAATACGTGTTTGAACAAGTCAGTTAATTTGTTAAATTAATTTGTAATCGCTATTAAAATACTTTTTATTGTATTTTTGGGGTCTCTCAGATTGTGGCAGATATTTTCAAGTAACATCAAATCTAAATTCTGCTATTTCGTCGACTAATTTGTTCATGATAAGGAAAATTTACTGCTAAACTTTTTCTGCAACAATTTTTGATTGCGCTAAATTATAAGTGCAATAAGTCTTACTGTAGCTATAGCAGCGCTAAAAGTCATTGGCATGCAATTAATAACATTTTAATATGTAACCTGTTAAGGCATCACATTCGGTAAGAAATAAAAACTTAAAAAAGGTGAAATTGAAAGGTATAAAAAGAGGAATAGGGTAAAACATAAAAAAGCCACAACAGCTTTACATAACAAAACAAAAAATAAATAGTTGTATATTTATATTGCTTACAGTGACAGAAGAGACCCATTTGGCCGTGTATAGAAGGCACTAAAAATTGTGTTGAAAACGAATATTTTTGTTAGTTTATATTAATATTTTTGTATTCAAACATAAGATTTATGTGTGTTTGTGATCGATTGCAAATACTTCCATTTTTCATCCATTTTGGCAGAAAAAAGAGAAAGCAAAAAAAGCAAATGTAAAAAAGAAGAAAGAAAAGTTTGAAAAAGTAAATGAAGAAAAGAAAGTTCCAAACGAGAATCTCGAGATCTCAAACGTGATTATTTTTTTAGCATAGAAAAGTTTAGAAAGTAACTTCAGAAAACTTTAAAAATTCCAAAACTTACATGGTACTTCATCACCTTCAATTTCAGATTCTGATTCATCTTCATCATCTTTATTTGGAGTTCGTGGGCGTTCTAACCCTTCTTGCATATATGAATCATGAGTTTTAATACCAATTTCTGAATCAGATGATTCTTCACCAGGTGATTTTTGACGTTGCCCTTGTGGAGGTGGTTGTTGTGGTAACTGTTGAGATGATGGTGGTAAAGGAGGTTGTGATGGCAAATTATCATTTAGGCTTAGCTGTTCAAGTGATGCAGCTTGTGCTTCGGCTTGTCGAGCGTATACTTGAGACATGTATTGTTCGTAATGTTGTTCACGAAGTTGTTGAATAAGTTGTTCTTGCTAAAAAAAGAGAAATATTAAAAAAAAACGATTGCAAATATTTGTGGAAAGTTGTAAAATATCGTGGAAAACCGTAGAAAATCGTGGAAAGTCGTGAAAAATTTAGCACGATTTTCTACAATTTTCCACGGATTTTTACGGTTTTCCTACTAAACATCGAAAAAGCTGAACAAATCTATATTTAGTTACTTTTACAGTTACAAAACAATTGCTCCCACATTCTAATAAATCTATGAATTACGATAGTTCTATTTACGCTTGTTTCACTATAAAGTTTCTAATCCTTATCAACACCATCAAAAATCAGCCACAAAGTCCATAAAGTATCTTAATTAAAGCTTTAATCTTTCGCCATTCATTCATTCTTCAATCATCTGATCATTCTTTTGACCTCATAAAACCTCCAAAAAAGATCTTTTTTTAAAAAACATTTTCATCAATCACACTTGCAAAAATTCTTCTTTGCACTATACACCAACGTGTTTTTTAAAGAACAATAAAAAAAACGTGCTAAATTGAAGATATACACTCTTCTCTTTTTTTAATTCATCAACTCCAATCATCTGACTTATCTTATACTTTTACTACAAATTTATCCAAAAATAATTTTGAACCAAATATCAAAAGGTAGATAGATGCCAGCAGCAATGCCAATGTCAGCTGTTACACAAATGTTTCTACTAAATCAAAAGAGAAAAAAAGCAGATCGGTCAGAAGAAAACGTTCCCCGCAAATGCTCTCATGTTTTAAATTTAAAGGTTAAAAATTGAAAAAGTTTCTTACATTTTTTTGTGTTTTTTTAGAAAAAATTTAAAAAGTTTCAACAACAAAATTTCTCATTTTTTCCTGACTAATTTTTTTCTTTTCCAAATTTGTCATTATTACTCCGATTTTCTTCCATTTCCTTCCTTCCTTCATGCTATGCTTCTCTTTTGCCAATCGAAGAATCACTTTTCAACAATTTGTTGGTTCCATTTTGTTTTCTCATGAATAAAATTTAACCTTTTTTAAAAAAATTTTTTCCCATCTTTGAAGTGGCCAACAACTGCAGCAGCAGTGAGAGAGAGAGAGGGGTTTTAACAAATCACGTGGTTTAACTCTATTAGCAAGGCTTTAAATAAAAAAAAAACTTTTTTCAAACTTAGATATTTTGATTTTTTCTTTGTTAAATTTACGTAAAACAGTTAAAGAGAGAGAGAGCAATATTTGTTGATGAGTGGTAAAGGAAACACGTCAAAGTGGAGGCTCTCCAAAATCTCCCTCTTTTTTGTGAATGGAAAAAACAAAAGAAACTTTTTTTAATTGCAAGAAAAAATTCTTTGATCAGTTTGAAGGAAAAGATTTTGAGGGATAAAAATTCAGACCGATTTTCTCTTTAGCTGATCTTACTGCTTACAAACTACTAAAATCATCCTTTTTAAAGTGTCAAACTAAAAGGGCTATATTTTTCCAAACTTTTAAGAACTACAGTATCCGTAAAATTTCAAATGCTCAAAATGCCAAATCATGTTTTATAAAATGCTAAATAGATTAAATTTGTTGGAAAGAAATCGTACAGTTTTGAAAATTCTTTAAACGTATTTTTTCCAATAAAAATACTGTAATAAAAAATCTTTTCTATTATCAGAATAAATTTAAACCTATTCTTTTCAAAAATTTCCTCCTCTCTTATTCAACCATTTTTATTACAAACAAAATTATTTATTACATGTTTAGCATATTCTTCTTTCTTATTTTCATTCAATGTCCTCAACCCTTCCTTAAGCAAGCAAGACAAAGACCATTTTTATTTGACGTTGTGTCTCTTCAAAAAAATATCTTTAAAAAATCGAACACCGTCGTCAAAAAAATTTTTTTTCGCTTTTTTTTAACCCTCCTTAAAGCAGTAGAAGCAGCAGCTTTTCTTTGTCTCTTTTATTCAAAAAAATACCGGATGCAATTTGATCCACGTTGAACCTCTTTTTTGCATCCCTTTATCTTTGCGCTTGGTACTCTCGTACTTTTAACAACTTGTTTCTATTAAAAATTGATTTTATAACTTTCACTTTTTTTTGTTTCAATATTAAAAAAGTGACCATTATTTAGTTTCTGCAAAAAAAAGATATGGATAAACTAAACAATGATTGCTTACTACAAATATTCTCAAATATAAGCTTTCTTGAAAAAATTAAACTTGAACTTGTTTGTAAAAGATGGTATGCTGTTTTACAGGTTAGCTATCAGTATTTCTAATCGCATTAAAGCTAATACAATAAAATTTAAGGATTGCCGAGCATATTCAGAAGCAGATAAACTTGATATTTCTGAATTTCTTTTTGTTACAAATTCTGAGTATTACCAACAAGACAATATAAATTTTGTTCCCTTGGTTAAAGGGATTGTTCAACGTGGTGGTCCTTATGTTATGGAAATAACATTTGGATATCGATGGTTAAAAATTTCTCAAGCTATTTTGGATCATATTACTGAGTAAGCTTATAACAGTTTAATAGACCACATAGGGGCTTCCGGATATTATGGGATAGCATTACATGACCATGCCGCCTTTGATGGGCGGCAAAATTTCCTTTGAAATAGAATGGTAAATCAAAAACACTGTAGCGCCTAATATCTGAACAATCCCATAAAATCTATTTGTCAAAGGTCAACTAATAAGATAATAACATTTCAGACATTGCTCCCAGCTCAAATCCCTAAATCTCGGTTGCTGCATTATCAATGGAAATTTATCAAAGCTGCTCAAAAAATTTGCTCCTCAGCTCGAAATTTTTACCCTCGAAGAATCAACATGGGTTAATGAAGATGATCCGCATGAAGTATCACATTATTTATCACACTTTAAAGCTATCAAAGATCTAAATCTTCGAAAAGCTAAATTTAATCTTGATCCAATTGTTCATTTACCACCTATCATTGAGTAAGATTACCGTAACCCCCTCAACATACATTACACATTTTTTAGATCAATCGATATTTCTGCATCAAAACAAATCACTGGACAAGCTTTAGGCTATTTCTTTGAAACACATCCGAAACTTAAATCTTTTCATATGTCACCTCTTCCACAATCTTTGATTAAATCTTATTCTTATTATCTACAGTATGATGAAGAACCAGAAGAAGGTGGACTACAAACAGTAATCGATGCGATGAAAAATTTGGTCAATCTTGAAACTCTTGAACTTGGATTTATTCCACACGACGCATATTCACTAAGAATCGATACACTTTCAAATTTAACAACATTAAAAACTTTGTCACTTGAAGTAAGTAAAGTATTAAAAAACTAACTAATAACTAAAAGCATTTGAAAAAAATAAGTTAAAAAACACTTTTTTTAAAATAAAAGCATAAATAGAATTTTATTTTTTTTGTTGCTCATAGCAACGAGGTAATTTTCATTTGGTTCTGGGAAAGTGTCAAGAAACGTAATAGTAATAATAATCAATTTTGTAGGCATGTGACTGCTTAACACAAGAAAATTTGCTAATAATTTTTGAAAATATGACAAATTTGGAATCATTGAGAATTGTTGATTGCACAAAAATTGGAAATTATTCACCTATTGGAGGACTACCAAATTTGAAGCATTTACATATTGAAAAAACTATTCAAATGTGTGATCAAGATTTAGAACTTGTTGCACAAAGAGGGAAACTTGAAACGTTGAAGTTGAAGAAATGTTTTAATATTACAAATAAAGGAGTAAAGTTTACAATTGCAAGATGTCCATTGAAAGAGGTTTGTACTAAAACGGGTAGCGATGAAAAACAATGATTACAAAAATTTCAGTTGGATTTGTCGAATTGCGAAAATATCGATGATACAAGTATTCGAGCATTGGTTGAAACTGACAATAAATGTAGAATTAAAACTTTGACGTTGAATACATGTCCACATATTACTGGGTAAATTTCTAATTAGGGATTCCCAAAAGCCCAGGGGGTGAGAGGGTAAATGACGATACCGCCTTTGATGTGCCGCAAAGTCCTTTTGATATAAGCAGATTTATCAAGAATGAGTGTTACAATATCTTCTCTAACCCCCAAATTTTAGAAAAGGAATTGCAAAACTCGCTCAATGTCCTCAAGTTCTTCGCTCTCTTCAATCACTTGATGTTACAAGAGATAAATACGTTGTCAACGATACAATGATTCTCCTCCATCGTGCTCTACTATCAATGTTTCGTCATAATCAAGTAACTTAAAATCTGTCTAAATCCATTCTAACAAAAAAATTTTCAGACTTTGACTTGTTATGTTTCACATAGTGGAATTACAGCAGCATGTGAAAAAGAAATTGAAAAAACTATTACATTGGTATTTTAACTGCTACATTCAATGATTGATAGATATTTTAAAAAATGCTTTGTATTTATACTGCATAATTATTATTATTTTTTAAATTAACACAAATTTAAATATTTTTTTGAACCTAGCTCAAAACCGGTTGTAAAAAACCTCTCTTTCTGCGTGTTTTTTTTTCTATTTTTACTATTTTTGGGTATCAAAAATTTTTATAATTTTGAAAAATAAATGCTACAAAAACTACTACTACATGACCAGATGCAAGTGCAAAAAACTATAAAGTTGGCTACAAAAAATGACTAATTGTAAGCAAAAAATCTAATTTTGTCTTCACACATCTATCTGCTAAAACTAAACTAAATTTCAAAGACCAAAGATTAAAACACTTCAGCAAAAAACAAAGAAAAATGTGGGGAAAAAGAGCAGCAAAAATAGAAAGAAAAAGAAAAACTAACCTTTTCAGGATCACCAGGATGTGTTTGTTGAGCGTATGCCAAAAATTGATGATAAGTTGCTTTATTTAATGCTTCTTGAATTTGACGCCTAAAAAATTACAGAATTTAAAAGGTAGAATTACAGCAAAGTATTAATTTAGAGGGTGGCATTCGGAGGAAAGGGGGTTGTGTCCTTTTGAAAAGTCAAAAAAAGATCTAAGGCGGCCTCCTCCGAAACAAATCAAAGGCTTTTTTCGAAGACATCAAAGGGAGTGATTATTTTACAAAACCCTCCCTCATTTCCTGTCACGCAAAATTTCTGAATAACTCATAAGGGCTGTCCAGAAATCACGTATACAGAAGGAGCGATAAGAGGTAAATACCCATGCCGCCTTTGAAATGCGGCACAAGTTTCTTTAATCTTGATGTATAAGAGAAAATTAAAAGAATACGTGTTTTCTGAACAGTCAGTCGCCTTTGGTTACAACAAAAAAGAAATAAAAACTAACCTTTGCTCTTCGTATTTCTTTAAAACTTCACTGTTTTCTGCGTTACCGTTTATTAAATGATTATATGTTACACTATTAACCGTATTATTTGAATCACGACGACGTTCTCTGAAAAAACACAAGAATTAGAACAAACTGAAAAAAACACATCTTCTTTTGAAAAAAATAGAAACTAATAAGCCAAACATGTGTAAGAGACTCAAAAACCTTTTTCTTCACTTTTTTCACTATTTTTTCTTAGTCGTCTACTTTTTATGGAAAATAACTGCCACTTGGTTAGTTTTCTCGTCCTCACACAAAAAAAGGCAATGTGTTCGTAATCAATAGGCATTCCTCTCTCTCTTTTTTCTATATTCTTTTTTTTACTCTTGCCTTTGGCAATTCTCTCTATTTTTAAAAAAAAAGGGAAACAGAAGATGAGAAAGAAGAAAAGAAAGAAGACATGAGTTAATAAATGTTTGTTAACAAATTCAGAGAAAAGAAGATAGAAAATAAAAATAGAAAAAGGATTAGCCTAAAATTGATAGCATGCATGGGTTGCTGCTGTAAGTAACTAAGTAATAATCATGTTTTAAAAAAGTGTCTTCAAATAGAAATGGCAGGAAAATGAATGAGTTTCGCTTTATTTTTTAAACTGCAGCAATAGAAACCAAAGTTCATCAAACCAAAAGTAAAGGAATACTTAAAATATAAATTTTAAAATCATAAATTTAAAAGCTAAAAGAAGCTGTTAACAGAATAATCAGTTTTTTTCATAATTAACTCAAAACTAATTTTTGCAACTATATGTGCCTTAAGTGAGCATGTCATTAAAAATTTCCAAAGATTTTTCCATTAACGAACACACTAAAAATAGTAGCTTAAGCTTCTACAAACAATGTTAAGCTTTAATGTCAGCTATTTCATCAAAAATTTTGTTAGCTTTTCATTTTAAAAGCGTAACAAAGCTTTAAATAAGTATTAATTAGTTTAAAAGCAATGTTTAAGTTTTTATGAGTCAAAAAATACTGTAATCCAAAAATTTGATAATCCAGAAATCAAAGAGAAATTTCTGGCAATTTATCGGAAAATTTCCCGCTATTACTAACTTCCCATGAAATAACTTATATGCTATTTTCAGCTTAAGCAGTTTAGTAATTGATACTGTTTGCTACAAAAAATTACCTTAATCTTAATTTTTCAGCAAAATATTTCAACATTTTCTAAAACAAAACTATAACATTTCCAAAAAATAACAACAAGAAATAGCCTCACTAATAAAAAAAGCAATAAGAATCAAGAAAGAAATAGGAAAAAGGAGTTTCTCAATGAATCAGACAAAAAAATCAAAAGACAGAAAACTTTTTAAAAGCCCAAAATAAAAAAGCGTGCTATAAAAAGAACAGATGTTGACAATACTTAAAGATGTTTTGTTAGACATGAAAGATAAAAGTAATGGTATCTTAAAAGTATGAAGTAGTCAATAGGATCATCTCGGGATATTTCTTTGATTGGGGGATGACTAAAATCAAGAAGATTTTATAGAGGATGACTAAAATTAAAAGAAATAAAAAGTGCCTTTTTTCACATTCTGCAGATAAATGTTAAAGTTTAACAGGAAGCAAAAGAGATCATTTCTGGATAAAAAAATGTGATAAAAATAATATCCGTGTTGCACTATTAAAAAGCAACAACAAAGGTCAAAAATAATAGCAATAATTGTGTTTCCGTCATTTTTGAAACAAAAAATTAAAAAATGACAAATTAGAGAGGAAATTATTAAAAATAGCTTATTTCTAAGAAGAGCAATTAGAATTAGAATAAGAGTGGTGGCAAGAAACTCTGAAATTGACGAAAAAATACTGCACTATTTTGCTCATGATAATAACTTCAAACGCTATTCTGCAGAAAAAGGTTTGCAAAAACGAAACTCAGAATACTTCAAATTATCAAAATTTGGAAAAAAATGAAAACTATGAAATTTTGCTATGCTCAAAATCGGAAAACAAAATTCCGATTTTCAGTAATTTAAAAAATCAAAATCTCCATTCTGCAAAGCCATGACTACAATATTTCCTCAACACGCCTCTTTAAACATTTTCCCAATAAAAAACAAAACCAACTTACAAAACAGCTTTAGAAGTTTCAATTGCAGCTCTTTCATTAATATGTGGTTTAAAAGTAGGACATACAACATCTAATAACCGAACAAATTCAAGCATTGCTTCTTCACGGCTTAAATCACCGAGTTTTTGCCACTCTTTGCTGAAAAAAAAGAAATTAATTAACAAGATTCAACACCAAACATTATTTCTAAAAACCCCAATAAAGCCAGTGTTGAAATAAAACAGATTTCAACCTTTTAAAATAAAATAAAAAAATTCCCAAATCAACTATTTTTCTTATTCATTTTTTTCGTCTATGTTTTTTTAATCCAATTGGGGATTCAAATTTAAGAAGAAAAAAAGAAGGGCAAAGATGTTTTAGGTTTCTTCTTTTGGTTTTTTCTAAAGCATTTTTTTGGGAAAGTTGAAAAGCAAAAAAAAAAGATGAACGCTAAAGATGGAACAAGATAGAGAGGCATTTTTCAGATAATGATGACAAAAGAAGGAAGATACAGATGTCAGTTATTTAAAGAAAAGAAGAAAAATGTAAATGAGGAATTGATAGAAATACTAGTAATAATAGTAAAAGGATAATTATCATATAAATATTGCAAAACTGCAAATGAGAAAAATGGGAGTACTCGAGAACACGTAATAAAATATTAGTGCAAACATATACAAAACTAGCTAAAACTAATATGAAGAACGTGAATGATGAAAATCAAAGTAACAATACACAGTAAAATCTGTGCACAGTATTTCCAAAATAAAATCAAAAACACATTTTTTAATTTGGGCGTAATTGCTTTCATATAAGACATGTAAAAACAAGACTGCAGAAATAGGGCAGTAAAGAATACGTTCAAACTTCAAAGCAAAAAAATTTCAAAAACGTTTTCAAAAAATTTATCAAAAGTTAAATCCAAAAAAAACTGACTACGCATCTTTGACAGGGGCTACAATTACAATGATGAGCATATCATCAGCCCAAAAAAACTGTAAGAAACACATTCAAAAATCTACTGGCAAAGTTTCACGTAAAATATCAAAAAAAACTTCCAAAAGTTTGAGCTCAAATCTTTATTGAAAAAAAAATACTGCTGAAAACAGAACACGTAAAATGTTAATAGTTCAAAAAATATAAACAAGAGTGGTAGAACTGGACTGTGAATCACTAAAAATACAAAAAACAAATTTGCTTCATAGCAAGTCTTTCGCCTCAATCGATAAATGAAAACTAAGAATCAAGCCAAAGAAATATAGATATTTCAAAAATGCAACAATTTTAAAAGATTAAAAGAGACATTATATCAACACAAAAATAAACAAAACCAAGAGAAACTTTTGAAAAAGGAAATCAAAACTATCAACAAAGATTTAATCTTCTTCTTCTCTCAAAACAATCCCTAAAAAATAAAAGAAAGGCATCTCCCAATCTTAAAAGCTATTTTCCACAAACAAAAAACCTTCATTTCTTAAATTTCTATTCTATCTTTTTTCACCCACAAAAACGGCTAAATTCAATCAAAAAAGAAGTAAAAACCTTCCCACAAAAAAAGTTGAAATCGTGTGTCGCTTTCAATTTGTCAAGAAAATAAATTAGCCTAAATTTTTAGTAGTAAAACTTTCAACATTTATCTTTCTTCTTCTTCTTGGATAAAAGTTTGCAAGCACTCAAAAAAATGTGAAATAGAAAAAAATTATGCAAAATCAAAAACTGCTCTAAAAAAGAAAAAATAAATTTCGAAAAAATTTTTTTTGTTAAATTATCTTTCAAAAAAAGAGATAGAAGAGGAGAGATAAAAATGATGTTCCATGTTCATCATCATCACCACAAGAAGAAAAAAAACGATGTTGCTGTTGAACAACAAAAACAAAAATTGAATTTGCGTACTATGCTTTTTCTGCCTTCTTTCTTTCATCCGGTCTCCCACTTTTACTCTTCTTCTTTTCTCACTCCTAAATTCGGCCAAGCGAAAGTAGAAAAAATATGTAAGAAAGGGATGAAAACTTTTTTTGACGCCTTTATAAAAGAAGAAGATAAAGTAGAAAAAAGAAGAAATCTTTCATGAAAGAAATAAAACTGACATGATTCAACAATGTTCCATTTCATCTTTGATGTTATCCTTATTGTTTTCTATGGAGAAAGCTGTCATCAAAATCTTCACAAAAAATGTTTTGAGATGTTTTTTACCCTTTGTGTCTACAAAAATATTTCACAAAGTTTTCTAACTATTCAGTAAGATTCATACACTTTTTATGCATCCAGAAATGCTATTATCTACTTACAAGATTTCAGTTGCCATCTCGGTTATAGCTCAAAAACATATTTCATTATTATCCCCTATACTCCAATTTATGACAACGTATGCTACTTATTTAAGCTGAAGATGGCATTACGGCAGGTATTCATTTGAATGAATTTTGTCAAACAGTTAGAGATGCTGATGAAAAATGTTTTAAACAAAATGACAAAATGTTTCTTTATAAGGGTACTGTAACTAACTCAAAACAAGTTTAAAAACGCCTAAAAAAGAACAGAAAATGACAGAATACAAAATTCTAACAATCTCCAAAAAAGCTTTAAGCAAGCATCTCCAAAAAAAACTCTCTAAAAACATCTACAAAATTTATGGTAAAAAGAAACTTTTGTTTTTGTGTTATTGTTACAAACGGCAAATGAAGAAGATGGCAAAAGAGAGGAAGAAAGACAAATAAAGCAAAACAAAAAGAAATTCCCACGATTTGTGCCATTTTAAAAATAAAGAAGTTAAAAATTAAATAAAGAAAAGACAGAGAGCACTTTTTCAAAAAAAAGTAAGTAAGTAAAAGATGATGACAGAGTTTTAAAAGACGATAATCCGTTCCGGAAAGCAAAGACAAAGTTAGCTACTGTGCAGTAAAAATAAAAGAAAAAAATGGTCAAAAAAAGACACCGCAAAATTGCTTAACTTGAAACTAAACTAAATAAAATTAAAATCCTTTTGTTGAAAGCTAAATTAGGATAAAAGAAAAAGAGATGGAAAAATGGAGACAATGAGCAACAGCTGTAAGAAATGAGGGTACTACAGCGTTTGAATATCGTAATCTTAACAAATCGAAATTGTTTCGATTTGAATCAGCAGTAAGTTTTTTTTAATATTTCAACTTTTTGAAATATCGAATACGAAATCTGGATCAATTTACTTAAATCTTGGGTTAAACTATTTAAATGAAATTTAAATCAACGACTTCAATTTGTAAAATCTCGAAATATACTATTTGGAATCAAAACTATTTCGATTACGGTTAAATGTGATTTTGTTTTGATTTCGAAAACACATTGCTTATGTCTTTCATACAAAATTACAGCTAACAATAGCATCGTGAATGTACAAAGTACTGTAGCATGACAAAGCTTATCATTAAGGGTATAAACTAGACTGGGTTTCTATGGCGCTTATTTTACTACTCCAGATGCAGCTAGAACAAAAAATTCTTCTCTTAATTTTATTAAACAAGATTTTATTAAAAAATGCATTCCAGTTAGATATGGCGAATTCTCACGAAAATAATGCTGCAAAGTATCCAAATTTACAACAGCTAATAAATTACGACTTTTAACTAACTCAAATGGAAAGTAACATGTTTACAATCGAATTCTTAGATGTTAGCCAGTTTACTGCTTTAATATGCAACAAAAAATGCGACCAAAAGAACACCACTTCATCAAAAAAGGGTTCAAGTGTGGGAAGAAAATCTTGCAAATTTAATGCACTTTATGGCTTAATTAAACCCACATAGTAGAAGACGTAAAGATGAAAATCGAATTAAAATGAGGCAAAAAAACAGAAACAATAGAAAATATAGAAGAAGGCTCGCATATTAGGGAGAATGGAAGCAAGGGTGAGATAAATCATCTTTGTTTCAGATACATATAAGATAAAGTGAGTATTTTAATGTTTAATAAAAAAAGTTTCACACTCTTACTTTTAATCACTTTGCATATCTGTTAAACAGAAATAGCATAAGATTTTATAAGAGTATAAGTTATCTACTGAGAAAATACCCCACAAAAACATAAGAATGTAAAAACTAACTTTGCATCATTTCCAACAAGATCAAACCATCCAACATTTGCAATATCAGATTTAAATGGACCATTACGAATTTGTTTTGCTAATGCCATAAATTGTAAGCGAACAGGATATTCAACTTGTAATTCACCAGAGCGTTCTTTAGCTAAAAAATATTATATTAGAATATGTAACAGTAATCAAAAACAGGGTTTTAGATATATCAAGAAACTAGCTACAGTATATTTGTAGATATTGATAATAACAATCTTATGCTATTACTGTAATCTGTATCAATGATTTTAAACGCTTTAAAGTAAGTTATAGTAAAAGAAAATAATTTTTGAGCATCAGGAGTATAACTACAGTATACTTGCGGATACATTTTACAGCAATAGAACGCAAATTACTAGAAATTTTACCAAAAACTACAAAAGCGCTTATTTGCTTTTGCAAAATGAAAGATTGTAAAAATACTTTACTTAAAATACAGTAATATATATACTACTCATTGAAACAAACGGCTAAAAATGGAATCAGTTATGATTCATCTCGCAGCTACTATTTATATTTTAATAATATATGCTTTAAAAAAGTGCCCAAATTTAGCAAACTTTTGAACCAAATGCTATAAAAAATAGCAAACATTAAGCACTATAACTATTCTCAACTTATTTACATCACAAAGATCACTTAAAACTTCGCAAAATCATTTACATCAAAAGCCCTCGTTGCTTACCTTTATAATATTTAATTCCATCTTTAAAAATTTCTTCTAGCTGAAAACCAAATACATCTGCAACATTTTCTAACGTAAGTTCAGGTGTTTCTTCTTCATCTTCTTGATGCTGTTGTTGAAGAAGTTTTGTAGATTGATCCTGAATTGGGTGAAAGACTTCAGGTGCTTCAACCATACTTTGAAGCTAAAACGGAAAAAAAGCCGTAGACGTAATTAGAAAGATAAAGATGAAAGACGATAACAATCAAAGTAATCATCAAAAAAGAAGTATAAAAATTAATGTGAGTTGGAAAAATTTAATAAAATTGGCATTGTTCCAAAAAATACGCTTATTCGTTTTGGGAATTTCAAATGTTTGAAACGTGTTGATTCTACGTAAAGCTGTTTTTATTAGAAGTGATAAAAAGATTCAGAAGGCAGTATTTAAAGCAAAAAAAGTACAATATAAATAGCAACTTTTTTATGTTTGTTTCACAGAACCATTAAATCAATAAAATGTGTGAAAAAAGGAGTGTATTTCGTGCATTAATTTTCTCATGTTTTACAGCTGCTGTTGCAATTGTGTCCCACGATCCCCTCCTTCTTTGAAAGAATTTTATTACTGGTAAAAGATCGTTTTGACATATTTCGATCTACACAAAGCTTGATCTTCCTAATGATATTCACTTTGTTTTGCTCTAAAAGATTAGCAACAATCTTTCCAAAGATTTGAACTTCGATTCCAGTTGCACGCTAGCCCGAAACGTTACAGCTGCTAAAAGAAAGAAAGGCTTTAAAAAAATAAGCTTTTAAAACTGAAAAATAAGTTAAAAAACAAAATATTACCAACCATTTGGTGTTTCTTGATATAATTATTGTTGCACGAAGTACGGTAAGAGCAAGCAATTAATAAAATAGCGGAGAAAAATTGGTCATTTTAAAGATGTTTTTGTATGATACAAATTGTATCACGGTGTTACTAGCACCAATTGTATTTGGAATACGCTTTTATCGTATTTACGTCAAAATAATAGCAAGTATCCGGTAGGGCTATTCATAATGTTTAACTATCAAAAATCCAGAAACCGAAAAACAACAAATTTTAAGGGATAAGTATCTGACGATATCGTGTGCTATTTTAATCGGCTTATCTCAAAACAATCCCTTGTCTAAACACAATTAAACTGCAACACTTCCAATCAGCTTCCAAAAACCGATCAAAACAAAAAAATGTTTATACTATATATTTACAAACACAGTAAGTAGTAATAGTAAACTAAAAGATGCACACATAAAACAACAAATGAATTAAATTAAAACAAACAAAGAAAAAATTAAGAGTCATTATTCTTTTTCTTATCCTTAGGATCAACATCAGCATCAACAATTCCTTTATTTGAGATAGCAAATGATGCTTCACCTTCTGGAAGACTTGGAGAATCATAAATTTTACAGACGCGACTTGTTCCTTTTCCTTTTTTGAAGTATAATCTTGTTGTACTTGCATGAGCTAAGATATGTCCACCACATGGCTTCTTTGAATCACCAGCATATGGTCCTGCTGCAGCATCAGGAGTTGCAACAACATGATTTGTCATAACAACTGCAACACCAAACTAAAAAATAGATAAATGTAGAAAGTATACGGTAATATAGATAAGAAAAACTTACTTCTGCTGCAATTGTCGCTAAACTTTTTAAGAATCTTCCAAGATGTGCTTGTCGAGGAGCTAATTCACCACGACCAGAAAAATCAGTACGATAATGATTAATAATACTATCAACAATAACAAGCGCATAACGACCTTCAGCCATCATTGAACGAGCAGATACTAATAAAGACATTTGATGATCAGTATTATGTACACGAACATATGCAACATTTTCAAGACATTCCTCAGCATTTAAATTACGACTAAAAAGAACAGAGGAGGTTTAATTAGTTTTGACAGAAGATGTTTTAAAAAACGCCTATGGTAATCGCAGTAAAGATTAACCGCAAAAGTAGATACTTACGCTTCAGCAATTGCAACAAGACGTTCAGGACGAAATGTTCCTTCTGTATCAAACCAAATACATTTTCCTTCTGCACCACCACAATCAATTGGAAGTTGACAGGTAACAGCTAATGTATGACAAAGTTGAGTTTTACCAGTACGAAATTCACCAAATACCTATAAAAATAACAGACAAGTTAGATAAACACATCACCTAAGGAAGTAAATTACCTCAGTTAAGCTACCAGTTTCAATTCCACCACCAAGTAATCGATTAAGTTCACGACTTCCTGTTTCAATCAAGATTACATCAGCACGTTTTTGATGAACTTCTGTTGCAGGTTTAAAACCCATAGGTACAAGTTTATGAGCTTGTTTCTAAAAAATTTCAAGATAAGACAAGAAAAAAGCAGCTCCTAATAAACTTACTATTAAAT
Organism: Panagrolaimus sp. LJ2400; assembly: GCA_024447215.1. NCBI lineage: Eukaryota > Metazoa > Nematoda > Chromadorea > Rhabditida > Panagrolaimidae > Panagrolaimus > Panagrolaimus sp. LJ2400. The sequence continues at coordinate 315,466 of JAMRYA010000177.1, forward strand.
CTTCAGCTTTCTTATCACCAATACCTTGAAGACCAAAAATTTCTTTTTTAGTTGCAAATGCAATTGCTTCAACTGTACAAAAACCTTGATCAGAAAGCTTCTTCAAATCATTTTTATGAATGTTTTCAAGCTTTGAAAGAGGTGTAAAATTAAATTCAATATTTTCTTGTGCAGCAATTGTAACATTTGCTGTTGTATCAGCAGCAACTTGAAGTTCCTCTTCATCTTCTTCAACTCTTTGTTGTTCACGTTGTCGAACACGTTGTTTTTGTGCCATTCTTGATTATAGTTAAGATCTGAAAAAAGTTTATTATGAGAAACATTTTAAAAGTTATTTTTCAATGTTCAACGGAGAGACACGCCAAATGTTTTGTTTTATCATCGAATTCAACATCAAAAATAACTTATATAAACAACATAAGGTAAACTATATACAATGTGGCACTATTGAACAAAAGTATATGCTCAAATATGTCAGAAAAAAACTTTAAAGATACAACACGCTAGCAATAAATGTGAAGAAATACAAGAAAAAAAGCGGCAAAAAATAATAAGCCGATGCCGATCGAGGTTGAAGATTGCGAAATTTTTTTCATCGGACGAGGTCGACACTTCTTTCGGAAAAAAAATACGAAGAGATTTTTGAAAAAAAACTTTTCCGCGAAAATGTTCTAGAAATTTTTAAAAAATGCGCCACCTTTACCGTTTCCTCCCTTTTCGTGTTGAGAACCCTTCCTTACCTCGATCTGCTTTTTTTTTCCCTCTGTTAAAAATTTTTAACGTTTTTTTAACATTTCTTTAATATTTTTGTTTAAATTTTGCCATACTTTGTATTATTTTACCATAAAATATTACTAGGATTGTTAAACGTGCTATGTATCACCTTTAGCGCCAGTTTTCCTCGTTATTTGAATGATTTTTAGGTGTTTTTAAGCTGATTTTGGCCAACTTTTCTCCTACTTTGTTTCTTTCCATTTTACCGTTGTAGTTTTTCTGCTACATTTGTACCAAACGTGGTATTATTTTACCATAAATCACTATTAAGATTATTTAACTTGCTATCCAACAGCTTTAGACTTAGTTTTGGTCGTTATTTGCGTGATTGTTGGACACATTTCCTTCTCTTCTACCACCTTTTCTCCTACTTAGTATATTCAACAAAATTTCATATCTTTTTTGACATTTTTTTACCAAATTTTGTATTATTGTACTAAAAAGTATTACTAGGATTATCGATCATGATATTTACGAGCTTTAGACCTGCTTTACCTCCTTATGAATTTCAGGTGTTTTTAGGCTGATTTTCCCCTACTTTGTTACTTTCCATTTTACCGTTGTAATTTTTCTGCTACTGATTAACCAAACTTTATATTATTTTATCTTAACAAACTACTAGGATATTAAACATGCTATTTACAAGCTTGTGATCCGTTTTTTTGTCTTTATTTGCTTCATTTTTGGCTTTCTCTTATTCACACCTTCTGCTACTTAACAATTTACTGGTATAGCTTTTGTGCCATACGGTTTATCATTTTATTGTTATAACATATTAGTAGGATTATTAAACATGCTATCCAGCACCTTTTGGTCTTTTTTCCACGTCGTGTTTTTAAAGCGTTTTTCACTGTTTTTTTTGCTTACTTTTCTCCTACTTTATCGCTTTATATTACATCGTCATAATTTTCAGGTAAACAGCAAAATATGGCTACCGTTGAAAAGCCTGCTCAAGGACCCTTGCCTGTTCAAGTCTTCGGACGTAAAGTAAGCTTTATCTCTATCTTTTATCCAACTTACATTATTTCATTTGTAGAAGTATGCTACCGCCGTTGCTTTTGCAAAGAAAGGAAAGGGCCTTATCAAGGTTAATGGACGTCCACTTGAACATTTACAACCTGAAATTCTTCGATTAAAGCTTCAAGAACCTTTACTTATTGTTGGAAAAGAAAGATTCGCAAATTTGGATATTAAAATTCGTGTTACTGGTGGTGGTTTTGTATCACAAATTTATGCTGTTCGTCAAGCTATGGCTAAAGCTCTTGTTGCATTCTATCATAAAAATGTTGATGAACAATCTCGTCGTGAACTTAAAGAACAACTTGCTGAATATGATAGAACTCTTCTTGTTGCTGATCCACGTAGCACAGAATCAAAGAAATTCGGTGGTCCAGGTGCTCGTGCACGTTATCAAAAATCTTACCGTTAAGTTTCACATACAAACATCTTTTGTTTTATCCATGGCTGCAAGTCGAAAGACAAGCACCATTTGTTTTTTATACTTGTTGGTCGTTTTTATTTGAATAAATTTTAAATAATTTAATAACATTTTCCCGCTTTTTTTGAAGCGTTGTTGGTATACATCCTGTGACATACATACATTTTTTTGATTTATATACAAGCATTTTATTAAAGAAAGGGATAATTCAGATCGATGCTTGCAAATGCTTTTAAGCGAGCTTCAGCGGGTAGTAAATGTAAAAAATGTGGAATAATTGTTAATTTTGCTTATATTAAACGACATGATCAAGAATGTAAGGGTGCTGCTATTGTACAGACGACTACTACGGTTATTGAAGAAGATGATGATGGGATTGAAGTAGTTAGTGAAAATATTAAGGTTGTAGAAGTTGAAACTTCTCCAGTTTCAAAAGTAAAGAAAAATGATAAGATTAAGAAGAAGACAGTTCCTGCTGCAGCAACAATTAAGAGACCAGTATCAACAGATGAAATTATTATGCTGTCGGATTCTGAAGATGTGTAAGGATCAAATCTTTACTTGATAGTTAATGAAGTTTATATGGCTTGCAATTTTTAGTGCTATACCTTCACCTAAACCCTCAACTTCAAAGCCAGCAGATCACTCATCCAGCAGTAATAACTCTCCTGCAACAAGTCATACAAAAACTGCAAGATCTCTAGTGTATGCTGATGATCCATCTGCAAATATGTCACTTCAAGAAGTATATGAAAAGCTAATGGAACAACTTGAAAAACTTTGTTCAGCTGGTAGTAATGCCGGATATCTTATTGCAACACAAACAAATGTTAGACTTAGTCAGTCACCTAAAAAGAAACAACCTGAAACAGTAGTTCCTCCAGAAGAACCACCACCTTCGTCTTCCAAAGCTACATCAGCATCTGCTGCAGTACCATCTTCTGCTGATAAGGATTCTGCAGCTGCACCATCTCCCGATATCGATACTGTAGAAGAATCCGATGAATTTGTCGCAAAATTACCAGCATATCAAAAGATGAAAAATTCTGGACAAGGCTTTTCAAATACATATCGACCACCACGACATAAAAAAATTGATTTAGAACAAATTGCACGAGATAATGCTAAGCCTGAATTAGAACCGGATCTTCCAGAAACAAAAGTGCTACAAGCTGATGAAACATATGGTCCATCATATATTGTTCGATTCTTTTGGATGATGCTTAAACGTGTTCTCTGCAAAGAAGCAGGAATACAAGGTGAAAAAGCACCAGAATTTTGGGGTGATGATTTACGACTTTTTTATTGGCTGGTTACAATGAGTGGTAAGTTATTATTCTTGATCCTTTATGAAGTAACAAGGATTGCCATGCGTTCAAATCTTGCATTATGATGGGGGAATGAATGTAATTTCCAGCAATTACAAATGATTACAAAATTTCAGATTCTGAACAGTATCTTTTTATTCGGCTATGTTTACGTGTTAGAAAATGGCTGACTGTCGATGAACTATCAAAATATGCACCAAAGAAAACAAGCATTGTTGATATTGCTGCAGGACTTGTTGCTGCAAATTTAATTGAAGAATCTGGTAATAATTTTGAATGTTCACCTAAATACGGGGATAGATTTGTTAAATTTTCAATAGCAAAAATTTGCGAAAACTGAAGTTTACTTAAACATTGGAACATGTCATTACACACTTATCTCTCTCTCAAAATACCGTACATTTTCTTCTTTCATAACTCAAAAAATGACCTTTAACACATCTTTTACTGTTTGACTTGCATCTTTAAAACAATTCTTTCAGTACCATATCCATTTTAGATTCTCCATCCGCCTCTCTTACACTTGATGAAGCATTATCACGTTTATCTCGAGTTGAACTAAGTCGCCTTGCTCGAACATATAAAGTTGAAAATCGTCTTAAAGTAAAAGATATAATCTTTAATATTCTTTCAATTGCAAATGGGAAGGATGTTTTTGGAAGACCAATGCTACCACTGGTTCTTAATAATGCAAGAAAGCATCTTACCAATTGCTATCGTGTCAAAGAACATCCATTAGCTTTATTTAATTCCATTTTAACACTCTATTGTCCAACACATATGAATTCTGGCTTGCTATTTGATCCTGTTTCAACTGCTGGTTTAGCTTCGAATTTAATGTAAGCATTTTTTGGTTGAGGGTTAGGATTAGAGATATGCGAACTCTGGTTTTAACGAAATTCTGTCTTTTCTTGAATGAATCTCCATTTTCCAAAATTTTATTTTATCTTCTTTTTTTAGGTTTCAATTACTTCAAGTTGAAACGCATAAGCTTGAATTTTGTGGTCCAAAAGATATTGTTAAATGTATAAGTATTTATCAAAATTATGCAGAACTTAAAGATTATATGGAAGCTAAAAGAATTGAAACTGCAATGGCATGGGATAAAAGATCAGGAAAGTATCAGCAACTGTATGAACATGGATTGCTTGCAATAAGAACTGTTAAAAATATGGTTGAAAATCGAGGTGATCAGTAAGTTTTGTTTAATTATTTTAAACAGGATTCAACAATTCTTGCATTTTTAGTTTGGAACGTTTATTACTTTTTCCTCATCATCTTCGTCGATATACAGATGGATGGGTATATGTAAGATGTGCAACACATACTGTAGATGCAATGGAACGACTTCGAAAATATGAAGATGCTGTAGAGCTAATTGAATATTTGTTAACAACTGATGGTATGTTTTATAGCATATAATAATTATTTTACAGTAATCTATCTTTCTTTCAGCAATACGTTACTTCTGTTCTGATAAACGTGGTTTTCTTTATGATCGTCTTGCTCTTGATCTTCATGCTCATTTAAAACGAAAAGAAGATTCCCTCAATGCTTGTGTTCGTGGAATATCTGATACATTAGTTCGAAATAAAGATAAACTGCTCCTTCAAGATCGTGCATGTCGATTGGATAAAGACTTTCAAATTTCGGTTCAAATTACAGAACCTCGATTCGTAAGAAATAAGCTAAAACAGTGTTTTCTTTAATACGTTGATCTTTTTAGGTATGTATTAGTGGAAAAATTCTTGATAAATATCTTGGTGATGAACGTATTAATCGTTTTTATGTTGAAAAGAATGGTGAAAAAGAGATTGTATCAGTTGAAGAAGTGGCACTACGACATTTTCGTCATGAACAAAATTTTTGGAATGGTTTACATACAGAAGGACAACTATGGCATACAGTATTTGGAATTATTTGTTATGATATTATTTTTGATCATGATGTTGATAGTGTATGGTTTAGTCCAATACAGGTAATGATTACTATTTGGCTTCTAAACTGTAGCTCGAATTAGGAAAATCGAAAAAAGCCACATTTTATTTAAATTTGTCTTAAATTTCGATCTAAAAAATTATTAGCAAAAGATGTCAAAACTGGAGTAGATTTTGGATTTCAGTATATTGCCATAATTGAATTATCTTTTTCGTCGAGCCCTGGTGCTGTTGGATAAAATTAATGAACTGCATATTTATTTGAATGCTTTTTTAGGATGCTCCAGCAGATTTGAATACATTGGATTTCTTTTTATCAAGAAAAGATCGATTTGAACAAAGATTGAACATGCTATTAGAAAAAGATCAAAGAAGAGTGTTAACTGATATTATGAAGACCAATTTTATCAAAAACAAGGGAAGAACAAATGCTAAAATTGATTGGAATATTTTTGAAAATTATTCTGAATTTGAGGTAATTTTATTTTTTAATTTTAAACTGAACACGAAGTTTGAGTGGTCTGAATTTTAACGGTATATTATTTTGTAGGAATTCTTGTTATGCATTAGTCCAGAAGCGCTTGTAATGATTATCAATCGAATTATTCAAGATCATCGTCATCATCGAAGTGGTTTCCCAGATCTTACACTTTGGGATCCACCAACCAAGCGACTTGCTTTAATTGAAGTTAAAGGACCTGGTGATAAGCTTTCAACAAAACAACGGCTATGGCTTGATTTCTTTAATAAGCATGGTATTGATGCATTTGTTTGTCAAGTAACTGGTGAGTGCAACCCTTGGATTGATAGATATATGGAAAAGAATAATATTCCAAATCTATCAAAAAATTATAGCATCCAAAAATCGTCAACTTCCAAATCACCAGCAACAACAGCAATCCGAACCAAAAAAGAAGAAGCAAAAGAAAATTAAAGAAACAACTGAAATAGAAATTGAAGAAAAAGAAACTGTAGTAATTGAAGAAGAAGGAATGGAGGTTGTTGAAAGTGTTAAATATATTTCGCGTAAAATTGTTAAAACTGAATTCGATGAAGACGATGATGATGATTTTGAAATGGAAGAAGAAGAGGAAGAAGAAGAAAGTGATCTTGATTTTATTCCTTCATCATCAAAGCCTTTTTCATCGTCAAATTCTTCTTTTGCTCGGGTTACAAGATCATCATCAAGTAATAAATCATCTCCTGAACTCAAGGATAATAGTTCACTTATTGACTAAAAAGGGTTTTAATAATTTTTTTGTTTCTGTTTTTAATTGTTTTTTTTGTAGTTTTTACTGTTTTTTTATTATTTATTTATAAGTTTTTTTAACTGATTGAGGATTTTTTTGGGTATCTTTTATTTTTGATTGTAAACTGTATTGTTTTGTGTGTTGGTATCGTGCCTTTATTAATCTTTTTGCCGGTAAATTTTTGTAAATACGTTTTAATATTTTTTTGTGTAAAATTGATGCTCAGAGTTTCTAAATGTTTTTTTTTAATAAAAATGATCTCTTTTATTTTGTAAAGTACCGTTGCATGAAACATACATTTTATGTAACTGATTTCATAATTCCGCATTTGACAGAAACTGGAAAGACTAACTTGAAAAATGATTTCTAACAAGGAGCCGTTATGATATGACGTCTATGAATTTCTCAGGCACTAGAGGGAATCAATAGCTTATAGCAAAGTATAAAAAACACCCATGCGTTTTTTTCTTGTTCATTATTTTAGGGATTTACAAAAATAAAATTATTAAGTAATTAGTACGCGATCAGCGACTAAGTATATATATTACGTTTGTGATGATTTTAGATGGTTTTAAACGCTTATAATGTGATTAATTTCGCATGGCTGAACGTCAGATTTCCAACAAAACGAGTTTACTGGATGAAAATTAAAATAAAAACTTTGATTTTAAAAATTGACATGGCAATATCTGTGTGTAATAAACACTATTCACAGCCGATACTCTGCAGCAAACTTCCGCAGAAAGTCAGCAGAAGTGACTATAGTCAGCATTTCTGCAGCAGTATTCCACAGAAAGTCAGCATGTTTGACTATAGTCAGCAGATTTTCACAAAATAAAAGATGTTAGTAAAAATAAATTAAAATTTGATAAATTTTTTATTTCTTTTTTAATTTGATAAATTAATTCAACTACAAAGTAAAAAAATATTAATTTCGTGTATTCTAATTTTTGTTTTTGTGTTTTCTACAAAACTAAAAAGCTTTATTAAAAACTTTTTTTCTGCTATTCAGCTAAAATACATTATTGTATAAGATCTTTTTAAGCTTGACAATAATGTTTTAAAGCTTATCAGACATTTTTTGCGTTTTTAAAAATTTTGTTTTAAAGTTTATTTAATATTCAATTCAAAAGTTTCATGTGTAATAATAATAATGGCAAAAAAAAGCTAAAACATGATACAAAAAAGAGTAAGTTTTAAAAATCAAAAATGAAATTTTGGAAGTATGCATTATATGTATAATTGAAATTTCTTGATTCAAGTTGATTCAGCTGAAGGATTTCGTTTACTACGTTTTTTCTTTGGTTTTGGTTTGACTGGTGAAGGTGATGAAGATTCACGAATAACAATTCTTGATTGTTTTTTTTTTGTTTTCAATTTACCGATAACTTTGCTTTGGTGCAACACCATCTGAATTAATTAATAACTTTAAAACGCGTTTGTTGGCAGGTATTGCAACGTCATATTGAACATAATCTCTAATCTCTGATCTTGAATTTGATTGCGATGGCTTTTCATTAAGTTGTGCAAAATTTTTTTGAATTACGTCAGAAAATTGTTGACGAAGTGATGCAGTTTGTACATGATGGAACTATACCTTAACAAGATTTAAGGTTAAACTGTGTTAAAGATTTGAAAAAAAAGTTATGATGTTTGAAACGGTCATTAAAAAAAGCTTAAAAATAAAAAATGATGTGATCAACTCTTTTTTGTTGTATTCTTTCTTGTTCACTCTTGCTGATGATAAGACTTTCTGCAGATGGTTGTTGAAATCAAACAAAATAAATTCGTCACTATTTTCCCCCTTTTTCGGTATTATATTTATCAACACAAAAATAAAGCAAATAAAAGAAAGTTGAAGCAAAAAAACTATTTTTTTCGAGGTGACTAAGCGAGTTTGATTTTATTTGTATAAAAACGAAAAAAGATTCTGTTGAAATTTTTTTTTAAAGTTTTGAATAACTGCCATATTAAGTGTTGTGCTGTTATAACTTATTGTTATTGAATAACTGCCATTTTGAGTACAATAATATTTGTTGATTTAAAATTTTTAGAAGTAACTGCCAATTTAATTGTTGTGTTATTGTAGTTAATCCTTGTAATTAAAAAATGTATACAAGATTGCATCCATGTTTAAAAGAAAAAATAATTTATATTATATTTATTTGTCTAACATTTATTCTGTTGATGCTTACTTTGACAACAACTGGTAAGCTTTTTTGTGAAATGTTTTTTTTTAAACTAGCAAAAGCAGTGTGTTACACAGCGATCATTGACTAAATATTTAAGATAGAAAAAAACTGAAAAATTTTTTTTAATAGCGTAAAACTGCTTCTGTTGGATTTTTAGCTTCATAAATCTGCATTTGAATTTTTTATATATATTTTTATCCAGCTAATAAAGCTTTGTAGTTCTCGAGTAATTTTGAAAAATTGCTTTAAAAGGCTTGTTGGGTACTGTAACTATTTTGATTTTCAAAAACAAACAGTAAATAAAACTGAAGTGCTTTAAATTATGCATTAAAATAGTAAAAAAGATAACTGATTGATCTATGATGCTTTTGCTGAAATTTTTTTTGCAGTTGCTTAAAACGAAATTCTATTAAGTGAACGACACCTCTTGCCTCATCTAGCAAAACTGTTGGAAGTTTGAAATCTGAGCAAAACACAGAGTGCGAGTTATTCCAACGTAAAGTCAAGCATTCTATTTTTGTTCAAAACAAGTTATTTAGCATTATAAAACTGTTTTTTTATTTTTTTTTAATTTTGAAAACCAGTGAATTAAACATTTTGGCGAGACTAGTGAGCGATTTGAAAGCGAGATCAAAATTTGGTCGAACTTTCAAAGCAAATCTTCGAGTAAACTCATCGAGGCGAGTTATCTTTAACTAATTTTTTATTCAAAACTGCCACTCCTTTTGCGCTTAATGCGTTTTAAAACGGAAAAAACTGCATTTTTTTGAGAAAGCTTTATAAAAGAGAAAGTTTTACTGTTGTATCGAAATACTTCATTCCGATATGAGTGCACGATAGCGTAAAAAATTGTTGAAATATTTACAATTAAATGTAACAAAAAATTTATTGACTTGAATAAATAAAAAATAAAAAACTAAAACGTAGAAAGCTATCTATTGTGCAAAATGATATAGACCCATTGTTAATAATGCCATTCAAATCATGAATTTGCGTTTGTCGTAAATAAGTAGAATGCGTTGGATTCGGTAATTGTATTGCTGTAATATTTTTTTTAGCTTTTTTTCTGAGAAAACTGAAAACTAATGCGTCTGGTTAAAAAGCTGTTATTTACAACAAAAATTGATGTTAACTGCGTTTAACAAGAGCATTTTCTTAGGATAATATTAAAAATTTATTATTAGTTTTTAATAGACAAATGAGAAGGTTATTTTAATAATAGTTGTTGAAGAGAAAAAAAAGATGTAACTAATTGACGGGAAATCTTAATAACTTTTTTTTGAAACTGAAACTAGGTGAATAGGTTTTAAGCAAAGTAAGATTGTTGTTGTGTATTTATTTTTTGCTATTTATTTACAAAAATAATTTTAATATTCAAAAATGGATGAGTTCAATGAGTCGACGATTTGAAGGCAAAATAAAAATTTGGGTGAGCTTACTAAAAGAATTTATGAGAAAATAACCTGATCAAGAAGTATCGCCTTTCATTAATTTGTAAGCAAAACTGTCAATCACTATGAAAACCAAAAAAAACTGAATTTATTTAGAAAAATTTTATAAACAAGTAAAGAATAAACTGAAGACGGAATTGTATGGAAATGCCAATTTTCACTATTATTGAGTCTTATATTTTAAATTTACATTAAATATATGTACGATCCGGGGGATACGGTAATTGCAAAATCTTTTCAGCTTTTTTGAGGAAACTGATATTGAAAGCTGTTCGCTATGAAATGACTACATTTATTTACGACAAAAAATTTTGCGCAAAAACTGACGATGTTAACTGCGCTTTATAAGAGTATTTTCAAATATTTAAGGCAATGTTAATGATCTATTATTAGCCTTTAAAGCACAAATTAGAAGTTGACAGTTACAATATTTGTTGAGAAAAACTGGAATATTAATTCTACGTTCGTTTTTAGGCTGGGAAGGTGGACATGAAATTTTACATGCTGGTGGAAAATGGGTAAATGGAGATGACTTTTTTGGATATTATTTTTGTATTCTTTTGCTGGCATTGATTTGTATCGGGCTTTCAATCATCTTTATTTTATTCAGTTTTTACAAAGATTTAATTGTAAATAATATTGTTTTTACAACCCGGTCATTTGCATTTGTTCCTGTTACATTGGGATTCTGCATTGGCTCAACGATTTGGATTCCGGTTAAAACTGGTGGTAAGTTTTTTTCAATGTTGCTTATTTATATTGACTCAAAAGAAACGTCATGTTGTTAAATTTTATAAAAACTGTGGAAACTAACGTTGGAATTTTTATGATGTGAATAACGGAGCACGAAATGTTGTATGCATCATTTTTATAGCTTTTAATTTTTGTCTTTGATACTTTTTTAACATTTTTTTGTTTTCTATGATTCTAGTTTGATTCGAGTTAAACTGACGCCAAGCATATTTTAGTTTCTTCAAACTTCAAAGTCAAGATTTTCCACAAAAAATTTTGATGCTGATCATTTTTAGGATGGACTGAAAGTTGCCAATATATTTTTCGGTTTTCTGTATTTCGAATTCACAGAGCCTTGGAGCCAAATGTAGCTCCTTGCAAACATGTGCTCTGTTAAAACTTTTTAAAAATTTATAGTTTCGGAACTTCAAAAATATTTTTTACAGCCATAACAAAATATTATTTTTACAAACCTGGTTTTAGCTGTCTTAATTAAAATTAACAGAAATTATTACGCGTCAATTAAAAAAATGCACAGTTTTAAACTTATTTCGAAAACTGTGATTTATTGGCTTTATGAAGCCACTATTCCGATTAGGCGTTTTGAATGTTACTTTTAAAAAAAATCTGAATGGCACAACTGCCGAGCTATTAATTGTCATCACATTCATTACTTATTGGACTTTTTCGTCACAACACTTTTTCGCGATAAAACTGAAATTTTTGCTACTTCTTATAAAACCAAAAAACTACACATTTCTTTTTAAAGCTGAGACATTGGTTACTGTAATATATTTTAACTGAATTTTTCTTTTTTCTTGTACTTTTTTTTAAACTGGCCCATTCTAATCCATTTGGTTTCAGATTCAATAAGTGATCTCGGATACGATTATGTAATATTAATTTGTGCAACTGTTATGTCGGTTGGAGCATTTGCTTCTGGAATTTTTCTTACCCAGAAACTTCGAAAGCTAAAACCTGATTGGAGACAAGATGCACTAATGTGCAAATTTATGCAAGATGTTTAAAAACTGAATTGTATGGGTATCTCTTAAAATGGCAAAGGTATTTGTTAATATATTTTGTTAAACTTTTTATCAGTAGTTTTGATAAATATTTTTAAATTTTTTTTGTGAACTTTATTTCCAAGTACCGCTATCAAAATGAACGAAATAAAAGTTTTAAATATAAAAAACTGAAAAAAAAATTATTTTGTTTTGGTAATAAAAAATGTGAAAAAGTAACTGCAGATTCATCAGTAAAGATTTAACGTAAATCTTCTAATTGAAGTGCTGTGCTTCTATTTTTTCAAACTAACAGACTAACTTTTTTCTGGGGTTTTAAAAATTCCGGTAACCAAAAAACAAAACTGATTTCCCATGAAACTGTACAAATTCCCAACAACATGGAATTATGGGATAAAAACAAAATTAAATAAAATACCACATAATTATACCTGATAACTTGTTGGTTTACGAGAAAAAAAGCTCTTATTCTTATTTAAAAAAAACTGAACGTTGGTAATCAATCGTTCACCTCACCACCATGGCATTGATGTGAATTTATGGGGATTGTTTTTGGTGAGATAAATCAAACATTTTTGTAATTTTTAAATTGAGATTGACAAAGAAAATGTGAAAATAGCTTGTATCAAGTAGTAGAGAAATGATCGCTGAAGATAACTGTAAAATCATGGATCTTTCAAAAGATAAATTAAAACTGTCGAGAATATTTTCTTTTTAACGCTGTATTCCGGTTTGACAGAAGATAATAATGTCGGGTATAAAAATCATGGCATTCAAAAAACTGGTGAAACACTCGTAGTTGCATGGATTTGTAAATTTTTTAAGTAATAATCATACTGTACTTTTGTGAGTCAGAATCTTTATTCATAAAATAACGAAAAACGTTAAAAAAAACTATAGAAATTGATAACTGCAGTTCCTGAATTAATTACAATTTTTTCCTTTATTAAACTGGGCTTCTTTAAGTAATGGTGAAACTGATAAACAATTGAAAATATTGACTAGAAACATAAACTGCTTTATTTCATTCATAAATTATTAAGAAACTGAAGAAGAATGAAGACGTATCTATTTATTTATAGTTTTCATATTTTATAAGTTTTATCTACCATGAAAAAAACTGAATAAGAAATACATCACAAGTTACACAAATTAAGAGCAACAGTAACTTAAAAATTTACGGTTTAAAGTGAAATTTGATAATTAGTAACATAGCTAATTATGTTGAAAGGGGCTATCACTGTATGCATTTTTAACTGCACAGCAAGTTCTTTCGTTCTTTTAAATATAAAGCTTTAATCTAAAAAAATGTTTATGAAGCAAACAAAAAAACGCAAAAAAAGTTTGATAAAAAAAACCGTTTGACAAAGTTGACATATGGTTATTTAATCAACACTTTATTTTCTTCATAATAAATTGTTTTATTCAATTTTTCTTTAAACAAAACTTTTTGTCAGAAAAAACTGTGTTCTTTTTTTGTTTTACTTTCATTGAAGATGATAAAGAATTTTGTTACCAAAATTATTGCTTAAATAAAAACATTTTAAAGGAAACTGCATCGCATCAGTTGGCGTAAAGTATGCTTTTCTATAACAGTAAAATTAAAATTATGTGAAATAAACTGACATCATCATTCACAAATATAAACATTAAACTGACAATAAGATTATAATTCGAATTATCTTTTTAAAATAGTGTAAAAAACTTTTTCATCTTTCAAATCAAAGCAGTAGGAGATAAATAAAAAACTGATCGCATATAAAGAAATCTATATTTATCTTTACGTGATATCTGAATATCTGAATATCTGTGAAAGAATAATTTAACTGATATAGCTAATGTGGCAGGAAAATTGGGTTTTCGAAAATCTTTTTTGAATAATACCAAATTTATGAAACTGTCTTTTAAAATTAAACGATAAAAAAAAGAGTTTTTGCAAATCTTTTTTTTGTTTCTGTTGAAAATGGAGAGGGATCAAAAAAAAATTTGACACAGATGGAGATGGATAACAACTGATAAAATTTGTGTTAAGTTGATATTTGAAAAAACACAAAAAATAAAATTTAACTGAAAGTTTTTTCACCAATATTTTATAAAAAATGACAAATAGTACCGTATAAATTTGAAAAACAAATATTCAATAAAAAATAAGACAAAACACTTTAGATAAAACGTATAAACTGAGAAGTATATCACAAATAAAACTGCAATTCTTTTGATTTTCAGCATATCTTTTAAAAAATGTTATGACATTTTCTTTTAAAATTCGTTCATTAAACAGCTAAAACATCTATTAATATTTTTACCGACCATTGTGTTTAATCGCTAATTAAATATGCAAACGGACACAAATCATAAAAAACTGTCATTTCCACCTCCTTATTTTTGCTGCAATTTTCGATTATGGTCGATTAAACTGTATGAAGATGCCGCGCATACTTGTAAAATCATTTTACTGCTCATACTTTCAAAACTAAAAAGAAAAGAAACTGGCACATAACGCTTAGTAATAAAATTAAAACTTTAATTGTTAAAATTTTTATTTCTGGTAATTTTTTTTAAAAACTGTTCTTTTTTCTAGTATGTAAGTTGTTTCGACTGAGATTAACAAAGTACCATTGGTATTTGTAGTTTATGAAATTATCCTCCTAATAAATTGATACAGTTTGTACGTTTCTCCAGTATTTTATAAAAGCACATAAAATGTTTGGTAAAATTTATTTGTGTACAGTGCTCCGTAAAAGTATAGGGAAACCCAAAATATTACAACTGTGGGCTTCCCTGTGGCGGCATAAATTTGCAGGTATTATCAATGTATTTAGGACGTTTATAAACCACTATGTACGATATTTTAGCCTTTGATCTTTGCCGGTTCTCATTTTAGAACCAAAACATTAAAAAACGCCTGTTGCAAAAGTATAAGGACACTTCTTAAAACCCCTAAAGTTCTATTAATTTGAGGTAAACGGCATTATATAATGATAAAATATGCTATTTCTGACACATAAAACATGATTTTACTCAAAAATATTAAATACTTTTCGTTTAACATGGCGTTGTTAATGAATCCCCAAAGTTTCATAGCCCCACGATATCTGGGAGCTTCAGGTTACTTAATCAAAGTTTGTGCAAAACCGCAGTTTTTTAACTTTGTCCTCATTTTTTCCGATTTTTTGAGTTTTCT